>CM075821.1:24097637-24370637 GCA_037975025.1 Excoecaria agallocha | reverse complement strand
ACAGAAAATAATTATGAATTTGATTTGAGGACCTATTCGATCTGACCCAAAATCCAAAATGACCTGATCTAGAACTAGTCCAATCTAATCTGTTTGACAAATCTATCTTAAGTATATTGTTAAAATAACTAAATCTCTTGATTATGTAAGTTAATCTTTTCTATACTTTTAAAAATAACTACTAATCATATATTTGGAAATATATTTGGGAATCACATGTAATTTAAATATTTTGATTATTCTTTCAATTCATTGGAGTTCGAAGGACAATATTTTGATTATTTTTTCAATTGATTAGGGTTCGAAGTTTACCATTTTCCGTCCCTAAAATTTGTATTTTTAAAAAAATATATATGAATCATGTATTTATAAAATTAATTAAAATTAATCACATATTTATAAAATTTATATATTTGGTGTTTATATGTGTATATACTCTGCACCCTCCAGTTCTCTCGGTGTAATCTCGGGTAGCCCACAAAGTTTGGGCCATAGCATTGGATTTCCAGCAGGTGCATATTCAAGGGGACCCAGTTAATTAGCATATTCAAAAGATTACTATAGCTTAGATTTATGAAGGGAGTATAGTGGTTTCACTTTCTGTTATTGACAGTGGCGACGCCACTTGAAAGGAATTGCCCCCTTAATTTTTGAAAAAAAACTAATTATATATATATATATATATATATATATATATATATATATATATATATATTTATACATATATATTAAATAGATCATTTTATCCCTCTTAAAATTTTATTTTTATTCATTTTTTCTTAACTTGTTTCTTAAGTTTTTAATCAACCAACCCTTTTGTATTCTTACTTCTATTGAAACAAACAATACGAAATTCTATTCTTATCTCTTCAAATTTTTCAAGAAAAATCATATGAATTTGAAAAGAAACTAAGAACTATTATAAAGATTTATCTTTAATTTAAGATTGATAATTTAATTTTATAATTATTTTTGCTTTTATATCTCTTGAAAGTTAGTAATTTAGTTTTTATAATTTTAGATTTTTACTTAAAATTTGCTCTTCTTAATTGATGATTTTGTTGCTTAAAATCTATTTTTCTTGATTTCATTCTAATATCTTATGCTCTTAAGTGTTTGATAACGAATTGATTATAATTATGCTAGTTTAAAGTGTGTAACAGAAGTTTTATTTTTTTCCTTTGTGTTTGAGGCTCTATTCCTTGGTTTTTGATAGTACTTTTGATTTTAGCGTCATTGGATTGTTGTATCTGTATAATTTATTTATTAATCACGTGTTTTTCATTTATTTAGTTAGTTTAGTTAGTTTTATTATTTTAGTATAAACAATTAGCTATTTTATTAGTTTTGTTGTTTTAGTGTAAACAGCTTGTTGTTTTAGTATAAAAGACATACTGTATTTTTCTTTCAGATATATGAAAAAAATAACTCTGCTCGTTATATTTTTCATTTATCTGAAAGAAGAATACAACATGCTTTTTATATTAAAACAACAAAACTAATACAACTAATAAAATAACTAGCTGTTTATATTAAAACAGGATATGAAATTATTATTTATCACTATCAGGGCATGAAAACTCGTAGACAACAATTATAATTTTTTAAAATATGTTAATGGATATTTTTCTTTATTTAACAATTTATTTATAGTATGCATGTTATATTTTTTCTTTTAAGTATGAATACAAAGGTGACTAGTATGCATAATTTAGAATTCTTACAATCAAGGAGGTAATATATTATAATAATATATTGGATACCGTCTTTTGATCATACTATTCATTATCGAATACGAATTATATAAAATGTTGTTTCTGATAAAAAAAAATAGCTATATATATATATTTGGAAAAATGGATAAAACTCCAGTTATTCCAAGATCAATCAGTTCTTATGCATAAGAACAAAAAAAATTTTTCTTATTCTTTTAGCAATTATCCTTTGATTTTTTTTACTATAATTTGCAATAATTAGTAAGATTTTACATTTTTTTAATTATAATTAAATCAATTATCTCGAGTGAAAAATAATTGAACTGAAAAAAATAATTATTAATTAATTAACATTGCTACTCTCTTATTTAAAATAAAATTAATTCTTTATATTTAAAAATATATAAATATAAATAATTTATATATTTATAATATAATATAAAAAATTAACATAACCCATATAACCCACATAAACCAACCAATTTAACACAAAAATTTTAATACATAATTCACTTAATTTGGGATGAACTCAAACCATTTAACAATTTAGATAAACTAGAGAAAAAATTAATTGTAACATACCCAATTCATATTTGAACACCCCTAATATTATTAATATGGACAAGGTTTTTTCGTTTTGTAATTGTAGAAAAAGATTAAATAATTTTCTGACCACTGAAACATCAGGAGCTATTTTATTGAATTGTTTTAAAGCCTTTGGAATTTTCTGAATTCAGTATCTAGGGCTGCGTTACATGGCTTAGTGCATCGGTCTCTATCATTAAAATTAATCTTTCAATAATGTCTTTCTGAAAATTCTCGAAAACCCATAACCACTAATTGGCGTAGTATAAAATTAGGCTTAGAGGGCTGAAATGAACAAGGCAAGTACAGAATGATGCACAATAGGGGCAGTTCTGTAATTTTAGAACACAACACAACAACTGAAAATAATTAAATAAATAAAGAATTGGCCATTAGTTAACACTACTCTAGATCATTTTCTCGACAGGTGCAGATGCTTCAAAGTTTCAACATGCTACTTTCTAACTTGCAAGCATTGTAGTTCTTATACAGTGTCTATAAACAATTTAAAAGATTATCAGCATCATTTACAAATTACACTATACAATTTAGTATAAGGAGTAGAGTCAAGTAAATAAGTTTACTCCCATGCATTATAAATTATCTATATATATTCTTGCCAAAAAAAAAAACAAAACAAAACAAAAAACAAAAACAAATAAATGTGAAAATTAATACAAAGGCTTGGGACAACCCTTCCAAAAGTATTCAAAACAAAGCCTGTAAGTAAGCCTATTCTACAAAGCATAGGGTCAATCTGTGTCATATGCAGATATTAGACACCTATAGTCTGAAACACATCAAAGAGGCGCATGTTTCTACCATCTTTCATACTATACAAAGAAAACTGTAGAAACAATCAGTGCCCAGCGTACAGATCTAAAATATGGATTCCCGCCTAACCAACTGTATCAACATATTAACTAACCAAAGGAATTGTTATGCAGCTGCTCAGTTTCTCCAGGTGGGGTTTGAGCTTGTCGAACAAATTGTCCTTTCACCCTCGGGCGCTGCTCTGCTAGTTTTTTCCGACTCTCGTAGCGAACCTGTAAAGAAGTTTGCATGAGAAACTCACCCCATGCACTTTCTATAACATGTCACGCGTGCAATCTTCTGCATCAGTCGCACTGTAGTGGTATTTCTAATGTGAAACTAGACACTAGTATTATTAGTTACTATTATGATTTATGATGATAATGAACTGATGAGAATTATGATGATTTGGAAGACGATAAAAACAATGAGAAAGACAAGAAAATACCTTTTTCTCATAACATCTCTCTTTCCGCTTCATGCGAAACTTAGTTAGAGCTGCTTCTCTTTGGATTGATCGGTGCGTGTTAGCATAATGTAAAACAGCCTCCTCACTTTTCTTCCCCACAGCAGCCCTGACAAAAGCAACTTGATCAACGTTGCTATTACTCCCTGTCGTGCTACCATAGCCCATGTTAAGCTGACTAGCACCACCATTACACAAACTACTGGTGGCACTCTGATCAGTGGTAGGAGAAATACGTTCTCGATCCTCCAACGAGTCCAACTTGTGATCCTTCATTTGCAGAGAGGGATTCAAAGAATCATTTGCAGTTTTGCCAAATTGCTTATGTAGATTTTCGGAATTTCTTTTGAAACTCGACTGGCTCAATGGATTCACTTTAGAGTTGGGCTCCAGCATGTTGCCAGAAGTTTGACTCAGTATTGGTGATGCACCAGATTGTTTACAAATAATTGGAGAAAATATGGGCCCATAGCTGCTGGTGCAAAGATTATTAAAGCCTATACTGTTAACTGGAATGTTTAATGCAAATACTCTTTGTTGAGGGCACGTAATTGCTTCAGACTCCACAGTTTGAACACCATTAGCTGGAGAGATGGTACTTCTTTCTGCACTCGGCGATGGGCCAGGAAGATCGGAGTCACAGCCACTAACATTATTGGGGCATTTTCTCTCAGGGTCAGCTCTGTGTTCTTTCTGATCAGACACATTTGCCAATGAGGAATGTACAGGCTTCAAAGTCCTGCTAGTATATCTGCATGAAGCATCACAACATGAGATATTATCTAACAATTGGAAATTAAGTGAACAAAAATTGTCTACTAAGCATGTGGTAGAAGAGGCTTGATAAATCCTCAACACCACCTTCAGAAAATTATCTAACTTGCACCAAATATGGTTTAGGTCAATATTGCTCTTCAATCCATTCATTTTATAAATGCTTCAACTACTGATAGAAAGCAAAACAGAAAGATTCACACAGATGATATTAATTCATTTCTTAACTAATTTACTTATATCTTTCTCTAATTGCATAATAATTCAGAAAGGAATATCAACTAAGAAAGGAAACTCACCGCGTAAAAGCCGAAGCATTAGACTGTCTCAGAGTACCTCTTTCTTCAGTATTTTGAATCTCAAAGCCACTAGGATGGCTTCTTCTCAAGCAAAGATCCAAGTGTGGGGAACATTCAAACTTGCTTTTGGCATTTTCGGAAGAAAAATTCTGACTTGCAGATGTTCCCATGAAGTCAATAGCTTTTCTAGAAGAATTGACAGGAACATCACTGTTGCCACAGGCCTCAAATGTAATCTCAGCATTTATTCTTTGGATTTCAGGTTCTGTATCCTCATCCAGGATCTTTTGGTTAGTGTCCTTGGATGCAGCCACGGCTGATCCTGATACAAGCAAACATCAAAGCAAAATGTCAGTTCTCCTAGCATAATACCACAGGTCTGATTATGCTGGATGATTATAAGAAAATGTTTACCCTCAGCCTCATTCTCATCCATAACCAAATTTTGACCATAGTCCATCCGGGCTTCTTCTCTCTGCATTCTCGTCTCATTTAGTAAAAGTTTTCCCCATACAGGCTGCAAAATATCCTGCATATTTTCCAAAGGGGCACTCTCAGCTTCTGCATCTGGCTTTGTACAAGAGCTCTGCAAGAGACAGCAAACATGCAGTCCACGTAAGATTCATGTAATCAACATAAACTAAAAGGAAATTCCCTTTAACCAAATGTGGGCTTGCAAAACGTATTCTAGATATACACAGTAAATGGACTAAGTTTGCTCACAGAAACATTCCATTATCCCATAAGCATCATTGCTTCAAGAAAATCAATCTACATGGACATTAGACAACTCAAAACTATATTTGCATCATTTCTACAATACGTGTAGAGCATCTTTTAATGATTTCAGTGAATCAATCACCCTTAAAGCATAGAGTTTTAAATCAACTTGCTTTTTTCACCCCTTCATCCCAAGTCATTTATCAGAATATTTTAGAAATGAGCTTGTCAAGTCATGATGAAGCAGCCAAAGGCTTCAAGACCAGAGAATAAAACTGAGAAGCTGATTCAGGTCACATAGTCTAAATCACATTTTGCATTCAGAACCCAGTCAACTTGAAGGCGAGTTTGCACTAATTGCAATTACTGTAATACAATACCCACTCCAACATCCAAGCAACAAAAAAGAGCATTTCTACCTCATCCAAGAACAGTACTAACCTGAGCATCACTTCCTTTCTCAACAAATTCTTTATTATTCTTAATACAAGCCATGTGACCACTCGAGTGATTGCTGTCAGCATTATTTTCTGAAGTAGCCTCAAGCTTATCTTGTCCAACACTTTCATCTTGGGGACTATTCGCTCCAGCAAGAGACTGTTAAAACCACAGTAACGAATACAACTCAATATAAGGCAAGATTAAATAACTTCCAAGTAATATTAAAAAATAATAATTAAAAAAAGGGGATAGACTAAGAGTGCAGAGATTAGGCATACAGATTTTCTTCTCCATACATGTTGCCACAAATTTCTTAGTTCATTTCTCCTTATAGGCTTAACCAGATAGTCAGCAGCACCTCTCAACATGCATTTATAAACAGTACTAATTGAATCCTCTGATGACATCACTGCAAAATCACCAAAAACAAATGTCAATTTAAATTTCTCAATAACCCTGGGGAAAATTGAAATAATTCTCAGTGCATATAGAAAATAATTTTCACATCATACTTATAACTGGTATATTTTTGCATATCTCATGCTCAGTGATCAAAGCAAGCAGTGCATATCCAGATATGGAAGGTAAATCCACTTCTGTCAGAATGAGGTCAATATGACAAGGTCTTCCCTTGAGCATCTCCCGTGCCTTTAATCCATCAGAAACAGCTACAACTGTCAAAAGTTAACCAAATCGTTTTCAGTTTGGAGTAACAAATCCAATAAATTAGACTTCAAGCAAAATTTAGTAAAGTAACCTAATCTAATGGTGCATATACTATAAACAGGAAGAAAGCAAGCCAAATAGCAAATATATAAGGACATCCAAAAAGATTTGAAAACAATTAGTTACGATCAGTGTGAAGCATTAAGAATTTCTCACGACAGAAACAAATGAAAGCTGTAAAATCCTATTAATCCCACATTCAGCAACTTTGAGACATTAAGTCACAGGAAATTCTATGTTTTAACATTGAAGTCCATGTCTAGGTCCATTGATACTCCTTTCCTCTTCTTTCCCTACTTTCCCATCTACATTTCTCTATCTAATTATTCATTTTATTTTCATTTCATAAAAAATAAAAATAAAAATAATAATAATAAACCATCTTCAAATGGCATCCTGTAGAAACAAGCTCATGGCTCTTCAAGGAAAAACAAGATTCCAAAATTAGCAATCTCAATTCCTAAATCCCTACAGAAACAGAGAAATGGAACATGGAACCCAGAAGGGAAAAACATTTTTCTTCTCAAACCACTTTTCGAAATTGCCATCAAAACATCAAGAAGCTAAAACGCAAAAGAGAACAAAACCTCTGAAATCTTTTTCAAATCTTAAAACAAAAACAAGCATCTATACCAGCCACCAAGAAAAATAAAATAAAACAAAATCAATAAATAATAACACATCCAAAAAATTGCGAGACTAAAATCGCAATCACTATCTCCCACGATCAATGGTGTAATACATAGAAATTCGAAGCCATTGAAGTCGTGGACCAAAATTATAAGTTTACACTAAAGCACAAACTTGAATTCAACATTCAGAAACGCACATTTTCAAACAAACTCGAAAACCATGGAACCCAATTCACCAAATTAACAAGCAAAAACACCCAATTCAATGAAACGAAGAGGGTAAAGCAAAAAAGAAAGAAGAACACGAATAGAAGCAGTAAAAAACAGACCTTTGTAGCCGCATTTCCTCAGCAGAGCAGCTATAATTTGTCTCGTAGAATCGTCAGCTTCGACTAACAAAACCCTCAATGCCATTCTGGAAAATAATTGCTCCCATCTGACCATCAATCCATTACGCGAAGAACCATTTTCACCTTCTTTTCTCCTCTTCAGTACACGGCTCCCTGTCTCCTGCATATCATCTTTTCTCTTCCTATTCTCTCTTACACTTTGTGTTCTCACTTCAAGCTCCCCACTACCCATCACTATCTCACGCATGATTCCCTCAGTAACGCAAAACCAGCACAAATCTCATAATCTGCCCAAAATGATAGTTACTTGAACATTAAAAAGAAAAAATGAAAATCAAGCTGTGAAAATATCTGAAATCCCTCCACCGCCTCTAATATCAAAATGAAATCCAACGGCTGTGATACAAAGTTAATTACTCCACAGCTGCAAGCTAGCAAAATATCTCGATGGCTCAATGGGTCCACAATTTGCCACGTCAGCCATTGAATCTATCGTAGGTTATATGACAAATCACCACTAGGGTGGAGATCAAAAGGCATTGGCTCATTGGGTTTCCATTTGTCTATATTTTAATGGGTTTAAGTTAGTGGTGGATATTTAAAGGGCAAAAAGTTCCTTTCACTTGTACTATGCCTCGTTTTAGATATTTTGTGATATTTTATATTCCCAAGATATATTATAATTTTTAATTGGATATTTTGGTAGATATTTTTATTAGTGCCCTCCCAAGGAGTCAGCCGGATCCCATGGCTCATAGTTTCACACGTGGATATACAGTTAGATAAAAAATAATAATTTCATCCGTAGATTTGATTTTAAGGATAATTTTTTTAATAATATATTTTAAATAAATATTTATAAATTTGGTATAAATCAAAAAAAAAATTATGAAAATAGAGTATATTAAAAAATCGCCACCAGGTAAAATGGAATAGTCAGGAGGTGTTAGCCGCCGCAAAGGAAAGAGAAAAGCTACCTCTTCTAAAATCATTCATGACTATAGTGATTTCAGGTTTGAAATCGTCACAATCATTAGCTATTTCAGAAGCACGTAAAATTCCTCCTTCGATTCATATGACGGTGCAAAAGTTTTGAAAAAGTCCCTCCTAAATTATCTTTTCAATTTGACAGGAGAGAAGGAGGTATTTTCGAGTTTTTTAGGGCAAATGCCCTATATTAATGGAACTTGGCTGTTTTTTTTTTTTTGAGCTTCTCTTCATTGCTGGAATTGTTGTTAAAGTTTTTTTCTTTATTTTTTCTTCTTTTCTTGTTTTATCTTCGTTTGTTTAGTTTGTGTTTTATTATAAGTAATTTATGTTATGTGTTAGTTAGGTTTTATTTAATAAAATAATTAATATTATAGATAATTATAAGTATTAATTATTTATAAATAATTAATTAATTGATATTAGGAAGATGACTAGAGAAATTTTGATTTTATTTATTTTGTAATATTAGAGTTAAATGCACTAATAAAAACTTAATAATAATGATTAGAGATGAAAATTTTATTTGGTTATTTGTTTGGTTATTATTTTAATATGATTTTAGGAATTTGTTTGGTTAGTATTTTAATATGATTTTAGTAAATTAATTTAATATGATTTTAGTTAGTTAATTTACTATGGTTTTAGTTATTTGTTTGGTTATTAATTTAATATGATTTTAGTTATTTGTTTAATATAATTTTAATATGATTTTAGAGTTTAATATATTAGAGTTAATTATTATGAATTAAGTTAAATTTTTTGTTATTATTTTATAAATTTATAAAAAATAATCTCATTTTTTAATGCAATAGTTTAATTAAATTGTATTGCTAGGTTTTTAGTTGCGATAAAAATTAAAAAAGAATAAAATAACTGTTAATTTTAATAATCAGTGGTATCAATAAATTTAAAAATATTGTTAATATTATTAAATTATTTTTGATAGGTGATATATGTTAGCTAATTGAATGATATGCTAAAAAAGACAGGCAAATTGTATAATATAAAAATTTAAATATGTTATAACAATAGCTTTAATTAAAAAAATTTATTTTATTTATATATAAATTAAAATATAAAATAACAATTGTTTATATTGTATTACAAGTTGTGATATTTATTGTATTAGTGATGGTAAATTAGTATAGATTTATGTTTTAAAATTAAAAAATTAATGCAATAGTTAACTGCTGTTCTATTTAATTTGCAGTTTAATTTTGATAATTAATTTTGCGACACAGGAAGATAAAATGTTAGATTTGTATGAAATTTATATTTTGAAATTAAAATATAAAAATTATTTTATGTATATATGGGAAAAAATTAGTTAAATATGTATAATGCTGTAATTGTTATACTAATATTCAATTTTTGAAATATTAAATTATGACATGCACTATTTGTTGTTGAAAAATAATAGTAATTTATATTTTTTAAAATTTTAGGTCATTTAAATTGCATTATTATACATAATAATATTAATATAGACATAAAAATAATTATTTATGAAAAAAATGTTTACAAGATACAAATAACATTTATTATCAAAATCACATATAGGGTAATAAATGATGGATCAATTTAGAAACAAAAGCTACGTTAATCCCGAACCAATCATGAGTGATGTACTAATGCTTGGAGGCAAATATCGAGCGGATGCTATTTGGAACAGTCATGTAATTATATTTATAACACTCATACTTTATTTATATATTTTTAAATAGTGCATGTAAAAAATACTCATAGTTGATTTAAAAATTTGTAGGTTGAAAATAATGTGTTGGTAACACGCAGAGTCAGCGTAAGTAATTATTATAGAAACATTGATGATAGAATAATTTCGTACTTAAGACTGGCAGGATTTTATGGGGTATCACAAATAGATGTGATGAATGTGAATAGTGATTTATTAACTGCATTGGTTGAGAGGTAGTGATCAGAGACGCACACTTTTCACCTATCAGTTGGCAAAGCGACAATATCACTGTAGGATATTGCTATACTCACCAGATTGCCCATTAATAGACGTCTTGTGACGGGACATCTATACCATGATTAGGCATATAAATGTAGTCATCTTTTGGGTCAGGTTCCTCCAAAAACTAAATTCAAGGGAAATAGTGTAAAAATGGCATGGTTGGGGAGAAATTTTAATATGTTGCCGCCCGACGCAAATGAATACCAGATACATGAATTCTTAGGTGTATTGGTGGCTTATTATGTCTAAGACAATCAAATAATTACATACATTTGATGTGGTTGCCACTACTAGAGAATTTATAGGTTACAGGTGAGTACAGTTAGGGATTTGTTGTCCTCGCGTGGTTGTATAGAGAGTTATGTCGTGCAACCTGACATATAACTAATTCACTTGGTGGTTACCTGCAATTGTTACAAATGTGGGCTTGGGAAAGGCTACCTTATATTCGGCTTGAATTTGACCATCAACCTGTTCTCGATAAGTCTATGCCTTATGGATACAAGTAAAATTTACCCATTGTGTGTGTGTGTATATATGTGTGTGTGTGTGTGTACACACACACACACACACACACACATATATAATTATTTTATATTTAAGATTGTTCATTTAATTTGCTGACTGACAGCGCATTCTTGATATTTATCAAGTGGCGATCCCAATTGAATTTAAGCAAAAGTAATAACAAAGATGTTTTTGAGTACCATCTTGAGTTGGACTTGCAGCGTGATGACCAAGTAGGTTTAATTATAATTTTTCTTTATGATAACATTTTCATAATTAATTATAGAGTGAGGAAATTTTATTAGAACACGATGAAATTTTTATTTTCATATGCAGATGGTTTGGGAGCCATATAGGCATGTGCTGCACTTATTATCACAGTATTGTATTAACGAAAATGCATTTTGGACATCGATTGTACCACTAGTATGTTTTAATATTATCAAGTGACACCACTCCGATCAATGTCTAATGCAATTTGGAATGGATCAATCGATCCCAGACCCCCATAGTACAATGATGTAGTGCATTCAATGGATTTAAGAGGGCATACTAATCAGAATTAGGAAGGGAAATTCTCATTTTTTATTCATGAGTGGAATAATTGGCATAATTGCATTGTTATGGGTCCTCTTTTTTGTGCACCTTTACATCAGAGGTCGCAGTATATGTAATGGTTTACAAGACGCACAAGATGGTGGATGACCTAGATTGGAGCGTCCATTGGTGCATCGGTATGATTTAATATAATTATTTATTTGTTGATGATCCATTTATTGTCCATTTTTAACGAATTTATTTATTTGTATGTAGGCTGATTACGCCAAATGAATCAGGCACTACGACATTTGAAACACCCTAATCTAGCATCTCTATCATATATTATGAAGTCTACTTATGTTATGTTAGGCAATTAACCCAATTAACATCTACATGCATTCATGTCACCTGATCCGTCTAATCATATAACTTGTATTCCAATTAGAGTCTCACATATTTCATGTACATTTCATTTTGAATAAGCATAGTGATTCATTATGCAACCCATTATCTTAATCACGATAGATTCAACTACCTTAGTTATTTCACTATTATGCATAGCATTCAACATTTTAGCACATTTGAATAAAGTTATTCTAGCTTCTAGATGCATGCATATACTAGCATTCTCACTATAAGCTTATTACAACCTTAACCTCTATATGACATACATATATAATATAAACTTTATACATATTAAACATGTAAGGAACTATACAAAATTAATCAAAATTCCTACATCAACTTCTATAGACTGGTGTTGGCCTGTCCTGATGCAGAGAATGTTCATGTGCAAAAGCCTTGACTACCGAAACCTACACGAATCAAAATAACCCGTGCTAAGCTATATATCTTCTTAAAGACCATTCCAGTTCTTTCAGTTTGTCTTCAGTCAGTCAACAATAGTTATTTGACACTATAATAAGACCATCAAGATGTAATGACTTTGAAGATGAGCCATCAGGATTAAATGTTGATTTAAACATCAGTTTATCTTCAGGGGATCAGTATCAGTATGATGTGCTTGCCCAAATGGGCCCACCAGTGCAATACAAGTCCATGCCCTATGACCAAATGGGCCCTCCATTTACATATGAGTCAAACCCGTTTACACAAACAGGCCAATCATTGGAGCATGATGACTTTTTCAATGAACTTTTCAGTGGTCCAAATTTGGCAAGTACTCAGGGTTTTGTTGACCAACCACTATACAATGGAGGTTTTAATGATGTAATACCATTGCCGTAATATCCAAATGTTGATGATACAGATAGTCAAATAGATAGATATAGCACATTGTACCGCAGTAAAAGGCTTCGACTTTGCTATTACTTGTCATTAATATTAGTTAATTGGCTATATTTTGTTTAAATACAATTATATATGATATTTATGTTATCAATTTAAAAAGTTAGTGCATTTTGTTTTAATATATTTATATGAAGTTAAATAACAGCTCATTTTGATTAATGATTATTTATATATACACACTTGAAAAATATAATAAATTGGCAAACTCAACAATAAAATTTATTAATTTAAATATTACATAACAATCACATTATATATACAATTGTCAACCTCTAAAATATTGACTTGACGATCCAACATCACTTTTACAAGTTTTTTTATTGAGACCGACATTACCACACTTGCTGCAATGATTGACATATCCTTTTTCTTGCCTATCCATCCCATTTTGAATGTGGGTTGTTTTTGGGATACCTTTCTTTCTCTGTAACTCCATATCAAGTACCAATTTAGGCCCTTTATACTCAGGCCAGTATGTTTTGTTTCCCATTGGGTTGAATTGCTCATCATAACATTTAAGTGCCTTGGCAATACTATAACAGTTATCTACAAATTGGTACATATCGAGATTCCTATGCATGCAACATGCAATTGCATGTGAACAAGACATTTTTATACCTTAAAACTTATAGCACTCGCATTCACGTTTCTAAAAACTCACTATATATATTTCAAGCTCAACATTTACATTAGGTGCTCTACATGATATTACCTTGTTAGCACGCTTGGTAATTATTTCGACACATCGAGGCATGAACCGTAACCCTTGTGCCATTTTGGCTATGTGCATGTCCCTCCGTTGGTTGTAAAATTTTATCAAACAAACCAAAACATGTTCAATGATTGCAGTAATTGGCATCATGCGAACACCTTTTAGAGCACTATTAACACTCTTAACAATATTCGCTATCAAGTGCCCATATCAATAACCACCATCCTCAAACAATGTCCAACGATCTAGTGATATCCTCATTGCCTAATTATATAAATCTTCGTCGAGGCCTTTGATATTGTCCATCAGCTGCTTAAACTTATGCCCTTGAAATTGTGCACCTACATAAGTAAGAAATATGTTTACATTGTTTTAATAGATTTGAATAAATAAATTTAAAATTTTTTTGTCTTACCAGCCTTGTAAAGCAGATTTTTTTATTGTTATATTTCTATGGTGCGTGTTATAGTTGCTGATGAAATGTCGCAGACAGAACCTGTGAAAGGATAGAGGTTCCTTCCACCCACTCCTTTTATCCCGGAATACAATCATTATACTAGCATGTCGATATGATATTACTGTAAGCCCGATATGTTGAGTCACATACTTCCTAAGCATGGACATAAACCAAGCCCAACTAGATTTATTTTCAGACTCAACAACAGCAAAGGCAATTAGGAATAACATGCTGTTACCATCAATTGAGCTTGCAATAAGTAGTGTTTATTTGAATTTTTCAGTCAAGAATGTACCGTTTATCAATAGAATCGGCTTACAGTGAGCCAATCCATCTATGGCAGGTTTAAAACTCCAAAAAACCTGCTGAAATTGCTTTATTATTGGGTCCTCTGTTTGTTGCACCACAAACTCATAAATAGTTCTGGGATTGTACATTTGTAAGGCAATTAAGAAACCTAGCAACCTTTGATATGACTCAACATAATCACCAAATATATACTCTATTGCTCTCATCTTCGTATACCAAGCCTTGCAATACGATACTTTAAAATTAAATTGTTGCTTGACAACCTCAATAATAACATCAATAGGTAGGGTTGGTTGTTTATTTACCATGTCCATGATGCAATTGCGAATAATTTGAGAGCCCAGATATCGATGATCCATTGAGACATTAGCAGCAAGGCATAAATGTGGTCTCCTGAATCTTGTCACAGTCTAAAAAGGACTACTTCCTTTTCTGCTTGCTCTTAACCTCCATCTTCATCCATCATTAGCCATTGCACACTGCACAACCCAATAATTTATCTTAGATTCAACAACTCTAAAATCCACATTCCTCATTATTGAATACTTTTTCACGCAAAATCTCACTTCATCCTTACTGTGAAAAACCAAGCTTGTCAATAACTCGGACACACCATCCTAAGTCGTAAAGTGAATATCTTCAGAAATATTAATTTGTGTTGCATCAAAATCTATTTCTATGTAATGCTCCGATGGGAAGACAAAGTTTTCCTCGCCTGTCTCCTCTATTGCATGCATCGATGCTAATGAAATGCCATATTTAGTGTGATCAGAATCCTTTCCATCACTATCTGGAATCATGTTAACTGTTTCTACCTCTACATCATTATTAGACGATACATAATCATTGTACATTGGAACATCTTCAAAATCATCATCCTCTCCCAAAGCCATTGACAATTCATTTCCATAATCTGCAGTTATTAATTTCAATTAACCATATTTTTAAAAATGAAATCCACTTTCATGTCCAATTAGACTAGTTAAGCACTAAAGTCAGCTTGGACTCGATTTTTTAAATTGGTTTAAAGTTTTTTTTAGCCCTAGTGCACTTAAAAAGAGGCATATCTAAATAGAAGCTCTATAACACCTTACTAACATTTATGCTTTCCGTATATGGTATATATGTCATGGTGACGATGTATGCTATTATAGTAATAGGTTGTGCAATTTGGTGATTAGCATATTAGATTTCATTCCTTAGGTTCCAGTTCATAATTATGGTATCTAGGTTACTATTTACTTGGTCAAAATTTTGATAGCATAACGACTTAAAGACTATGCTACCCAAACCTGCAAATTGAAGATTTAACACTCCTAATAGTCAATCTCCTCCTCCAATACTCCATTTACATACATAACACTTCTATATTTGACCATCATCCAACATCACAACATAATCATACATTCTCAAATGTTCACCTATTTACTATAATATAGTGTTTCTCATACAATGTAATACATATATTACATGCCATGGTTCCAAAAGAAATCCTACTACAAAAGATGTCAAATTCCATCCAAAACTATACATGTACATGCCAATTTGTCGTATCTTCTTCAAGTCTAAAATATACCTGTCCTAGCACACAGTCAACAAAAATCATGCGCTAAGCAACTATATTGCCTAGTGGTAGATACAACTACACAAAATTTTATTTAATAATAGTATTTTTATTTAAATTACCTTTTGATGTCAATTACTGTTTTACCCCTAATTTATCGCATAATTACCACTTTACCACTTTTGAACATATTAATCTCATTTTTCACATTATTTCCTATTTATTTACATTTATGATTTTTTCTCTTTAAAATTTGGCTTAAAGGTGGTACATAGAGAGGAGGGGGGAGAAGGAAAAAGGACAAAAAGGAGGAAGGCCAAGGAAAGCAAGTTTAGGTGATTTCAAAATTCATAAAGGTTAGTGGATACATTCCCTAGACTTAAATTTCATTTAATCTTTGAATTTTTTGTAAGAATTACACTATATAACTAAAGAAAATTAGGAATATTAAGAAATAATTTAAGAGAATCTTGTAAAATGATGAATTAACATAGAATAAGTATGAAATTATAAAGAAATCAAGCATAAGCTAGGTCAACCACTTATGGCCGAATTGTACCCTAAGTTACATAATGTAATATTTTGATGATAATTCATATATTAGTCACAATTTGAGCATTGTATTGATGAATAAGTACATTATGCTAGATTTGTGCTAAAAATACTGTGTGAATATAATAGTTAGTATAGTAACATAATGGTATATTTATAAATAATAGAAACACATTAAGGTAAAATACGTGCAAATTAGTATAAGCATACATAAGTTGATGTTAGAAATATGTTTGGCATAATTTTTGTGAAATTTTACGGTATAGAAAATAGGACATTGGTCCTGTTTTATTAGAAAAATTCCAATTAATTAATAAAAATAGTTTTTCATAGGGTTTTTATTTTAAGCATGTGAAAAGCCTTTATTATTACAAATAATTTGCAAAAATAGGAAAAATGGAGAATTAAATAAAATACAAATGTAAGATAACCATGACTCATTGGTCATAGCTTTTAAATATCTCTATTCACCTCGGACATGTGTATGCAGTGAACAACATGAGAAATATAAAGGTTAGCAATAAACAAATAAGAAATAGTATATGAATGTGGGAATATAATATAATATAATATAATATAATATAATATAATATAATATAATATAATATAATATAATATAATATAATATAATATAATATAAAAGAAAATGAATGTAAATAAATAGAAGAAAAAGGTGTGAATAAATAAATACACATGAATATATATATATATATATATATATATATATATATATATATATATATATATATATATATATATATATATATATATATATATATATATATATATATATATATATATATGTGTGTGTGTGTGTGTGTGTGTGTGTGTGTGTGTGTATAACTGATATATTTATTTATTATAAACATAAATATTGAAAATTACTGAAATGAAAATAAATAAATGTAATCATATATATATACACACGAGGGTGTGTGTATGTATATATATGTGTGTTTGTGTATAACTGATATATTTATTTATTATAAAATTAAATATTGAAAATTATTGAAATGAAAATAAATAAATGTAATCTCATATATATACACACATGTGTGTGCGTGCGTGTGTGTATATGTATATATATATATATATATATATATATATATATATATATATATATATATATATATATATATATATATATATATATATATATATATATATATATATATATATATATATATATATATATAACTGTGTATTTATTTACTAAAATAAAATAAATAAAAAAAATAAAATAAATAAATAATAAAATAAGGTGCAGGAAGGGGTGTGTGTATATATGTGTGTGTATATGTACATTATTAAATGAAAATACACATTAATAACTATTTCTAGTTTTACATAGGGATGAGCAAAAAAAAACAAAAAATATGGTTAATCGTAAAATTGGTCTGAAACCGAACTAATTTTTATGGTTAACCGATCCGATGGACTCGATTACGGTTTTTAATTTTTATATTTTTGGTTAATGGTTACGGTTTAGATTTTTAGGTACCTGTTAACCGTTAGTCAATGGTTAACCGGTTCATATATATATATTTATTTTTTTATATCTTCAATTTTTTCTCTTTCTCTCTAAAATTTACATAAAATAATATTTTAAAATATATTTAAATTATATTTTTATTTTTATACCTTAATTTATATTATGTCATTCTCTTTAATTATATAGTAATATTATATATAGTATACGATTAACTTTTATATCTATTATTTTTTATATTAAATTAAATTTATATTATATCATTCTCTTTAGTTATATAGTAACATTTATATATAGTATCCGATTAACTTTTATATATATTATTTTTTTTATCATATATTGGTGTTCATATCTTACTTAATAGCATGTAATTATATTTTCTTATATTTTAGAGTTTATGTTATAACATTTAATATTATTTAAAATTTTATTTAACTTAAAATCAAACATATTCTAATTTTCAATAAATATCAAATCTATTTTATAATATCAGCTATTAATCCATATAACATGAATTTTGACTAGTAAATTATGTTTGTTTCGTAATTTTTATATTAAATTACTTTACATATTTGAAATTGAATTGAACTTTGTCTAATTTTTTTAATAATTTTATGTTATAAATTTTAATGGTTAACCGAAAAATATTGGTTAACCAAACTGAAAAATCAAAATCGATGGACAGGTTAACCGAATGTAACGAACTAATTAATGATTAATGATTTTAAAAAATTGATATTAATGGACTGGTTAATTTTTTTTTGCTAATGGACCAGTTAACGAGTCCATGCTTATCCCTAGTTTTACATACCATTTTTGATAGTTTACTTGAGATATACTATTAATATATTTATCTTGTGAATCTCTTATAGTTATACTTGATGATGCTGCAGCTTTTAATTTTTTTTATCTTCTTTTACTAAATTATAAATGCTGATTTTTATACTTTCTTCTTCTAAATTTTTTTACCTTTTTTTAAAAAATATTTACTTTTTATTTTAATATTTTAATTTCCTTTTGAAGGTCTTGTATAATGGATTCCTTTTTTATTTCAAATCTTTTACATATTTTTGCTAAATTATACGGTGTAAAGTCTCTTTTTTCTTTTGTACTTATTACTTCCTTTAATCTAAGTAAATAATTTCTTTTTATTTTTGGATCATTTATTTTATCAATTATATCTAATAAAAATTCTTTTTCATTGCTTAGTATATTTATATTATTATATTGGCAAGGTTTTAAACAACTATAAGATTCTGATTCACTATTAGTACTATTAGTTTCAGATTCTTTACTTATTGCATTTAAATCATTTTCTGAGTAATCAATAATTTCTTCTTTACTGCTAGAGGTTTCATTAATTATAATTTTTGCTATTTCATTTTTTAATTCGTTTGAAATGTCTAAATTATTAATACGTTTCCTTACCCTATAATCTCTTGAATAATGTTCTTATTTTTCACATTTATAATAAATTATTATATCTTTTTTATTTGTTTTTGGTTTAGGTTTTTTGTATTTTGATTTTCTCTTGATTATAATTTTGTTTTTACTTATAACTTCTTTTCTTATGAATATACCTTCTTTTAGGTTTTATCTTTCTAGTAGTAGTAGACAGAGCTCTAATTTGCTGATAACCATATTGTTCACAAAAGAATCCTAATTCTTTTCTTCCAACTATACTATTTTTTTTTCAATTTTGCTTTAAATTTTAAATCAGTACAAATTGGTAATCCTTCTATATTAATAATATTTATTAATTGTCCATAAGTTAGCTTATTATATGGTATTGTACCATTATAGTTTGTTTTTAATCTATTCCTAACTCTTTCTGCAAACAACTTTGGCAATCTTACTATAAATCTTTCTTTCCAATAGATATTATTACAATCTGTTATAGTCATTACTTTTGTTAAGAATAAATCTTTATACCATCTAAAATCCTGTAATTTTTGACATGTTAAATTTTGAAGAATTTCTGAGCTTCATTTTTGATATAAACGAAGGTCTCCTATAAAGTTTTTGGTAATAGCAAATAATAAAGTATTTATTATGTCATCTTGTTCAGTTTTGATTTGTGCATTATTTTCTATTTTAACTAGTCTTTTTTGGGCTGATAATATGTGTGCTTTATCTGTATCTACAACATAATGATCCCACCAACCTTTTAATTGTCTAGTAAATCCTGATAAGATCATTTGAGCTATGGTTGCTTCGTTATTTCCTTTTGATTTATAAGCACTAGCTGCCATTTTCATTTCTTGTAATAAATTTAATATTTGGTATTCTGTTAAACCATCTATATTCCATTTGTATAAAAAAGTGTCGTCATATCTTGATTGATAATTTCTTTCTTCATATTGAATATTTAGAGGTGTAGGTATGGGGTAATAGTTTCAAGTTTTGGCCTAGGCGTATAAGTATTGAAATGTAAGTTTTTAATTGAAAATTTTTCTTGACCATTATCTCTAAATTGATCTTCTATAATTTCTATTTCTGATGTAGTTTTTTCATCTATTACCATAATTTGTTTATATTTAATACTTAATTGTGGTAATTTTTCTTCTATTTTTCTTAATACAAAATTTTCATCTTTTAAATTAATAATTGTTCTTGGGGAAAATTCAAAGGGTTTAAAGAAATGTGCATCTAATTTATTGGATAATGATTCCGCTTAGGGTATTGGCATTGGAACCGAATCCTTTTGTATTTTAGAGGTCCAAACTATTTCTTATATTCTATTTAATTGATTAGCTATAGTATTAAGTATTTGATTAGAAAAATTATTTTGTAATATTATATATTGTAAATCTTTTCCTATATTTTTGCTATCTGATTTTATTTTATTTAATGGTTTAGCAAAATAAATTTTGTCATTATTTTTTTTTAATTTGATGCTGTCTAATAGAGGATGTATAGATATAACTGATTCTTCTTCAAAAGTAATCTATTGTTTTTTTTTTAATTTTTGAAAATACGTCAATTTCTTTTTGAAATGGATAATTTATATTATTATAGTAATAATAATTTTCAAACCATAAAAATAAAGAAATATTTATTTTTTTATTTTCCATCTCTATATACCATAATTTTCTAAAATTATTTAATTATTTCTGAGGTAAATTATAGTAGTACCATTCTACCTTTTGCTTATTATATTATGCCTTTAATTTATTTCTTAAAAATTCTTTATTTATTTCAAAATTAGTCATATTTATTGATTAATTTGAGAAAAAGCTTCCATTTGGAATCTAGTTGGGCTAACAGAATATTTACTCCTTTTTTCTTCTGTATATAATGGTCTTGGGATACTTAATTGTACTAAAATCTACTCCTCTTAATTCTTAATTTCGTGTAGATAAAGATCTAAGAACTGTATTTACTGATGGTCTATTATTTGAATAAATTGAAATTCTACTGGATTGATTAACGTCTGAAGAGAAATCTATTTGAACTAATCCATCACTATATTTTAGTATATGAGAAAATTAATTATTAATATTAATTGGGCTAGGTTCACATATTTCTTTTAATTCCCAAATTTTTGCACTAATTATTTCATCCCATCTAAGTCTTCTCGAAACTTGAATATTAGAATGAGTCTATTAGCTTCAAATAATAAAATTTCATTTCTTTTGAAAGATTTTCTAGTTTTAGAATTTATTGTGATAGTCATTACTTTATAATATATTTTATATATTACTGCTACTACCTTAATATTTTCTTTAAAATTTAAATTTTTTGCTTTAACTATTAAGGTTAGAATATCTAATATATTGGAATCGTATAAACTACTAGAAAATCCTATAAAACAATTAAAATAAACTAGTCAATTTGCTAAATTAGTTTCTACCATTGTTAGCAAGGAATTAGAAATGTTAATATGTCTAGCATCTTTTAAATACATTAAAATAAGAGTGTCTAATCCTAGTCTGAATAAAGGTTTTATAGCTATCTGGACTGATCCTATATGCAAAAATTTATATATTTCTTTTTATGTTCAGTTATTGCCTTTTCAGATAATAATTGAATAGTTTCATGTTCTTGATTAATTGCTATTATTTGTTCTATTTGGTTTATAGAATAATCTTGGAAAAAATCAAAGGTTCCTAATGAGTAAATAGTTCTAATATCTTGTTTAGGTATTGTCCAATTAAATAAATTATTTTCTACTTTTTCAATGTTAACTTCTACAAAATTTATATCTTCTATATCTCTAATATTATCTTCATTATTTAAACTAGAACCTGAATCTTTAATAGAAAATATTCTAGTTAATCTATCCATATAAGTTTATTTAATTAAGCTTAATTAGAAAATAAAAATAGTTAAGAATGACCTTGTACGAATCATGAAACCACCTAGCTAAATGGGACCACAAACTTGCCATCTCGACATCTAAAGGCTGACCAACACTAAGCCTTTAGGGCTGACCAATGTTTCATTGCACCTTGAGCATTCTTAATTGCTTCTTTTTTCAAATCACTCTTAAACAAATAATCTTACTTTGTATATCTTAATATAATATATTTCCTGAAAGACCAGATTATCTAATTCGACCAAAACTTTTACTTCTTTATTATATATTTCAAATAATGCTATTATGGCTTTACTTAAGTAAATTCCCAAAGAAACTCTAGTTCAAAGAATAAGAAACCCCTTATAATATCTACCTCCTTTTGTAATAAAACCTTAGATATACAACTTATATTTTCAAAAGCATGTACTTGTACTCCTTCCTGTACCCCTCATTCTCCTTCTTCTTTCGCTTCTCCTTTTTGTAAATTATCATCAGAATATAATTCACTAGATATTTTATTTTAATATGTCTTGGTGTATAGATAAATTCTTAGATAAATTCAATTGATTTTGATGATGATAAAGATATGTTTTTATTAAAAAGAGAGTTAATAAGTTTAAAACAACATTTAATTGAAGTGCATTAATAAACATGTCCAAAATTACAGGGTTTTAGATGGTATAAAGATTTATTCTTAACAAAAGTAATGACTAGAACAAATTGTAATTATATTTATTAGAAAGAAAGATTTATAGCAGGTTTGCCAAAGTTGTTTGCAAAAAGAGTTAGGAATAGATTAAAAATAGATTATAATGGTATAATACCATATAATGAGCTAACTTATGGAAAATTAATAAATATTATTAATACAGAAGAATTAGCAATTTGTCCTGATTAAAAATTTAAAGCAAAATTGAAAAAAATAGTATAGTTGGAAGAAAAGAATTAGGATTTTTTTTTTTGTGAAAATTATATTCATAAGAAAATAAGTTATAAGCAAAAACAAAATTATGATCAAGAGAAACCAATTAAGAGAAAATTAAAATACAAAAAATCTAAACTAAAAACAAATAAAAAAGATATAGTGGTTTGTTATAAATGTGAAAAATAAGGACATTATTCAAGAGATTGTAAGGTAAGGAAATGTATTAATAATTTATATTGGCATTGCAAAATCAAGTTTTGAAGTGCATTCAAGCATGTAAGTTTGTTTAAAACCCTAAAATTGCATGTTTTGATTCTATATTGTATATTATGTGGCATGTATGATCAAAATTTTTAATTTTTCCACTGGATGATCATTTTATTTATGCGATGTGATATCCCTTCAGTGGTATCATAGCCTAATCATGCTTTTTTTAGTACTTTGGATGTGTTATAACTCGATTCAAAATCATTCGTTACATAAAACGTAATGCTGAAATTTTATGTTTTGAGTTTTTTGCATTGATTGAGTGTAAAAATGATTTTAAACGATTAGTTAGGTTATATAATTATTATGAAATATTAATATACTGTCATAAGATGTTCTTAGAGCTGTTCATGGTCGGTTTTAATTATATATACCTAATTGTACATGTTAATCTTGAAACTAGGTGCTAGTTTGCATGATATGTGTTTGTAAACAACTAGTTTCTTAAAATTAAATATTAAAACATGTTTGGCATGTTTGTAAGTGATTTTTAAATATTAATAATTGGTCTGGACATGTTTTAAAAATGGTTTTAATTCTGGTCCATGACAATTTAATTGATTAATTTACAAATCACTTAAAACAATAATTAGTTTGTTGTTGCATGTTTAATCAACATTGTTTGTTTTGTTTGATTAAAATAAAAAAACACATCTAGATAAGATCTAAACAGAACCTTAACTCAATTTTTATGACCTTATTTAAGTTATTAAATGGCTCATAAAATCGTTTTAAGTGTTTGTGCATTGTTTGTGGCATTATGTGAGAATTAAACAACTAGTTTCATGTTGTTTGTTTGTTTCGTTATCGATGCTGTGTGTAGCATATGTTCTTCATGAATTTTATGTTTTAATTCAAGTTGGTTCATATTATTTGTATTTCTAATGTTTATGGAATGTATGACATAATATTAAAAATTGCAAAATTGGAAATTATACTATTGATTTATAGCATATATCTAACTAGTATGTATTTTGGACTTTTAAGAGAACTTATTCAATAAAAGGATTTAGTCCATTGGGATTTGGCCCAAGACCACCATGGGGTCTTCTCTTAAAGGTTCAAGTACACAATTTCCACTAATGGGTTTGGCTTAATTAATTAAAACTGGACTTTGTTTTATCTATGAATGTTATATATATTTGTTTGCTTGTTTTTTTGTGATGAATGAATATGCATGCTGCATTCATGGGCCCTGGGTTATGTAATTAAATATGGCTTGTGTGCCATTATGGATTATTGTAAAATTTTCATTTTTTTCTTAGTATAGAATTTATTTGAAGACTTTGTAAATTAAGATGAAGCCCATTGGAGTGGAGAAGCCCAACTTGAAGATTCATATGTAATAGTATATAATCTTAGTTGTAGGTTTTTTTGGGCCCATGTTTGTCACACTTTACTTTATAAAATTATATATATGCATGATATGAATGGATGATAAAGCGTATACCATGTAAGCCATAATAAAATGAATCCCTAAAATAGTAAGTCACAAAGTTGCCTCCCTAATTCGAAACATGTCAAGGCATCGATCATTGGTCATGTAGACTAGGAGTCCTCGATGCACCCAATTAATCTTTGTGAGGCATGGGTTGTGAATGTAGGTTGGACTTAACATGGAAAGGGATGCCCGGACCTAGGCAACTAATAAATGGGTTTGTGCTATAACATCTTAAGATGTTAGCCCATTTGATCCAAGAGTCATATACGAGACATGATTGGAGTTTTCCTACCTAACTTAACTCTTTAGGTGTACAAGCTCAACTTGACTAATGAGTTGTTGTAAAAAAAGTGGATCTTGGCCCACATTAAATCACTAACGTGAATTATTTAAAGGGATATTAATTCAGTTTGTGGGATTTTGTTAAGACCTCATTTAATCTTGCTAAATTTATATTGTTGTAGATTTAAAAATGGCTTATTTAAACAACAACTTTTCATTGCAATTGGTCCTAGAAAAGGACAAATTGATTGGCACCAATTTCATAGACTAGTCTCAAAACTTGAGAATTGTTCTTAAGCAAGAGAAGAAGTCATATGTTTTGGGTGTACCCTTGCCCGAAGAACCTGCTAGGAATGCCTCTGCAGTTCAAAAGGAAACTTTTGAGACTAAGAAGAGTGACTCCAATGATGTGACCTATCTGATGCTAGCCACTATGGTGCCCAATTTGCAAAAGCAATTCATGGACCAAGAGGCCTATGCAAGCATGGTGCACCTTAAGGAGATGTTCAAAGAACAAGCTCATCATGAGAGGTTCATGACAACAAAGACCTTGATTTCTTGTAAGATGGCTGCGGGCACTCCTGTTAGTACCCATGTACTCAAGATAAAAGGGTATCTTGGTACTCTTGAGAAGCTTGAGGTACAAGTCCCAAAGGAAATGGCCACTGACTTGATCTTAGGTTCATTGACTGATGATTATAATAATTTGTTATGAATTATAACATGCATGCAATGTTTGAGAGTATGCCCTAGAGCCCATGTAATAGGGATGTTTTTCATATGTATAAAATTTATATTCTTAATAAAAGGCATCATTCATTTATTAATGCTATGTTTAAATACATGAGTTTGTAAATCTTAAATTAATAAATGAAGTCCTAGATATTATAAACATAGTGCAAAGGCAATCATGAAGGTGTTCATGATGTGAGATGTCTATTACATGCAAATGTGTTAATATCTAAATATCCCTAGTCATAGAATTAACAAGATAGGACATTGTTAATTCGGACAGACTAGCACATGTTATGCTTCTTAAATGGTTCAAGCAGTGGTTCTCATAACTGTGATTATGGAAGATAATCAAAGCTAACATGTGGATTCTTGTTAGAAGAACAAGTTCATTGGAGACCTGCAAAGAGAATCCTTACATGGATATTAAATCTATGTCAGTGAGGAATCTCTTCATAGCAGTTGTGCAAGTATCCTTAGACTTGAGATCACCAAAGTTATCTTAAGTAGCAAGTAGTATACGTTGACTCCATAACTGATTACTTCCAACTGGGAGTGAACATAGTTAGGAGATTGGGTATATCATGACCTGCTTGAAGATAGTTGAGTGATTGACAAAGGATTCACCATCCCAAATTTAATAAGGGAAGTTATCTCGCATGATTCTATAATTACCTTGTTCAGAGAATCTCTGGCCAGAGTAAAATGCCAAGATGGATAAAGATCCATGAAGGACATTTTGGGAACAATGATTAAATTAATAGAACATACATAATTAGATTTACATGAGTTGACAGAAATCCATACTTAGAATCTAATTGAGATAAGAGTGGTGAAAGGAGTAATTGCACGGTCTGTTTCTATGGAAGGGTGTAGTCAAACCACATGACTTTCCTGACATTTGGGTAGTCATGATGCCTAACAAGAGGCCAATCATGACTTGTATAATGATGTATCAAAAATATCAATGGGGATTGATAAAATGATTTGAAGGAGTTTAAATCATGTGAGTTTTGGATAGAACTCACAATTACATATTATACTGCCAACATGGACAGGAACCCAATAGGTCACACACATATAAAGAAAAGGATAAAATGGTAAAATTACAAGGATAATAATATTTGATATTATTATTATGAGGGTAGAGAAGTGAATAAGATAATAATTAATTAAAGAGTTTAATTAATTATGATCAAGTAAAATTTTTCGCGGAACTTTTGAGAAATGTTTTGTAAATTGGACCTAATTGAAATAATGTATTTCATGATTAATTATTATTATCTTATAAGTGTTATAGGACTACTATAAGTGTTATTGGATTGATATAATAATTAATAAGTCCATTGGAGGAGTTATAAAGGGGCCATAGGAATGGAGCTGGTGTGGAAGCCCTTTTATAGAGGGCCACATGCCAACTCCATAAAGAAGGCCTTAATGGCCTATTTCTTGGACCAAATTAATTTATATATGTTACATAAGTGTTATGGAACCTACATATTTAATTTGGTTGGATTTGGAATCCATTTGGGTATTTAAATCCAATTAGTTGCACAAAGGACCTAGTTTGTGGGTTTTGTGCATAGTCTTTTATGAAAAGGTTTAATTTGGATTTAATTAAGCCCAAATGATTATAATTAATTCCAGAGGCCCAATTAATAATTCTCCAGCAATTTTAAAGAGCCCAATCTCATTAAGGAGTTGGAATTTTAACCTAACTATAAAAGGCTAACTAATGAGGAATTAGGGTTAAGTGATTAAACATATAAGAAAGTCTTATTCTTCTATTCTCTCTCTCCCTTTTACACCACTCCCTTGTTAGATCTAGGGTTTTTTGGCCACTCCTAGTTACACACCAATTGTTGGTTCAATTTATCCTTCACTAGTGTGGATTACTCATTTGAGGTGTTCGATTTTGGACATTGTGGTTTGCGACAACCCGATGAGAAGTAAAATCAACTGTTCAACAAAAATCAAAGGTGATTTTTCTTATTCTCATATAGTTATATTGTATATTCACGGCAAGGTCAGTAATATTGGTTAAAAATTTTAAAATTTCGCTTATGTATGCGATGCATGTAACCGATAAATTCCAACATGGTATCAGAGCCATGTTTTGCCATGGATATACAATTCTATATTTTTCTGCGGAATAAGTTTTGTTTTATTTTGAATTATTTATTTTATGAACTTTAAAATATCAGATTTAATTATTCATGAATGAGAAATATTGATTTCTGGTTGTATGTGTGATCAAATAAATTTGACGAAAACAAAAATAGAACTTTTGAAGAAAAGTAACTAGGGTTTTGCATGAAACCCATGTAATTTTAAGGGGCTGTTCTAATTTAATTTCTTATGGGTCCATTAAAACTTCATTTAGATGATATTATATGTGTTTAATATGTGATATTAAGCCGTAGGATCGAATGGAATTAAAATCGAACAAGTTTTGCATGAAAACTAGTTTAGTCGAAAAGTTCGATAAATTGATGTTCTTCGTGTGTTCTTGATGTGTTCTTGTTTAGAATGACTTTTAATATTCTAAATCTGATATATATGATATATTAAAGTGTTTTTAATTAATTGGATTAATTAAAATGGGCCTTAAATTAATTTGATTAATTTTAATTCATTAAAACCACTTAATGGGCTTAATTATGTTTACGGACTTGGTTTAAATTAGTAAATGACTTGGTGGGCCCAAGGAGCTAATTTAAATTAAAAATTATAAACATTAATTAAGTTTATTAATGGGTTTTAAGGGCTGGAGTGGGCTTGGCTCATTCCAAAAGGCCCAAATGGTCCAAAAGACACAAAACTAGTTTGTGTGTGAACACATTTAGGGTTTTTTTTTGTGGGTTTCGGCCTACACTTGATTATAAGCCCAAAATTGATTCTTTTAATTATTTAATATGATTAATTAATTAAATAATCAATTTATAATTAATTAATTAATAATCAATTGGATTGATTATTAAGGCAAGAACACATGCATGCAAAAAGGTTTCCTAAAATGAAAGTTTCCAAAATGGAAAAAGTTTCCTAATTTGATCATATCATTAAAATAACTCAAAATATTATTTCAAAGGTTGAAACAAAGTTAGTAATCCATTTCTTTATGCATTATAAAAGCATATAAGGGTGTATGATTGGTATGATGTATAGTTATGGACAAAGCCCAATGTGATTGAGCATTATGCATGTTTGGCCCAATGAGGACTTTCATGTCCCGGCCACTTGTTTTTGGTTTGTATTTCATTTCAAATTGTAATATGTAATTAGATTACTTAGATTAGAATTAGAAATAGAGATGGAGATCATTTTCAAGGAGCAAGATGGGCCGGATAGAGATCCAACAAGCTTGGAGATAATGTAATTATTTTCCTTGTTTGAATCATGCATACTACCTAGGTGTGACCTTTTGATTTCCCTCTTGGCTCAGGGAAATCAATATAGTAAAGTCCATAACTATACCATATTTATATGCTTATATTTATGTGATAGATATAGGATGCATACCAATGTATGCCAACCATGTATGATGAGACTTAATTAACTAAAACCCTCAAAACAAATACTAAGGTATATAAGCCTTCCATTAATTTGAGGAGAACCAGAGTTCTTTATAGTATGGGTTGTTGACCACAGTCAAGCTCACATTATATCGAATATTTTCAAATCTAATTAAATGGGTCATCTTAGCTAGCCCATTAGCTTGTTGACCGCAGTCAAGGCTAATGGTTCTAGAGGCAAGATTAGGGAATGCATATATGATATGCATGCATCAAGAGTTGATAACCTAATGATCCAATAGTTGTGTAGAGACACAATTGGTATAGAGATACCTACCTTTTAAGGGTATGGAGTTTGTCTTGTTGACCACAGTCAAGGTCAAATTACATATCAAGGATTGGATATTGGCCCATAAAGAAAACCATCGGGTTTTCTCGGATTATATAGTGAGGGCTATTAATTCGCAATAAAATATTAGGAGTAAATGGATTAATTAAAGACCTTATTAATGCATACATATATATGAACATACTCTCATATCTTTTCTTTTTCACATCTAGGTCATCATCATGAGCACATCAAACATTAATATAGGATCAATCTTGGATAACAAGCTGGTTGGCAGCAATTATTCTGACTGGATCAGGTAAGTGAGAATTGTTCTCAGAGTTGAAAAGATCCACTATATCTTGGATAAAGATCCACCACCACTTCCATCAGATGATGCCGTTGATGATCAAAGGCAATTATCAAAAATACATGGAGGATAGTGAAGCAGCAGCATGTCTGATGCTGGATGTTATGTCCTCGGAGCTTCAGAAGCAACATGAGATGATGGATGCTAGAACCATCGTTTTGCATCTAAAGGAGCTATATTCTTCTCAGGCTAGAACTGAGCAATATGAGATTGCTCAAGCTCTATTTAGCTGCAAAATGGTGGAAGGTACTTTAGCTGCTACTCATGCATTGAAGATGTATGGGTATATTGAGCATTTGAGTAGACTTGGCTATGTTATGGATAATGATCTATACATAGATTTAATCTTTTACTCATTGGCTCCAAGTTATGCACCTATCGTGCTTAACTTCAACATGAACAAGATTCAAGTATCCATTCCTGAGTTAATCAATATGCTCAAGACAGCTGATGGATCATTTAAGAAGGATCCAAAAAGTGTCATGGTTGTCACGTCTGCTAAAGGCAAGAAGCAGAAGAAGAAGAAGAAGATAACCAAGGCGCAGCCAAAGAATGGTGGGATATCCAAGAAGAAGGTTGCCAAGAAAGAGAATCCCAAAGGAACTTGCTTCCATTATGGAAAGGATGGTCATTAGAAGCGTAACTGCAAGGCCTATCTAGATTCTCTCAAGGAGAAGAAGCAAGCTGATGCTTCTACTTCAGGTATTCATATGATTGAAATTAATACTTATTCTATTATTTCAAAACAATCTTGGGTATTAGATACCGGATGTGGATCTCACTTATGTAATGATCTACAGGGGCTTAAAAGCTTTAGAAGCATTGGAAAGGCAGAGATATGTTTGCAGTTAGCTACTGGACATAACATCTCTATAACAGTTGTGGGGACTTACTATTTGCCTCTTCCTAGTAGATTAGTACTGGAATTAAATAATTGTTATTATGTTCCAGCTTTGTCCAAAAGTATTATTTCTTTCAGTTGTTTGATGAACAATTATGATATTTCTTTAAAGGACAAATGTTGTTACATTTTTAAGAACAATATGTTTTATGCAAAAGCTATATTTAAGAATGGTATATTTGTTCTTGATTTAAATAAAGAAGTACATAATGTGGATACCAAGAGAATGAAACATGATAATCTAAGTACCTCATAGTTATGGCATTGTCGTTTAGGCCATATAAATGAAAAACGCATAACCAAATTGCACAAGTCAGGTGATTTAGGATCATTTGATTATGAATCATTTGATACATGCGAATCTTGTTTATTGGGAAAAATGACAAAAGCTCCCTTTATTGGTAAAGGAGAACGAGCTAAAATGGTTTTGGACTTAATACATTCAGATGTATGTGGTCCACACATGCCAGAGGAGGTTACTCCTACTTCATTACTTTCATAGATGATTACTCCAGGTTTGGATATATCTATCTATTGAAATATAAATCAGAAGCATTTGAAAAGTTCAAATAATTGAGAAATGAAGTAGAAAAACAACTTGGCAAAAGTATTAAAATACTTAGATCAGATCGAGGTAGAGAATACTTAAGCCAAGAGTTTCAGGATTATCTTAGAGATAATGGTATTTTATCTCAATGGACTCCACCATATACACCACAACACAATGGTGTATCTGAAAGGAGAAATCGAACACTATTAGATATGGTTCGATCAATGATGAGCCGAGCGGACTTGCCTAAGTCCTTTTGGGGATATGCACTAGAAATTGCTATTTATGTGTTAAACAGAGTTCCTAGTAAATCGGTTGATGTTACTCCATATGAGATGTGGAATAACAAGAAACCCACGCTTTCTCATATGAAAGTATGGGGTTGTCCTACTTATGTGAAGAGGACAATGTCAGACAAACTGGATGTTAAGTTTGACAAATGTTTATTTGTGGGATATCCAAAAGAAACATTTGGATATTATTTCTATCATCCCTTAGAACAAAAGGTGTTTGTTTCAAGGTATGCTGTCTTCTTGGAAAGAGAATTTCTCTTACGAGAGGACAGTGGGAGTAAAATTAAACTTGGTGAAGTTCAAGACCCACAAATAGAAGATGATCAATCGATTGAACTCGAAATTGAATTTCATAATAATGAGATTGTAGTTAAACCTGATTATACACAAAATCCTAGAAGATCTACTAGGATGCGTTCTATCCCTGTGAGATATGGATTTCACATTGATTCGGATAGAGGCATAACTGTAGTTAAGGACAATGAGCCTACAAGCTATCAAGAAGTTTTGAACAGTTTAGAATGTGATTTATGGCATAAGGCTATGCAGTCTGAAATGGACTCCATGTATGAGAATATAGTATGGACTTTAACTCAACCACCTGAAGGGATAAAACCCATAGGGTGCAAATGGGTCTTCAAAAAGAAGACCGACATGGAAGGTAATATAGTTACCTGTAAAGCTTGCTTAGTAGCAAAAGGTTATTGTCAAAAAGAAGGTATTGACTATGACGAAACTTTTTCTCTTGTGGCGATGCTTAAGTCTATAAGAATACTTTTAGCCATTTCAGCTCATTATGATTATGAGATTTGGCAAATGGATGTGAAGGCAACTTTCCTTAATGGAAATCTTACTGAGGATGTGTATATGACACAACTAGAAGTGTTCACATCAGGAAATGGCAAAAAGGTATGCAAGCTTCAAAGATCCATTTATGGATTGAAGCAAGCCTCTAGGAGATGGAACATATGATTCAATGAGACAATCAAAGAGTTTGGTTTCTCACAGAATGAAGATGAACCTTGTGTGTATAAAAGGGTCAGTGGGAGTGCAATTGTCTTCCTAGTTCTATATGTGGATGACATATTGATCATGGGAAATGACATTTCTCTTCTCCAATCTGTTAAAATATGGTTATCCAAGCAATTTTCCATGAAAGACGTTGGAGAAGCATCCTATATTCTAGGAATAAGGATCTATAGAGATAGATCTAATAGGTTGCTAGGTCTTTCTCAGAGTACATATATAGATAAAGTATTGAAGAGGTTCAATATGGATCTCTCTAAGAAAGGGTTTATACCCATAGTGCATGGGAAACACCTTTATAAGTTTATATGTTCGTAGACACTAGAGGATAGAGAGAGCATGAATAAAATACCATATGCATCTACAATTGGTTCTATCATGTATGCTATGTTATGTACACGTCCAAATGTAGCATTTGTTATGAGTGTCACAAGTAGATTCCAATCCAATTTTGGAGAGGAACACTGGGCAGCTGTTAGGAATATCCTTAAGTACTTGAGAAGGACTAAGGATATATTCTTGGTATATAGAGAGGGCAGTTTGGAAGTAAATGGGTATACAGATGCCAACTTCCAATCTGATAAAGATGATTGTAAATCACAGTCTGGTTATGTGTTCATAATGAGAGGAGGAGCAGTTAGTTGGAAAAGTTCCAAACAAAAAATAACTGCTGATTTCACGATAAAAGCTGAGTACATTACTGCTTCAGAAGTAGCCAAAGAAGCAGTCTGGATTAAAAAGTTCATAACTGAACTAGGAGTGGTGCCTAGCATTGTTGATCCGATTCCTTTATATTGTGACAATAATGGAGCCATTGCATAAGCAAAGGAACCACGGTCTCATCAGCGATCCAAGCATGTTCTCAGACGTTACCATCTCATAAGGGAAATAGTAGCTAGAAATGATGTGAAAATAGAAAGGGTTTCCATAGATGACAATGTGGCGGATCCCCTCACTAAAGCACTTTCCCAGATTAAGCACGATCACCATATAAATAGCATGGGTCTGAGACATATGAGTGATTGGCTCTAGTGTAAGTGGGAGATTGTTAGAGAGTATGCCCTAGAGCCCATGTAATAAGGATGTTTTTCATATGTATAAAATTTATATTCTTAATAAAAGGCATCATTCATTTATTAATGCTATGTTTAAATACATGAGTTTGTAAATCTTAAATTAATAAATGAAGTCCTAGATATTATAAACACAGTGCAAAGGCAATCATGAAGGTGTTCATGATGTGAGATGTCTATTGCATGCAAATGTGTTAATATCTAAATATCCCTAGTCATAGAATTAACAAGATAGGACATTGTTAATTCGGACAGACTAGCACATGTTATGCTTATTGAATGGTTCAAGGAGTGGTTCTCATAACTGTGATTATGGAAGATAATCAAAGCTAACATGTGGATGCTTGTTAGAAGAACAAGTTCATTGGAGACCTACAAAGAGAATCCTCACATGGATATTAAATATATGTCAGTGAGGAATCTCTTCATAGCGGTTGTGCAAGTATCCTTAGACTTGAGATCACCAAAGTTATCTTAAGTAGTAAGTGGTATACTTTGACTCCATAACTGATTACTTCCAACAGGGAGTGAACATAGTTAAGAAAATTGGGTATATCATGACCTACTTGAAGATAGTTGAGTGATTGACAAAGGATTCACCATCCCAGATTTAATAAGGGAAGTTATCTCGCATGATTCTATAATTACCTTGTTCAGAGAATCTCTGGCCAGAGTAAAATGCCAAGATGGATAGAGATCCATGAAGGGCATTTTGGGAACAATGGTTAAATTAATAGAACATACATAATTAGATTTATATGAGTTGATAGAAATCCATAATCAGAATCTAATTGAGATAAGAGTGGTGAAAGGAGTAATTATACTGTAATCGTTTTTATGAAAGGGTATAGTCAAACCACATGACTTTCCTGACATTTGGGTAGTCATGATGCCTAACTAGAGGCCAATCATGACTTGTATAATGATGTATCAAAAATATCAATGGGGATTGATAAAATGATTTGAAGGAGTTTAAATCATGTGAATTTTGGATAAAACTCACAATTACATATTATACTGCCAACATGGACAGGAACCCAATAGGTCACACAAATATAGAGAAAAGGATAAAATGGTAAAATGAAAAGGATAATAATATTTCATATTATTATTATGAGGGTAGAGAAGTGAATAAGATAATAATTAATTAAAGAGTTTAATTAATTATGATCAAGTAAAATTGTCCGCAGAACTTTTGAGAAATGTTTTGTAAATTGGACCTAATTGAAATAATGTATTTCATGATTAATTATTATTGTCTTATAAGTGTTATAGGACTACTATAAGTGTTATTAGATTGATATAATAATTAATAAGTCCATTGGAGGAGTTATAAAGGGGCCAAAGGAATGGAGCTGGTATGGAAGCCCTTCTGTAGAGGGCCACATGCCAACTCCATATAGAAGGCCTTAATGGCCTATTTCTTGGACAAAATTAATTTATATATGTTACATAAGTGTTATGGAACCTACATATTTAATTTGGTTGGATTTGGAATCCATTTGGATATTTAAATCCAATTAGTTGCACAAAGGGCCTAGTTTATGGGTTTTGTGCATAGTCTTTTATGAAAAGGTTTAATTTGGATTTAATTAAGCCCAAATGATTATAATTAATTTCAGAGGCCTAATTAACAATTCTCCAGCAATTTTAAAGAACCCAATCTCATTAAGTAGTTGGAATTTTAACCTAACTATAAAAGGCCAACTAATGAGGAATTAGGGTTAAGTGATTAAACATATAAGAAAGTCTTATTCTTCTATTCTCTCTCTCCCTTTTGCGCCACTCCCTTGCTAGCTCTAGGTTTTTTCGGCCACTCTTAGTTACACACCAATTGTTGGTTTAATTTATCCTTCTCTAGTATGGATTACTCATTGGAGGTGTTCGATTTTGGACACTGTGGTTTACGACAACCCGGTGCGAAGTAAAATCAACTGTTCAACAATAATCAAAGGTGATTTTCTTATTCTCATATAGTTATATTGTATATTCATGGCAAGGTCAGTAATATTGGTTAAAAATTTTAAAATTTCGCTCATGTATGCGATGCATGTAACCGATAAATTCCAACATGCAATGAACAAGACAATCACCAAGCTTCATGGGATGCTTAAGAATGCTGAAGATAACTTTCGAAAGACCAATCCTATACTTATGGTTCAAGGGGGGCATTAAGATGGGACCCGCTAAGGAAAAAGGAAAAGGAAAGGCAAAACCTAAGAATGACCAGGCATGGCCTAAGTCTAGTAGGAGTGCACCTCAAGCCCGACCCAAGCCCAAGGCGCAAAAGCTCAAGAAGAGTGGGAACATATGCTTCCATTGCAACAAGATAAGGCATTAGAGGAAGAACTGCACTCTCTTTAAGGAAGAACAAAAGAAGAATGGAGCCAAGGCATCTAGTTCTGGTATTTTTCTTGTTGAAATTAACCTTTCTCTTTCTATCACTTGGGTATTGGATATCGGTTGTGGTTCTCACATTTGTTCAAATGTACAGGGGCTAAGAAATAGGCGGTTACTTGGGAAGAATAAAATGGACCTCCGTATGGGGAATGGAGCATGAGTTGTGGCCATGGAGATAGGCGACTATCGACTCACTTTACCTTCTTGACTTTGTTTAGATTTAGTAAATTGTTATTATGTGCCTACTATGAGCAGAAACATTATTTCAGTTTCATATTTGGATATGGATGGATTTGACTTTGTTATTAATAATGGCAATATTCATATTCATCACCAAGGCATTTTATATGGCAATGCTATGTTACAAAATGGCATTTATATCCTTGATCTACAAAACAAAGAGTCCATATACAACTTTAATACAAAAAGGGTTAAATCAAACGAATTGAACCCTACTTACTTCTGGCATTGTCATTTAGGACATGCAAACGAAAAATGCATTTCAAGACTCCACAAATCTGGAGTGTTTGGGTCATTCGATTTGGAATCTTATGACACATGCAAGCCATGTTTGCATGGAAAGATGACAAAGAGTCCTTTCAACAAGAAAGGCGAGAGGACCAGTGAATTATTGGAATTAATACACACCAATCTATGTGGACCATTAAGTACACAGGCTAGAGGTGGTTTTAGTTACTTCGTAACATTCACAGAGGCCTTCAGTAGATATGGCTACGTCTATCTAATGAAGCATAAGTTTGATACTTTTGAAAAATTCAAAGCGTTTAAGAATGAAGTTAAAAACCAACTTGGAAAAAGTATAAAAGCCATTCGATCAGATCGAAATGGCAAATACTTTAGCCAAGAGTTTGGCAGTCATCTAAAGGAGTGTGGAATTATTTCACAGCTCACTCCTCCTGGAACACCACAATGGAATGGTGTGTCCGGAAGGAGAAATCGAACTTTGTTAGACATGGTTCGATCAATGATGAATCAAGCTAATCTTCCTGTCTCTTTTTGGGGTTATGCATTAGAAACTACTACATTTCTACTGAACCGTACTCCAACTAAAGTAGTTGATAAGACACCATACGAGGTATAGACTGGGAAAGAGCCCAATATGTCGTTTCTCAAAATTTAGGGCCGTGAAGCACATGTTAAGAAATTAACATCTGACAAACTAGAGTCCAAATCCACTATCTTCTTGTTTGTAGGTTATCCCAAAGAAACAAAGGGATACTACTTTTATTCACAAGCCAAGAATAAAGTGTTTGTTGTTCGCAAGGTTGTTTTCTTGGAAAAGGAATTCCTTCTCAAGAAAAAGAGTGGGAGTAAAGTAGAACTTGGAGAAATTCAAATGCCACAAACTCTTGTAGAGGATGAGTTAGAAATGGGATCAAGTTCACAACCAGTTGTGGAAAAAGAACCCATTGCACAAGAACTTAGAAGGTTCGATTGGGTATGTCGGGAGATTGAGAGATACAGATTTCTAATCATCGATAGTGACACTATTGAGTTAGTTGATCGTGAGGATCCAACTACCTACCGAAAAGCTATTAAGAGCCTTGACTCGAAAAATTAGCTTGAAGCCATGAAATCCAAGATGCAATCAATGTAAGATAACCAGGTTTGGACCTTGGTTGATCCATCGGAAGGTGCTAAAGTAATTGAATGCAAGTAGCTATTTAAACTCAAAGCTGACAAGACCTACAAAGGTAGACTAGTAACAAAAGGTTTTCGACAAACTCATGGTGTAGACTATGATGAGACCTTTTCGCCTATAGTCATGCTTAAGTCCATTAGGATCTTGCTTGCCATAGTTGCATATCATGACTATGAGATATGGCAAATGGATGTCAAAACTGCTTTCCTCAATTAAAATCTACTTAAGGATGTGTATATGACATAGCCTGAGGGTTTTGTCAATCCCAAGCATCCTAAGAAGGTTTGCAAGCTTCAAAAATCCATTTATGGATTAAAACAAGCATCTCGAAGTTAGAATCTCCGTTTTGATTAAGTAGTCAAAGAATTTGGCTTCATCAAAAATGAAGATGAGCCTTATGTGTACAAGAAGGTTAGTGGGAGCATAATAGTAGATTTCAGCAAGACCGTGGTGAAAAGCACTGGTCTGCTGTAAAGGGGATTCTAAAGTACCTGCGAAGGACTAAGCACTGGTCTTATGCTGATGCTACTTTTCAAACCACCACTCAAGACTCAAGATCGCAATTTGGTCTTGCTTTTGTTTTGAATGGTGGTGCTGTCAGCTGGAGAAGCTCGAAGCAAGAGACCGTTGCCAACTCAACTACAGAATTTGAGTATATTGCAGCAAGTGAGGTTGCAAAGGAGGTTGTTTGGATTAAAAATTTCATTTCTAGATTAGGAGTGGTCCCAAGCATCCTAGATCCATTACAAATTTTTTGTGGCAATAACGGGGCCATTGCACAGGCCAAAGAGCCCCGGTCACACCAGAAATCCAAACACATACTCAGAAGGTACAACCTGATCATAGAAATCATTGATGGTGGGGACGTCAAGATAAGCAAGATAGCAAGTGAAAACAATGTAGCAGATCCTTTGATGAAACATTTGCTTCCAAATCTGCACGAAGCTCATTTGAGAGCATTCGGTCTTAGGGCTATGCCCAATTGGGACCAGTACTAATGGGAGATTGTTAGAGTAAGCCCTAACCCTAATACATTGTTATAAAATACTTAAGTTAATAAATGAGGCATTTGTTTTATCTATTGTATTCCTGTGCATATCAATTGATAGAACTATCCAAGAATGTTGTTTCAGTTTAAGTTATCATGTGTGAGGCACATGGTTGTAAGACCTTGAAATAATTGAGACTTCATTCTAAATATCCCTAGTAAGTCATTATTATGAGAATAACAAATGAATTAAGACTAGTATGCTCTCCCTGATAAGTTGAGTTCTGTCTAACGGATCATAAGGACTAAAGTGTCAATCAGAGATCATAGATACATGTTTAGAACATGGTATCTGGATTCGATCCATTCATGAGAACACTACATGGTACAAGTCATAAGTGTTTCTTATGTGCAAGTTTTGCATCGGAGTTCTTAGACCTAAAATCTCTATGAAACTCATTATGAATTACTGTGTACTTTGACATACACCTAACGTACTCGTAACAGGGTAACAAGTATGGGTATGCACTAATTCATGTTAGAGAGCATGAGAGAAGTAAAGGGATTACTCCTCTCGATAAGAGAGAAAATATCATTTGCCACTTGTTCAGTGAATTGAGAAGTGTATGGCCATATCGAGATGAGATAATGAGTAATCATTATTTATTTGAGAGTTCAGTGTCACTAGAATATCAAGAAAGGAATTAGTATATAAAGATGACTAGTTCCATGCCTTATATTAATTCTGATATTTATGGATAAGGAACTATGCAAAATTGCATTAGGTCACTAAATGCCATTTGCATTTTTATTTAATTTGGAATGCTATAATATCTTGCTAGAGAATATATATAGCCTTTGGATTATTTATTAATTCATTACCAATATTAAATGGACCTATAGGATCGCACACAAAGCATTGGGCTTAAAATATTTAAGATAAAGTATTGGGCATTAATTTGGGCTTTTATTTAAAGTCAAATTAATGTGGATAATGGGTATTAAATTGCTAAATGGACCTTGGTCCATGAGAGAGGGAAAGTCGGCATTACTAGGTTTAATGTCAATTAATTAATTATCTTGGTATAATTAAGGTAATTGAGTATTAAACCTTAATAGCTTTTGAATCAAGATGAAACACTTAATTAGGAGAGAGTAGCCGAAATTCAAAGGGTAAGATCCTAGTGAATTTTGGCATGTGCAAAATCTCTAAATAAGTGGTGGACTTTGATTAAATATCTTATGCCATTTTAAATTAATTTGAATTTAAAATATTAAAGGAATTTGAATTAATTTAAATCACTTAATTAGGAAGTGATGGAGGTTGAAAATTATACCTAAGACCCAGGGAATTTCGACCACCACAAGAATTCCTAAACAAGTGATATAAAATGATTAATTTTATTTTGACCTAGTAAGGTTTTTCTCTCTCATTGTTTCCACTCTCAAGGCGAAAGGATTCTTCCTCCTTCTCTTGGATTTTTGGCAGCCATTGGTGAACCCTAGAAAGAACAAGATCAGATATTGTGTCTTTATTTTAATACCCATTGCCAAATACAAAAAGATTTGAGCTAGCACTCTCGTTTTAAGCCTTCTTTGCAAGTGTGTGTGTGGGCATAGAGAGGTGTGGCATAAAGGTAGCATCTTTGGCATTGGGGATTGAGATCAGAGATATATAAGTCCATCTCTATATATTGGTCATTGCAAAATCAAGTTTTGAAGTGCATTCAAGCATGTAAGTTTATCTAAAACCTTAAAATTGCATGTTTTGATTCTATATTGTATATTCCGTGGCATGTATGATCAAAATTTTTAATTTTTCCACTGCATGATCATTTTATTTATGTGATGTGATATCCCTTCAACATGTACAAGCAAAAGAGTATACAAACCTTGATTTGAAGACTTAGACTTAGCCTATTTACATGCAAAACATTGAGCATACACCTTTTCAACATATTTTTGCATATTTTTCCAATAAAAATGTTCATTAAGCATGTCTAAGGTCTTTTGCACACTAAAGTGTCCCATCAATCCCTGACTATGCAATTCCTTCACAAGCAATTCTTTAATAGAACATGCAAGTATATACAGTTGTTTTCCTCTAAAAAGAAACCCATCATGTCTATAAAAATTATTAAATGCATATTGTTCACCTGCCTTATACAGTTCACCAAAATCAAAATCATGTTCATTTCTTTCAAATGCTCAAAACCTAACAACTTAGAACTAAGCATAGAAATTAATGCATATCTCCTAGAAAGTGCATCAGCAACAATGTTCTCTTTACCTTGCTTGTATTTAATCACATATGGAAAAGTGTCAAGATATTCTACCCACTTACCATGCCTTTTATTCAACTTACCTTGTCCCTTTAGATATTTGAGAGACAAGTGATCTGTGTGTATCACAAATTCTTTAGGCAAAAGGTTGTGTTCCCAAACCTCAAAAGGTCTCACCAATGCATAGAACTCTTTGTCATAAGTAGAGTAATTCAGCTGTGCTTTGCTCAGCTTCTCACTAAAATATGCTATTGGGCAGTTTTCTTACATCAAAATAGCACCTATACCAATCCCAAAAGCACCACATTCAATTTCAAAAGTCTTAGAGAAATCAGGTAGTTTTAAAACAGGAGTAGTACACAACTTATCTTTCAAAGTATTAAAAGCATCTTCTTGTTCTTTACCCCATTTAAAACCAACAGATTTTTTAATGATTTCATTTAAAGGTACAACAATAGTAAAAAATTCTTTAAAAAATCTCCTATAAAAACTTGTTAAACCATGAAAGCTCCTCACTTCACTTACATTCTTAAGTGTTAGCCATTCCTAGATAGCCTTAACCTTTTCATTATCTACCTCTACATCAAGTGCACTAACAACAAATCCTAAGAAAACAACACTATCAACACAAAATGTGCATTTCTTCAAATTAGCATATAATTGTTGTTCTCTTAAAATAGCTAACACAAGTTCAACATGCCTCAAATTTTCATCTAGGTTTTTGTTGTAAATAAAAAATATCATCATAATACACTACAACAAATTTACCTAAATATTCACACAAAACATGGTTCATAAGTCTCATAAATGTGCTAGGCGCATTAGTTAAGCCAAAAGGCATAACCAACCATTCATACAAACCATATTTTGTTTTGAAAGTAGTTTTCCATTCATCACCTAACTTCATCCTAATTTTATGATAACCTCTTTTTATGTTAATTGTATTGAATATTTCAGCACCATTTAACTCTTCAAGCATATCATCTAACTTAGGAATGGGATGGCGATACTTTATAGTGATTTTGTTAATTGCTCAACAATCGATGCATATATGCATGGTTCCATATTTCTTAGGTACCAAAAGAACAGGTATGGTACAAGGACTTAAGCTTTCTCTCACGTGTCCCTTTGCTAAAAGTTCTTTCACTTGTCTTTGCAACTATTTTGTTTCCTCTGGTTTGCTTCGATAAGCTGGGTAGTTTGGAATTTGTGCACCAGGATCAAAATCTATTTGATGTTCAATCCCTCTAGCTGGCGGTAACCTAGGGGGTATCTCCTTATGGAAGACATCTTTATAATCTTGCAATAACTTAGAAAAAGAACTAATAAAATTTGGGTCAAGGTTAGTTTTAAAAAAATAATTCTCCTTAAACCTTAAAACTACTAAAGCTCTTATTCCTAAGAATGCACTCTTTAACTTTCCCTCTTTTGCATAAAAGGAGTATTTACTAAATTTTTCACTCGGCTCACTCTGCTCTCCTTTTACCTTAGCACACATTAACTTCTTCTCTTTTGCACGTTTCTCTTTATTTTTTTCAGTAGTGCAGTCACTCACCATTAGGCCTTTACTTTTATTCTTTTCACTACTGGCCTCCTTTCTCTCATTTTTCTTTTCTTTCTCACTTCCCTTTACCTCTTTTGCAAATTGTTGTATCTTCACTTGATCTGTATATACATCTTTAGGTGCCAAAGAGACAAGTGTGTGTTTACATCTTTTAAACCCAAAAGTGTACCTATTTCTAAATCCATCATGTAATACACACCTATGAAATTGCCAAGGCCTTCCGAGCAAAATATGACCAGCATGCATAGGTACAACATTACAAGTGACCTCATCTTCATATTTTCTAATTGAAAACAATATAGTTACATGTTTGGTCACCTTAACTTTCCCACTATCATTTAGCCACTGAAGTCTATATGGATTAGGGTGTTTCATAGTTTTAAGTCCTAATTTATCAACTAAGACTATATTAGCAATATTAACACAACTACCTCCATCAATTATCATGCTACAGACTTTTCCAGCTATTAGACATCTAGTATAAAAGATGTTTTTCCTCTGTTTTAGTCCTTCTTCTTTTACATTTAAATTCAATACACATAACACAACTAATGACTCTCCCTATACAGGATACTCTACATTTTCATTTATATCAGAACAATCCTCCAAAGGTGGCATATCATCAGATTCAGAATTAGAAACTATTTCATCCCCCTTATTATCATGGTCTTTTTATTTCCACATTTATTAGCATAATGACCACGACCCTTACATTTGAAATATTGAATGTCCCTATGTCTGTTAGTTTTAGGGATTGTTTTAGAAGTACCTTTTTGTGTTGTGACCATTTTCTCTTTGGAAGTTGACTTGTATTTGGAAGTGGATTCTTTCTTTGGGTCATGCTTGTTCCACTTTATATTCCATTTGTTGATGGAATTCGAATAAGGCTTAGATGTCAGTCTTTTACTTCTTTGTCTTTCCACTTTAATTGTAATGTTTACCAAGTCATCTATGTCTATATAATGTTGCAATTCAACAACATCAGCAAGCTTTCTATTCATACCTCTCAAAAAATGAGACATTGTTTGATACTCATCCTCCATATTGCTTTCTTTAATCATGAGCATCTCCATCTCCTTATAGTAGTCCTCCATAAAATTAGATCCTTGTGTAAGTCTTTGTAGCTAGTTATGGAGTTTCCTATGATAATAACTAGGCACATACTTCTTTCTCAAGATCCTTTTCATCTCATCCTAAGAAGTGCCAAGGAGTTCCCCATTTCCCTTCTTATTTTTCAATAACTCACCCACCAAATTAGTGCATAATCAAAAATTCAATGGCGGCTGGTTTACTTTTTTCTCATCTGAATAATGGTGGCATGTAAAGATCATTTCTACATTTCTTTCCGATCTGAGATAGGTGTCAACATTATTTTTACCTTTGAATGGTGGAATTTTCATCTTGATAACACTCAAATTGTTGTCTTTGATCTCCATTCGGTTGTCAAACCTTCTTGCTTTCCTTAGAAAAGAATGAGCTTTTTATTCCTCTTCATTATTGTACATCTGGTCTACTTTTTCTTCCCTTGTAGACTTACCCTTGGAACCTTTAAGGCAATCTTCTAGAATGTCGATCTTGAGATTTAGCTTTTGCAAACTATCCATAAAAGCTTTATATATAAACTTAGTATTAGTCACAATCTCAGTTTCTTCTTTAATTTTGTTTCCAGGCATATTTTTAAGCTTTAAAATAAAGAAAAGAATTCACTTAACCTCACATGGTTGTCTCTTAACTCATAAATTGATATCTCAACAATTGCACTTCATAACAAACTCAAAAAAAATGCATAATTAAGTATTTTGATTAAGAGAACAATGAAAACCTAACAAAAACAACAAAGATACCAATTCTAGAGACAAATTGACGAAATTTAACAAAATTATAAATTAGTGCACAAGAAGAAGATTTCGTGCACTATATATATATATATATATGTTTAACAATGTGCAATATGTTAAACTAGCATAATTGGAACCGATAAATAGCTTGGACACACAAATTGATAACTTAGAATGAAAGAAAATTGACAAGACGGATGCACTTAAATGTGATGTTAACTAATGTTTAGTTCAAATAGAATTTATGTAGAATCAAGAAGAAAAATTCAAAGATAGCATGCAATAAACACAACCCAAAAAAAATAAAATTAGGTGTACCAACCTGGTATTGATGGCTTTAACCAATTGTGAAGGTTTTTAACTCACAATTCTTATTGGATAGATTTAATTTAAGAGCTAACCACTCAAAGCTGTAAGATAAATGCTCAAACAAATATGGGCAATTTTTGGATTTAACAAGAACAACAAATTCACAAGTTTTTCAATTTTGAACTTAAATAAATGGTACTCCGAATTTGATCACAATACTTTTCTAATTGATTTTTTTAATTGCAATCAAGCAAATAGAAATGAATATATATATATATATATATATATATATATATATATATATATATATATATATATATAGTGATTGAGCAATAGAAACTAAGAACTCAAATTTAAAGGATAGTTAAGAATTTATCCTTTAGCCTATGCTCTAATACAAATTGATGCAGAACCCCAGCCTATATTTAAACTAGAATGCCAACATACCAAGAATATTGAACATAAACAAGATAATAAATCCCCAATCTAAAGAACCCCTAAACAATAGATGAATGAAAATACTTATAATAGATTGATTGAAAATGCAAGAAGAATAAGAATCAAACTTACATAAACTATGCAAAATTGGCTAAGTCTAATTCTTCATGCAATAGTAAGAATTAATGAATAATCAAATCTAACAAATATTGGCAAAGCCAATAAAAATCTCATTAAAATCAATAATAATCAAAAGTTATCTGTAATAAAGTTTTACAATCGTTTAAATAACCTAGAAAGAAAAAGCCTATTGAAACTAAACATCCTAAATAGATAACATAGGAAAAAATAACAAAGTTTATTGCAATTGGAAAAGGTTACCTCGGGTGAGAGTTTTTTCCCCTCAGGTGAGGGATAATTCCCTTGGGTGAGGGCTTTTTGCCCTCGGATGAGGGCTAATTCCCTCGAGTGAGGGCCTAATCCCCTTAGGTGAGGGCAATTCCCCTCGGGTGAGGGGTTAATCCCCTCGAGAGGGAAAAGCCACTGGAAAAACGTGCTCTTTTCTTCCTTCTTCCCTTAAATACATATTTCTTCAATTAAACTCATGCTACATAGAGAATGGAAACTAAACTAGTCTTCAAAGTTAAAGTTAGCTTTTTTTTTTTTCTTCTTGAACTTGTATTTTCTCCACATATGGTCTCATCAATACTTGTAAGGCTTTTTAAAGATTTTTTGACCTTGCTATAGTGATTGGTCCTTGAGGAAGTGCTAGTTCATCTTACTTATGGCCATTATACTTGGTTATGTTCACAATTAGTTATATGTTAATTATTAGATATTGGTATATTAAAGGTGCAACTCCTATATTTATACACAGATGAATTATGAACTTATAACTTAAGTGCACAACTAGGTTTCAAATATGAATTAGTAACAAATTGATATTTCTATGGGTTCACTACAAGAAAAATTCTTATTCCCGACAGAAAATTACAGACGGAAAAAATTGTTCCGTAGGGAAAATTGTAGACAAAATTCATATTCCCGACGGAATAAATAATCCGTCGTAAATAAAGGAGGGAAATTATCCAGCCAAAATCTCCCGACGGAATTTAGCAACGGATATAAAAAAATTCCGTCGTTAAATTGGTGCCAATTTTCGCGCATGAAATAGGCAACGAATTTACCGACGGAAATAATATTCCGTAGGTAAATACCGACGGAAAAAATATTCCGTCGGTAATTTTCATAAAAGTCAATTATTGTTATAAATTATAATTGTTATATTTTTTATTTTCTTTTAACAATTTTATTTTTTTTAAAAAATAATATATAAATTTTGATTATTTCATAAAATTATTAAGTTAATAATGATTTATAAATAATATTATGTGTAAATTTGATTATTTCATTAATTACATGTAATTAATTTAGTTTATTTTAGAAGATATCTTTTTATATCCACATTTTATTTATTCGTGATTAGATCTATACAATGGAACAACATTGAACCCAAAGATATTTAATGTTTTCGTAACATTTGTACAAAAATTGTATTTATTTATGGCGTTCATCAATTTATTAATACAAATGAAAATTACTAAACTAACTAAATTTGAGGTTTAAAAAAAACAGTAATATTTTAGTTCAAGTCACTTAATTAATTAAATTATAAGTTAATCTAAACTAAATTCATGTAAATTTTTATTTAGTAACTATATTAATAATAAATTTTTATCTAAATAATTTAACATATAAATATGTAAAGATAGATACAAATAATAATTATAATTATTTTATTTTTGTTAGTGACATGATTAATTATAATTAGATAATTGATCAAACTTGCAACTAAAATCATAATTTTAAAGAAAAGGTTTTCGTAATTATTTTTAATCATTACCGCATATATTGTGTGGTGGTTGTTTGAGGGATGGAGGGACGAGTTGGGTAGACAAGAGTCCAGAGACAAGAAAAAGAAGATCTAAATAGATTTGCGATAAAGAATAATGGAAATGATAATGACAAAAAAAATAGCAATTAATGCTCAGGCTTCTTTAACTTCATGCATATATGCAATTTGCAAATGTCAATTCGTCAATTAAATTTTCAAACTTGCCCATAAAAGAAAATTACAAAATTCAAACTTTTTTTCTTTCACGTCCTTCTCAAATTTAATACATTCAACCCAACAAGTTTTTGAGAAATATCAATTAGTTATGGAGTAAGAATTTTAAGGTAAGCTTTTGGTGTGTACGAATCGGATTTTTAAAAAAAAAAAAATTTATATGGATTTGAGTATAGTATAATTTAAAAATTGACTCATTTTTAGAGTTTACTTGAATTAATTAATTCTTTATATATTATAAGATATTAGATTAATAAACTATTAGGGAGTGGGCCATTTTGGTATTTGACGTATCAAAGAACATATGCTATTTTCATGGGCATTAATCAGTCTGGTGTCCCTCTCTATATCTATTTATAAATAATTTTATAGTCCCCCTTTCCATTATATATCTAGGTTTCTAGAAGAATTTTTTAGAAAAAAAAAATGTAAAAGGTGGGATTTAAAATGTGTGGTTAAAATTAAAAGGAAAAAAAGAAGAAGAAGAAGAAGAAGAATCGGGAAAAATTGAAAGAAAAAAGAAAAGAAAGAAGAGAAGGAGGAGGGGGGAGAACGGGCACCGATCGGAGAGGGAGAACTAGCGCCGTTCAGCAGCCACGCCGGCCACTTTGGATGGCGACGAGTCGCTCGCGCTACGCCACATCCTCCGCCTCCAACGTCGCCTCCGGTGGCTTGCTTGTAAGTTGTCTCCCTCAATTTCTCTCTCTTCAAATTGAAGATTTGTTCCCTTCTACCGGAGATTTGCAAGGACGACCGGCGACTTCCCCATGGTGAGATAAACCTGCCGACGCCCTTCGCTCCTCCTCTTTCGCCGGTGGAAGGTAGATCGGAGAGGAGGTTTGACTGGCGATTTTTGTTAGATCCCGACCAAACGGAGAGGTGTTGGAGCGCGTAACCACCGGAAATGGGAAGCTGGGGTTCTCATCTTCACGGCGGCAGTGTTGGTGCGTCTCCGGCGAGCCTCCGATGAAGCTCCGGTTACCGGTCCGGCGAGTACATTGATTACAAAGGTAAGTGTTTAGAGTTTTTTCTTCATCTTATGAATAGTGTCCACGTTATTTGCTCCTTTTGTCATTTTCCATCTTATGAATTGTGTCCACGTTAATTGTGTCCAACTCATTTATTTGATAGGCTCTTGATGTTTTACTCTCTGAATTTTTCTTTTGTTATGTGTTCCTGGGCACTTTTCCTATAGCTTTATGCTCTGTTGCTTTGTTCTGGTTTTTCTTGGTGCTTTTGGTTTTCTGTTAGGGGGGAAGTGAGCCGTCGGAATGGTTGTTCAAATGGCTTGGGTTTTGTTGTATTATTTTGGCTAGGGATTGCTGTTGATGTTTGCAGTTGTTTTCCTGGGCAACTTTGGTCTTATTCGCCATTTCCTTAATATTAATAACATCTATTGGCTTATCAAAAAAAAAAAAAAAGAGATTGCGTAGTGCAAATGATTTTAGGTTTATGCTTATAACCAACTTTAGAATTCCAAGCTCTTCTCTCCATGTCAAAATAAAATAAAACAAAAAACAAGTCTTGGTTCCTTGTGCTAATTGGGTTATTTGCTCCTTTTGTTTTATGAATTTTTTAATCGTTCTGAATACTTATTTAAATGTATTGCACGAATCTTTTTCATTGATAAAGTAAGTAATAAAATGTTATATAGAAAAGTAGTTTTCAAAATTCATACAGCTTGGTTCAAAAAAAAAAAAGGAGTCATAAATCAAGTCTAGGAATTTTTTTCTGCAAGTTAAAAGAAGTCGCATGATAAGAATATTGGTTCCTTGAAAGTCTTACTCTTACTGCATCTAAAAGAAAAAAAATAATAAAATAATTATTCATTAGAGCATAAATTCAACAAAATTTTCTGCAAAAAATATTCTAAACTGGTTGTTAATCAGTTGTTGTGTATTATTTCTAAGTAGCCAAATGGCGAGTCTTGATAGGTTTTATTGTGTCCAACTCTTTTATGTGGCATTTATAATTTAGAGTACAGTGTCAATAAAGACAAACAGTGTTACAGGAAAATAAAAAAATAAAAACATTTTAAGGCACGTGTGTTATAAGGAAAATACGTAGAGATTGTTGAGACTTTTGAATCAATAAAGCCCGACTCTTGACCACCAACTTTATACCATTTAGTTTCCATGGACAGCTATGTATTACTTTGATTTCAAGAAAGCCTACGCACTTTTATTTTTCAAATGTTTAAAATTACAACTATATATTATAACTACCCTGCAATCTCTTCCAATTTTCCGAGTTATTTCCTGTCCCAAGAAAAAAATTAAGATTAATTTATATATATATATACACACACACAGCAAGTGAATACAATTTTTATTAGCCAATAATATTCTTATGTTTTTATATTAATGTCAAAATTAGCCAAATTAAGAGTTTATGATAGCTTTAAACAAAATAAAATTGCAATTTTGGAAATCTTTATGATTTTATTAATTTAATTACATTGTTTTTTATGGTTTTAAATTTTGATTTTTGTGTGTTACTATCAATCACAATTATTTATAAGGTTTTGTTAATCACTTAGTCGCATGATTTTTTCTGGTTTTCTTTAACATGCTTTCCCAACTTTAAATTAATAAATTTTAGTAAAAGTTTTAAAATGTAATAACTATATTTTTTAAAAAATAACTATTAAATCTTTCGTTAATTAACAAATTTTTGTAGGTTGTCCGTAAAATCTAAATTAACTTTAAAATCTGGAGTTATTTTTGGCTTTTAATTTAAATTATTATTTAATAACCTTTTAGTCTTGGAGTACATTAATTACAATTGATCGATCTTATTCTTATTATAGAAAGCAATATATATGATTTACAATATTAACCTAAATAATTTTAATTACATAAATAAACTAACTTAATCCATGTGTGTATTATTATGTCTTAATTACTATTAAATTAATACTCATATTTTATTTGTATTCAATATTTGGTAAAATTATACAGATAAAATTACAAAATATTGATATAAATTTTTTTGTTTGAATTTACTATAGTACATAAATAAACAGAAGAAATAAGAAAATTATGTAATAGTACTTATCAAATGATCAAAATAAAAAATAAGTCTAGAAAAATTATAGTATATATAAATATACTTGCTTAAATTATTTGCTCCTTTTGTCATTTTCCATCTTATGAATTGTGTCCACATTATTGTAATAATGAGTTGGACATGTAATTTTTTTTAGGCAGTTGATCATGGAAGGACCTAGCAATAACTGGACACAATTAATAACCATATTTAAAGTAAGAAATAACATAGCAATTAAAAGTTATATTGTTTAAATTTTATATATATATATATATATATATATATATATATTCTATTTTATCTTCATTTTCGTTGATATTATAATTTGTACTTTGTATAATTCAGGTTAGCATGGGGTAGGTTTTATAGGTTTTCTTAATTACACTGAATTAATTTTACTGCTAAAATATCTTATTCGAAACCATTTAATAGATTTTAATTGCTGATAATGTTCGTTTAAATTTAAATATATAATTTTGTTTATTTGTTAAAATCTTGAATGCAAATAAGAAAATTTTAAAAGTATGCTTCATTGTCTCATGAGATTTGTGCAACTGTCTCTAATATATTGTTGAGGCTTTAGATGATAACAATTTATTGCTCTCTTTTGAATTGCAGCGTCGTTTTCTTTTCACGATCTGGTTTTTTAACTTGCAGTTTCATTGAAGCTCGTTGGTCGATTATTCTTGGTCATGTAATTTTAAGCAGCTTATTTTTCTGTCATTTTCTCAGCATTTAATGTTATAGTTTAGTTTTCTCATTCTTGATAGGAAGTGTCATTTCATGGAGAGCGTTAGCTCTAGTCGGTAAATTTCTGATTCTGTATGGTGATTTCTTGTTGAATTGAATTGTTCCAGATACTGAAAACCGATTACCTGCTAATCAGAATAATTTCTTAAAAATATATAATTATATATTTTTAGTGACGGAATAGTGACGGTTAATCCGTCGTAAATGTTTTTAGAAATAGGCAAATTTACCGACGGAAATACACTCCGTCGTTAAATTTGCCTACGGAATAATTATTTCCGTCGGAAAAAGTGCCTACAACCGGATCTCCTTCGCCATTTTCCGTCGCTAAATTCCGTCGGCAATTTTATTTCCCTACCGAAATTCACTCAATTCCATCGGAAATTTCCATCGGTAAAGTGAATTTTTCTTGTAGTGGTTAGTTAATCAAAACTGTATCCAACTATGAAAAAGGAATGGCGTGTTAATAATTTCAAGAATTAAGAGTGTTAATAAATGTATTTGGAACATAGGATACTTATGCATATAGCTATTTGATATGACTATGTATAGGAAATCGATTTATTAATTTAAAGTTCTTTAATATTTAATGGGGTTTTCTAATATATCTAGATTGATATTCATATGCATTTAAGAAAGCTTAATCCGTTAATGTGTTTAATCGGGGATAAATTATAAGAATTTTAAAAGTATATTTGATGTATATGAATATTTCTTAAAATGAACTTTTGGTAATTCAATGGAATGTTAACAAGTAATGAGATTTAATACAAGAATTATATGACATTAATTCGTACTAGGAGATGTTATGATCATTTTCCTATCATTTATAATGATTAGTTGGATACCTCATAATATGTTATTATATGTATGTGTTATTTTTGACGATTTTCAAAAGAGATTGTCTACATGTTTTTTGTTCTCCACTAAGCTTTATAGCTTAGCGTGAATTTTCTGATCCTTGTAGGTTGACAAGATAGGACTTCAACTTTTGGTTGATATCTGCAATGGTTCGACCAGCACAAGAGAGAGACTAGAAGTGTATAGTTCTTATTTTGGATTTAATTTGGGTTGGAAATTTTATATAGTATAGATGTTTTGTTTATAAAACATTGAGACTTACATGTAAGTTAAGTTTACTAGTAAAGTCTTTAAATTTCTTATAAGTTTCTTATACGGTGTTGATAAGTAAAGATTAGTTTATTGGTTATAATACATGTATGGGATATGTTAAAGGATAAAAATATGCTATAGCAAAGTGTTACTTATAAGAGTTAACTAATTAAAGGATATCAAAGGATGCCAAAAGGAAATATAAATAAGAATGCAAATGTGAAAACAAGCAAAAGCCACTGTAATGTTACTGTTGTACCTCAGAAGGAAGAGGTAGATCATAGTGAAAAAGACATATCGATGGGTTTAATTACACTAGTGCGAACAGGTAGGACTGAAGTTATAATGAAGTGAGATATCATTTATGAACTTTTTAGTATTTATCCTTACCTCTTATGATATTTATTTATGTTTATTAGTAGATTTTGATAATGGTAATGCATATATGCATTTTTGGAATATTAGATAAGAGAAAAGTTTCTGCAGATGGCATGTTTAAGTTGTAGGTGAGATCCCTATCCCCATTTTGGTGAGAGTAAAGGTGATATATTTCATGAGATCCTAATTTCAGATAGAATACTATATATATATATATATATATATATATATATATATATATATATATATATATATATATATATATATATATATATATATATATGACTAGTATTCAGAATATAATATAAATGTGTTAATAAAGTATATAAAGATTATATTAATTAGATACACGATAAAGAGTTTATCTAATAAGCTTATCTATATTTGAAGTTAGTTTGAGGATAAATTCATGTTGGTTGCGATGTTTTGTATCAGACGTCTGTTTATTATTACTAGAAACCCAAACTCAAGGTTTTGGATTTCTTTTCAAAACTTTCAGAAAAAATAAGTTGAAAAGCCAAATAAACATTTATGGAAATATAGAAATCAAGGTCAAAACTTTGAGATTCATGCTCTCTATCAAAAATATATTATATCCTCATCATTAGGCAACCTTAATCTAGGCTGTCTCGAGTCACGGTGTCTACAACCCCAATTCTCATTGTGAACATTTGATTAATAAGTTACATATCGCGATCAAGCATACATAACACATTACAACACCCAATTAAATTTAAATCATTCATGCATTGATAAAGATAAAAATGTAGCACTTAGAATCAATTCATCTTTGCAATTCTAATAAATAAAGACCTAGCCAAAATACATTCTGTCTAAAATTAAAAAATAACAAGGAATATTCAAAACATCAAGCAAAATGACTAGAGAGAAGAGAATATAATTTGTTGATGAACTCTCAATGCTCTTCAAAAAGTTACTTGATGCTTGATAAACCTTTTGATATCTTTCTTCTTATTTGGGCTATGTCTTTTTGTCATAATCTTTCTTAATTATCTTGTTGTTTGTTGTTTCTATTCATCCTCAAAAATAAAGTCAAATTAATGTATTTATATGCCTCTACATATCCCATTTCATGCCTCTTGCTAATGGGTATGAATAAGAAAAGGTGCTATAAAAAGGTGTGATGAAGGGGTGTGGTGATGACACGGCACCAGTGTGTCGAGTTAGGTTTGAGTTTGCACCCTATACTTCTATAACAAGTTATAAGGACCCAATCATGACCCTAATAGGATATTTGTTAATTAATGAGGACTATTGTTAATTAAGGCAAAATTTGATTATTTTGCAATTATCAAGGTTAAGTCCTAAGAGGGGTATTTTGGTAATTTCAGCATGTAAGTATGTCACTTAAGTTAAATTAAAATTGAAGAAAAGGATACAATTGAAGTGAATTAGAAAGTCTTGGGGTTAATTTGAAAGAATGGGAATGATAAGGGTTTAATTGAGTGTAAGGGTATAGTGATAATTTCTCTATAGAGATATTTACCCCTCTAACTCTTGTATTTGGCTTCCTGAAGAAGGAACCCTAAAGGGATTTTGAGTGTGGATCGGCATTTGAGGGAGTAGCTCTCTCTCTCTCTCTATCTCTCCTTGGTTACAATTAGAGAAGAGGAAGATTAGGGTTTGTTGTTTAAGCATTATGAAGGTAATGTTTTCCCTTTAAGATTTCTTCTTTCTATCTTTTAATTTATGATTTCTTTGGTAATGAGAGATTACAAGATCTTGTGGTCATCTTGTGTATGGAAATGAAAGAGAAGAAAGGAACCATGTGTAAGAGAGATGAAGCTTGATTTTGAGGTACGAGATTCATTTTGGGATGGTTACTATACATGTTTTTCCTCTTGTATGTGCTTTGATAATGAGATTAAGGGTTTAATCTAATATGTTTTGATGATTATAACATGATTAGTGACTTAAATGATCATATAAGTAAGAGGGGTAGTGAGATTTGGGGTTTAAATCCATGTTATGCACAATCGGGTTCTGGATTTTCTTCTTTCCTTGCCACACATGGCCACTCACCCTTTTCTCCTTATGAATGCGTGGCCACATGAAGCTTTCCTTCTTCCCACTCATGGCCACGTGAAGCTTTTCTTCATCCCACCCACGGCCACGTGTGTGTTTCCTCTTGGAAACACATGGTCATGTGTGTGACACGACTAACAGACCTATCAGAATTGTTTTGCTTATAAATTGAGCTAGAGAATTTCAAATTGAATGATTCTTTTTGAATTTTAAAATAGACTTCCACTCCTACATTTCATATGAAGAAACCAAATCCTAAATATGTCTCTAAATAGGCCATATTTCAATATGAATTCATGAACAATTTGCTGTCCAGTCACTAGGAGCAGACCTCAGTATTTTGTAAATATATGGAAATATAGGAACTATATCAATATGATTTTAGATGTTTTAGAAACTAGAAACATAATGGAACAAGTTTGTAGAAGACCATACTTGCTAAAAATGTCTTTTGGTTGGTCAACAATCATTTACAAATTGAACTTAGAAAACTGCCTATGATTGTTCATGACTCGTAACTTTGATCACGACCCGTGACATATGTTACTCGTGAACAAGTGCACAAGTTATGAAGTTTTCTCCCTTTCACGAGTAGTGACACCCTTCATGACTCGTACACTTCTCTACTTCACCCAAACATGATTTTTAAGCCCTATAGTGTCACTAAAGCTGGTCTAAAACCTTTTTAAGTAACTTTGAAGCATTTTAAGCATAAAATAAGGATAAGTTGTGACACTAAACATAATTAAATGAAACATTATATGAGAATAAAGTTAGTAAATGACTAATAATGTTCGAATACATGAAAATGATTATTTGAAGTTGATGGTATTATAAAGATTATACACATGTGATTTGGCTTTGCCTAAAAATATTGTACATTGATATTCCTCCACAATTATATGAGAACACTATGATATAACCTAGAGATAATAAGAGTATAGTTGCAAGGTTACATGACCAAGTTAAAAGAAGTGGGATATCACAATTCATGTTAAATTATGAAATAGTTAAAGCTTGATTATAATTAGAGTCACAAGAAGAATTAATGACTAGCAGTGATGTGTAATAACTTGCTCACCTATTTGCTCATGCCTATAATATATTATGATTAGCACATAAGCATCCATAGTGTGCTAACGACTAAGATGAAATAAGCTCACATAATCTACCTGGGTATAAAATACAAGTAAGAGGATTGAAATAATTATATGATTATGTTAAAGTATATAACTTGTTGTCTATAATCTGATAGACTATTGAAGTGAGTCAAGGGAATAAATATGAACAAGTGTTGACCTTTAACATTGTAAGAGAGCCTTCGCATATTACTACTATATGGATCATAAATTCATGAGTATTGCTTTAAATAATTATATTTTGATGTGAGTTATGATTATATGGGAGAGCTGCTCATGACAAATTGTAATAAGGCACGTCATCGAGATTATCAATGAATTATGTAATTCAATGTGGTATAATTGATGCTACCATGCTATGATGTGTAGTTTGACTCATTATGTGATTAGATATGAGTACCTATAGGGTATGCACTGCTACAATTCAAGTTGACTTTATATGCACACACGCACACACACACATATATATATAGACATGCATATAATACTATGAATATTTTATTTGCAAGAACTATACTTTCGTAATCACCAAATTGGCTTCATGCATAGTATCAAGTATGATGAGATGGATCGATGAAAATAATATTCTATTACGTGTGTGTTATCATGTAATCCACTACAATATGTATGAATGATGTTGATGCAACTATGTGATGGCATGACTGGTATCCATGTGTAATGGAGCCTGTAGCTCAACATTGATGTATGATGAGAATGATATACATTCTTTATGAATTGTGTCTTGAAGCAAAATAATGTATTAAGTAACAAAGAATGTGATGAATCAAATATGTTTTCAAAGGGTTAAGCCTGCGGGTCTTAGTTTAGTTGTGGATTAGATAGGCATGCCTAGAGGGATATAGTCACAGCTGCCATAGTTGACCTTGTTTGGGCCTTGTTCCTTAATGGAACCATCGTTTGACCCCGTTAGGGTCCATAGCTTGTTCCTTGCCGGAACCATTGTTTGACCCTGTTTGGGTTCATTGTTTGATATCTCCGGATATCCATAGTTTGATACCTTCGGGTATCCATTGTTCCCATTATCCAACTTTTGAACTAGTACTTAGGTAGGCTATTAAAGATGATAAAATATACACAAGATAAAGTAAAACATGTATCGATTGCTTTATTTATGTGATGTAAGAGGAATCACCTGTTGTTTGATTGTCTTAAATTCTTTTAACTATAAACTGTTTTATAAAATGAAATGTTATGCTTTGCAATACATGATTGAAATGTCACACTTCAATTAAAGAAGATTCCTGTATGAGTACTGGTATGAGATGGTTCCCCCGATGGGATTCCACAAAAGTTATATGAACTATAACATGTGCATTAAGTTTCATGTACTCGGTTTATAAAATGCATACATGTGACATTGAGACTTTGTCTTATAATCTTGATGTGTAATGCTTGTTCTTTATGATCACCTGCCACCCTGCTAGTCTGTTTATTTATATATAAATGTTTACACACATGTAGACATAATGATAACATTCATTTAACCAAGTGCAATGCATGACATAGAATGATGCTTGTAAGAGAATCAGGTTACCATGCTAAGATAACATGAAGTATGTAAAGTTGTGAATCTCGTATGAGAATTATATGATATATGTGAAGTAATTATGCCTACAAGGACTAATTGTAGATGCTACATGACTTAAGTACGCCTTTATATTATGAATTAATGTCAATTCCCTATCTTAAGTGACAATGTGAATTAAAGTAATAAGTGGAAATCTTATACCATTAATAACTATGATGTCTAACTATTGATAAAAAAAGATTATAAGATGCATGATTTATACTAAGTTAAGAAAAGGGAAAAGGGTAAGATGATGGCGGTAGTGGTGAATGGCTAAGCATTTAGGAAGTGAGATGAGTTTCATAACACAATAAATTATTCTAAACATGATACCCATTAGTAAGGTCGAAGACTCTCCTAAGAATGTTATTTATGAAATGAAGAATATAATAGACTCATATGTTATCCTATGTGAAACACCCTAAACTACAACTTTACTATATATATGATGCAATCTACTAAAATCATGTTATTTTAAGTAATTTTCTCAATTAACATATAAGCATTCATGTCATCTTATCCATATAATCATATAACTAATATACTAATTAGGTTTCTCACATCTTTCATGCATAGCATTCAGCATTTCAGCACATTTATATAAAGTATTATAGCTTCTAGATGCATGCATAAACTAGCATTCTCACTATGAGCTTATTACACCCATCACTTCCATATAACATACATATAGATATATTACAACCCTTATACATATTAAACAGGTAAGGAACTAAGCAATATTTATCAAAACTTCCTACATCAACTTCTATAGACTGGTGTTGGCCTGTCCTGATGTAGAAATAGTTCCTGTGCAAAAGCCTTGACTACCAAAACCTACACGGATCAAAATAACCCGTGCTAAGCTATACAGCTTAGTGAGAATTCTAAACATGAAAGACAACCTCTCACAGTGGTCGTCAAAATATAGGATATACAAAACAATATAATAATAATAATATTTACATGTCAGAAAAAGGTAAAATATAAAATATAATAGCTTGCATAACAAGATAACCCTTCACAATTAATTCAGTATACTTGAATACATACAATTCATAATGAGATATGTATATAATGTAAACAGATACCAATACATGCTTAAGAAACCATTGTTATACATGATAAATCATATATCAGATGCATAGTTCATTCTGTGATTAACTGTGAAATATTATTGCTGTACTTTAGCCTGCTTAGGTTCTAAGAGTGGATAACGGGATCGGTGGATACCCGAGGGTATCAAAACTATGAACCCAATCAGGCCCAACTATACAGTGGACCGGTCAAGGACCCAAAAGGTCAAGCAACAACCCAGATGAGTTGTGTAAGATCCAGCAGGATCAACTATACTGTGGACCTAAAAAGGTTGACTGTGGCAGCTGCAATATCCCTATAGGCGCCTATCTATCCATAATTGAACTATAACTGCAGGCAAATTCTATTTAATCTTTCTTTCATATATCATGCTTGCACTTATAGTGTTCATTTTGCACATGTATAATCATATGATAGCTACATTGTTACTATGACATAACTGCATATGTAAGTTCATTTTATGATACAATTACTTTTTATATACCATCATTAGATATCTCATATTAGCATAATCATGATATGTTAATCAAGTAATGCATCATACCTATTCAAGTGCTCATTATTAATACTTTACAATATAGCATATCGTATATATATATATGATCATGTATACAAATACATAATCCCTAGTGAATAGGAATAGATAACATCATTATAATATACTTCATTATGTTATCATTCAGGCATGACACATAAACATAGTCATATATAGTATTTCTTGTTTTACAGTGTAAGTACATGTTCAAATATAATTCACTCTATCATTAGAGTATGAACTGTAAGATTAATTGCATAAAACAATCACGTACACAATTTCATCACAAGTCCTTACCCAAGTACACATGTGAATATATATGTATACATATATTCTTGCATTAATAGTCATATTACATGCCCTATCGAATTCATTTTGTAATCACATAAACACATATTTAGCTCAATTAATTGAAAACCATAAAATAAAGTATATTAAAAATCTGCACAGGGCAGCATTCTAGACTCAACTTTTGAGCCACAAATGAGTTTGATAATGTCACTTTTAGGCTATATGATCTTCTAAAATATTATTCCCCTATTTGTCTAGTTTCCATAGCATCAAAATTCACCTTAATATCTTACCTATAGCTCAAGATATTTGAAAAATACTATAGGCTGTTCATGGAACCAAAACAGTATTAGCTGTCACTTATAAAAATTCATAGCATAAAATCAAGAGGGATTTAGACCAACATTTCTTCATCAAAAACGTACTACTAGGTATCTAGGTTACCCATAATTTTACATAATAAGATTTTGACTTCTCTACTAATATTTATGCCCAAAATACCAACATCTGTACCTTAACAGTCCAAACAGATTCAACGAATTTCATGCTAATTATTTGAAATACGTAGAAATAAAATTAGGCATTACTTCCTTCATATAAAATGTGTATTTATGAGTCTAGTTTGTATAGGAATTAATTTCATGTCATTATGATAATTGTACATACAGATATCTCAATTTTTCCCCAACCTGGTCCAGAATCCGAATTTAAAAGTTCTCCTAAATTCAATAAATCATAAAAAATATCTAGAGGCAGAATTGAAGGTAGGTTCCTTCTTAAATTTTGTAGGAAAATGTCTTATATAACTACAGAAATTTGATTTGTTACAATTAGAGGTCTCTATTACAACTTACACTAAATTTTCAGTCAATAGGTCAGAATTTTCATCTCATCTCTTCATGCACATTTCATATATTGAACTCTCTTTTAATTACTACAAATTCAATTTAATCACAACAAGTTCCAGCAATCATATTCACATGCAACAACCAAATTCACATGCATTAAGGTAGGCTTAATCCCATACCTTGGCCTAACTTTACTTTAACTAATTAATTTTCAGCAATTTCTTTCCCTTTATCCTTTCTATCTCCTCCTTCTTTAACTACAACACAAATCATCTCCAACCATTATTTCCAGCAACCAAACCCATCTGAAATCCACATAAGGAAAAGAAGAAGAAGAAGAAGAAGAAGAAGAAGAAGAAGAAGAAGAAGAAGAAGATAAAGATATCCAAAATTTAAACCATACCTTTATAATCTATATCAAAATCTTCTTAAATAATTTTCATGCATGAAGTTTTCTTTAAGATTTCTTAGAGATCTTGATTAATCAAGCAAGAGAAATATGAAACTTTCTCTCTTCAACAAGCTTAGCCGACCAACACTCACCACCATCTCAATTTTCTCTTTCCATCCACTAAGTTTCAGCCTATATAATAATAAGGAAAATTCCCCAAGTGATCCCTTCAAATTTTGCATGTCACATTATTAACACCCACTTCTTTGAATGCCACAACTTATTCCCCACAATTTAATTTATTCCTAATTCAACCCCATCATTTAACCTCTTCCTTACATTAGCCTCTCCACTATTCTTAAATTCTCAATTGACCCCATAAAATGTCATAATTACCAATTTACCCCGAATCAATAATTATACTCTAATTAAACCCTTAATTAAAATTAAATCACACTAATCAATTTATTTTCCATGCCATTAAAATAATGAAAACATAATTTATTCCTTAACCCAAATTTATACGAATTTCTCAGTAAATAATTAATCTTAATCAAATAAAAACTCCTCTGAAAACATGAAATTTAATTAGGGTCATGTATGGGGTCTCACACTGTGTGATTGTGAAAGTTTTATACATGTATGTGATGAATTGTGGAAAAAGGATTATCGTTATAGATATATATATAGAGTTTCGTTTCCCCACTAAACTTTATAGCTTAACACGAGTTTGTTTATCCGTGTAGGTTTCAAGATAAGTTACAGAGGATCGGGCAAGATGCAGTTGCCTTGAGGAATTCAGGATACCTAAAGGCCATTTATGTTATGATTATTTATCAATAAGATTGTTTATTTTTATTGTGGCATGTAATAATGGTCTGTCTTATTATTATTATCATTATTATTGCATAGTCTTTAATAGGTTTATGATGATGATTAATGATTATCCATGGTTAAGGAATTAGAGTGTTACACAAGTAGGCATGGCCTGCGTGAGTTGACATGATGAGGCTTTATCATGAGTTAACACAACCTTATTTCTTCTCTACTTGCTTTTTAAAGATTCCACTTTTAATCCCAAGCTTCCAATTACACTCCAAAGCACTCATTAAAACACTAAGGGACCTACAAACACAAAAGAAACAAAAAGTGAAAAATAACACTACAAAATCAAACAAATGCATGCTTTAAACTAAGAAAAAGTAAATATAACTATACTAAATAACTATGTTATTTTGCATCTTAACATTTTGGGTAAGTGTAATCGCTTTCTTGTAGATTTGAAAAATCTTAAATCTTTCATTCTCGCATATAATTTTGCTTGAACAAATCTTTTAGAGGGCTATGTGCCTTAATGGTAAGGACTTGGGATGGATGGAGAAACTCACCGATAGGATCCAAATTGGAGAAGGAGCTAAAAGTTGAATTAAAAGCACTCAAGAAAGATCATAAGGCTCAAACTCTCTGCTCGGATTAAAGAGTTCTCATCCCACAATTCTCAACTCTCTACTTAAGTGGGAGAACTATAGAAGAATGTAGGCTCAGTAAAGTTCATCAATGAAGAACTTCAGAAAGGATGGATTTTATCCATTAGACGTATTAGAAAGAATTAACTAATTAGAAAGAGCATATGACAGATCAGTTGGATTACCTCCAAAGTGATCGCTTAACTTGAATTTGATCGAGTTGGAATGCTATATTATAGAGGTCAATTTTAGCTTTGCCTGAGCCAACTCTAACCTTGCTTGAACCAATTTTAGATTTTCTTGGGACTAGGTCCCTAACATTAAAAGTTCTCAATCTTACCTTATTGTTATGGAACTTTGCGATCCTTTGCTTATAAGCTGATATCTTTACAATAGTATCTTCCCTATTTTCCTTGATTAGATCGAGATCTTTTCTTTTTTCTTGTTCATTGTTCTAGTCAGAGAAGAATGTTAATCGATAAGAGGGAATTTTAATTTCTACCAGTATCACTGCTTTTAATCCATATACCAATGAAAATGGAGTTTGCAAAGTTCCAGCTCTTAGCGAAGTTTTGTAAGACCATAAGACACTTTGTAGTTCTTTAGTCTAATTACTGTCTCTTTACCTAGTCTTTTCTTCAATCCTTCTAGATCATCTGATTGAATACCTCTGTCATGCCATTGCCATAAGGGTGAGTGATTAAGGTAAACCTTAGGTTAACTTTCAAATTAAAGGAAATGGATCTGATAGTTGAATGGTCAAACTATTTGTCATTGTTTGTGATAAAGACATTTGGTATGCCATACCTAAAGATAATTTCTTTCCAAGCAAAATTCTTTATCCTTTCACTAGTGATTATTGCTAATGGCTCAACTTTTATCCTTTTTTAAAAGTGGTTAGCTACTATAATAAGGAATTTCATTTGTCTTTTTCCTTATAAAAAATGACTTAGGATATCTAGTCCCCATTGATTAAATGGGGAGGAGACTCTAATCGAATATTATTAAACTCCTGGCTATCTTATAATTCTTTCATGTATTTGGCATTGTTGACATCTGTTAATATTTTCTTAAGCATTTTTGAAAATGCTAGGCCAAAAGTAACCAGTCGATAGCACTTTTCTGGAAATAGCTTTACTAACCTTATAGGTTCCACATATGCCTTTATGTATTTCTTTGAGAATATAATCTTCTTCTTCCCTTGAAACAAACTTGAGCCATAGATGGTTGAATGCCTTTTTGTACATTTCATCACCAATTACAAAATAACTGAGCAATTTCCTCATTATCTTCCTTATTTCAACCTCATCTACAAGTAAATCAGCCGATCAGAGATATCAAATGATAGGGCTCATCCATGTTACTTCATCTTGCTCTATTTCTATCACTTATAATTCATCAAAGGAAGGATTAAACTATCTTCATGTTAAAGTACATACCCTAGAGCCCATGTAGATAGGGATGTATTTCGTGTATATGAAATCATTTTATTTATGAGAAGGCTACTTTCATTTATTAATGCTATGTTTAATTACACGTGTTTGTTTAATCTTAAATTAATAAAAGAAGTCTTTGGTATTATAAACATAGTGCAAAGGCAATCATGAAAGAGTTCATAATGTGAGATGTATATTGCATTTAAATGTGTTAGTACCTAAATATCCTTAGTTATAGTATTAACAAGACATGCCATTGTTAATATGGTTAGACTAGCACATGTTATGCTTTTTAAAAGGTTCAAGTAGCAGTTCTCATAACTATGATCATAGGAGATGATCAAAGCTAACATATGGATGCTTGTTAGAAGAATAAGTTCATTAGATACCTACCAAGAGAATCTTCACATGGATATTAAATCTATATTAGTGAAGAATCTCTTGTAGTAGTGGTACAAGAGTCCTTAGACTTGAGATCACCAAAGTTATCTTAAGTAGTAAGTGGTATACTTTGACTCCATAACTACTTGCCTTCAACTAGTAGTGAACATATTTAGGAGGTTGGGTATGTCATGACCTAATTAGAGGTAGTCGAGTGATCAATAAATGATTTACCATCCTAGATTTATTAAGAGAAGTTATCTTGCATGATTCTATAATTGCCTTGTTTAGAGAATCTCTTGTCAAAGTATGATGCCAAGGTGGATAGGGATCCACAAGGGTCATTTTGGAATAATGGTTAAATGAATAAAACATACATATTTAGGTTCATATGAGTTAAAATAATTCTATACTCAAAATCTAAATAAGATAACTGTGATGAAAGGAGTAATTGCACGGTAACTGTTCTATGGAAGGGTATAGTCAAAATCACTTAACTTTCCTGACATTTGGGTGGTCATGATGCTTAGCTAGAGGCCTCTTACAACTTGTATAATAATATCATCAATTAGGAATTGATGAAATGGTTTAAAGAAGTTTAAATCATAAGGGTCATAGTTCAACTAGGACTTTTAGTGAAGAGTCACAGATTGATTAGAACTTTTAGTTAAATATTATACGACCAACATATACAAGAACCTAATAGGTACACACATATTGAGTAAAGGAAAAAATGATAAAATGACAAGGATAATTATATTTGATATTATTATGGGAAAGGAAAAGTAAATAGGAACATAATTAATTAAAGAGTTTAGTTAATTATACATATATAATAGTTAATTAAAGAGTTTAATTAATTATACATATGAAGAAAATTTTGTAGAGCCTTTTGGAAATGTTCTGTATTAAAGGACTTGATTGAAATATTGTATTTCAATTAAATGTTACTAGACCATAAATGTTATAGGGCTGATATAATATCAATGAGTCCATTGGAGAAATAACTATTGGCCCAGAAAAATTAGTCTTTGCACAAAAGCCCTCTAGGTGAAGGCTTCTAAGTAGAACCCAAATAGTAGGCCTTAGTGGCCCAAATTTTGGACCAAAATGAATAAGATTTGTTTTATGAAGCCCATATATTTAATTTAGTAGGATTTTCAGTCAATTTGGGTAACTAATCCAAGTTTGTGCAGAAGGGACCATTTTGTGGGCTTCTGCATAAGGTCTTTTGTAAAAAGGCCTAGAATGGATTTCAATTGGGCCTAAATTAATTAATTAAATTCCAGAAACCCTTTTGGAATTTCTCTAGAATTTTATGCATCTTTACCCCAATGTAAATGTGCTTTTATTATAGATATAACAACCTTACATAAGTTGGATTAAAAGGATGACTTTAATCTTCATCTCTTTTTCTTCCCAAGCCACATTATCTTACTAGCTTCTAGAGAATTTCAGCCCCTTTGCAATTCTAATTAGATTGGTTTATTTAGTCCCTCTCTTGTGTCGATTAAGATTAAAGGTGTTCTAGTTTGGACACTGTTGTTTGCGACAATCCAGTGTGAAGGAAAATCAACTATTTAACAACCCTCACAGTTGATTTTTCTTATATATATATATATATATCTTTTGGGCAAGCCTTATTAAGATTAGTGAAATCTACACACATTTTGAGCTTCCTTTAAGGCCCTAATATGTAACCCTAGGAGAATATGTGTGTAAATTGCATGATTGGGATAGTAAAGAAATATAAGATAGGACATAAAGGGCATTAATGCAAAAGGCAAGGGTAATTTGACATTTTAACATGTGCATGCATGTTTAAAAGGCCTAAAATAAGGATTAAATTGACTAAATTTGTTAATGTTGGGAATAATTGAGAAGATAAATTTAAATGAGGGATTATAGTGGTATTTCTCCTAATGGCTATAAGTGGGCCAATATAAGAATACCACATATGGAGATTCTAGAAGATGAAAAAGTGGGATTTTGTAGAGATATAAGAATTTAGCCACTTAAGGATTAATTTCCAGCATTTGGGTTGGCAAGAGAGAAAGGGTTTAGAGGTTAGATAAAATTAAAGGTAAGCCTTTTTTCTACTTATACTCCTCCTTCTTGTCCTCAATTTTTACAAATTGATTTGAAATCAACTCGGCTGAATTAGACTCCAATCTAGTCAGGTGATATGTATTTTGGATTGGAGCGAGGTAGCCTACTTGATTTGAATGAATTTCAATCTAGTTAGGTGTAGTCACCGTGTCTCGAGTTAGCCTAAATTAGGGTTACTTGATGATGAAAAACTATTTATATTTAAGACGAAAAGCTAATCTCAAGTTTCGTCCTTAGTTTCCACAATTTTCCAAAATGTTTTTTTGCGGGTTTTAAGTTTTTTTCCTAGAGTTTTGAAACGAGTTTGAAAAATCTTGAATTTTACTCTCTTTTTATGACATATGACTATTTGTGGCCATTTTTTCTTTCTGGCCATCTCCTGGCAGACAGTTTGTCGTGGCTGCCCATGCATATCCATGGCATAGTGACAGATGGTTGTCGGTTATCGAGTCATGGCCATAGGTCACCAGATCAAATTTAGTGAGGCCTTTCTGGGTTTTTCAAAATTAGTTTCGAGTGTCGGTCGTCTCTTAATGATAGGCAGTCATCAGTGGTGTATTTTTTAGCAATCCCTATGTTATCCAATAACTGAAGACTTAATTAGGATTTTATGGTTAATGGTCAGATCTTAAATGGGCTTTTAGAGAAACAAAAGGCAGATTTTTAGGAGAAAAAGTTTAAATTAATTTGAACTTTTTTTTATATATAAAAATAAAAGGTTTTAGGGTTTTTAATGGGAGTATTCTGAAAAGAAAAGCATCCATTTCTTAAGGGAGAAAAACTTGATTTCTACTCTTCATAATAGAGGCTTATGCATACATATTTTCTCAACACACAAAAATATTTTTAATGTTTTTAAACATGGAAATCAATCATTAGAACTTGAAGAGGAGCTTCTCAAGTTATAAGAATCATCTCCTGAGGGTAATATTCTAGGCTTTCTTATTATTTTTAGTTTTTTCCATGATCACATGCTACATAGGATTATTTGTTGATCATAATTCCATGATTTTTTTTTGTTTGTTCTTTAATTCATTTTTTTTATTGTTTCTATAATGCCATAATGCCATGAATACTATAAATTTGTTTAATATGTTAGAATGGCATGTTTGGGATTTTTTTCTCTATTAATGCAGAACGAGTTTCTTAATTTGAATTCCATTTTTGCATGATTAATTTACTATTTAACATGATTTGAATGTGTATTTAAATGTTATGGTTAGTTTTGGCATGTTTTAGGGTTTAGAATATACTTGTTTAGGATAAGAATACTTTTTCTTTGATTTTTGGCTTGTTTCCTGCATTCAGTGCTATTTGCATGTAATATATGAGAAAAAGACCTTTGACAAGTGACCATCGATCACATAGACAGATGAGTGTTGGTCACATTGACCGATGGGACATCACAGAATCTATCTTCTATCCCGTCTCTCGCTTTATGCTTGTTTTGGTCATCTGTGACCTATTTTGAATATTTACTAACTATTTTATAGGGTATTCTCCATATATGATTAGTTTACATGTTTGTTTATATTTTTGATGTCATTTTTAATTATATTCATGTATGTTTTACATCTTGTTTGTTTAATTTTCATTCTAGAATGCATGTTTATTTTGTTTTAATTTTTAGTATTTAATTTATTTTATTTTCACATGCTAATTGTCTTATTTTCTTTGTTTTGTTTAAGCTATTAATTTTATGTGCATTGAGGCATTCATAGTGGAGATTAATGTGCTTTAGAGACCACTCTTTGGATGGTTTCATATATGTCCCTTCCATCTTTATTATGTTTATTTTATTTTGTCTCATTTATTTATGCTTTATTTATTTCTTTGTATTTTATTATTTATTTTGGATATATTTATTTTAGGGATGTAATAGGTAGTAAAAAATGATTTTTATAAGTTAAATGGAAAATTCCACTTAACTCATTTTTTTTACTAATTAATTGGTCTTTTTATTGAAAATAGACCAATGACCAATATATTTAGCCTAAAATCACATAATAAGAAAAATAACCCTTTATGTAAAATATGCATGAGGGAACTAATGTTCTCAGCTTAAATAAATATCTTGATTTATGTATGATACTTTTTTTTTTATCTTGGATGATTTACTTATGTAATAATTCAAGTAGTTTATTTCATTTACCGATTTGCTATGTGAATGAGTTGTTTATTTATTTTTGCCTAATGCATCACATGAGAAGGGAGATAGTGGACTAATAATGAAACTCTCTATAAAAACACCAAACTGGGGTATAAGTAAAAGTGACGTCCTAAACACCATCTTTGTTTGGACTTCAAAGGTTAGAATCACTTTCCTAACGTTATGTTGGGTGGTAACTCCATGATACCTACCTCTTGGGCCCACTTAAATGCCATTATAAATTGACCATCAATAATAGGATTGGGTCAAAACCATTTTCTATTAAGAAATAGCCAAACTATAAAATTTATAAACCTTATATGAGGATTTGAGCGGGGTTCAGTATACATCACCCTAGGTAAAAGCATTATGTATTAAAGGTTTTAAGTGTCATCTAACTCGGTGGAATTGTCTTTTAACTCAACTAGTTGCGAGGCATTATAGGCTAACTAGTTGGATTGATGATCAATCAATCGAGTACCTGGAAATATGATCAACCTAACTAGATTGATTTTTAATTTAGCCATTCAGTTGAGTTCATGTTAAATTTTCCTTATAGTATGGCAATCCACCAGATTGGATTACCTTCCAATTTAGTCGGGTGCTTTCCCCTGGTTTAATATACTTGTGAATTATAAATATTGGATTAGTGCTAAATTTCAAGTTGATTATTCTTAAACACTTCTAATACTTTTATAGATGAATAATAAATGGCATGATTCGTGTTTCATATATATATATATATATAGAGGAACTTATCACTAAACTATAACTCATAAATGGAATTCTACTTGAACATGAGAAATTGCATGCATATGAATTCATTGATACCTTTGCTACACAAATGCATATCATTGTTGTGCATGTATGAATACAAGTATATATTTCATTATGAATTATATATATATGTCTATATACTTATTGATGTTTATATATCTCATAAATATAATGAATAGAGTTATGGAAAGTGAAGTAATGCCTACATATTAAACTTGGTAGTGTATAGATAGATATGTCTATAAGGGTATTTCCATCTGCCACAGCCTTGATCCTATTTAGGTTTATAGTTTGTCCCCATTTGGGACCACAATCTTGACCCTATTTGGGACTACAGTCTTGACCCTATTTAGGTCCATAGATTTGATACCTTTAGGTATCCACAAGATTGATACCCATGGTTATCCACGTGATCGATACCTTTGGGTATCCATAGCACCCATTATCCATATCCATAGAGCTTAGGTAGGCATTTATAGAAAAATGTGATTAAAAGTGCAATGCTACATAAGTGATTATGTTATAATGATGACAAGTAAATATGGTAGTTGTTGATATATGAGCATTTATATTTACACGTAAACCTATATTTTTAAACAATGAAAGCATGATCTTACTGTTCATTTAGTTACTTATTATTTGTTACTCTTATTGTCTCATAAATTAATAGAAATTATATATACTTGTACGCTTGTCTTGCTTGCACATTTGGGAACAATTGTTGTGAGTGGTTATTCAAAATTTGTATTCTCCACTAAACTTTATAGCTTAGGACAGGTGTTTTATACGTGTAGGTATGTCTAATAGGATTACACAAAGACAAAGCTTGCTAGAAGAAAGTCAACATAAGGATAAGAATTAGAGTGTCTTAAAGTATATCTTCTTTCATTAAATGTTTGTATAAATTCATGACTTTTGTAAAGAATCTTGCAATGTAATGGAAATGGGCAACTTTGTAATTTATGGGATAATATTATTCTTAGTAAATGTGTAGAGGATAATTAAGGATATGCAAAATGTACTATAATTTATATATTACATGGATAGTTGAGGATATGCAAAATGTATTGTAATTAATATTTGAGGATATGTTATGCATGTTGGGATTAAATGATAATCTGTGTGAGGTTTTATTTGAATGTATATGTCAATGTAGGAATGCTTGTGATGGATGTGGATGATAAGTTTAGTAGGACTAATATGCTAGAGAGCACTATATCGGTGTTTAGCAAGTGCACTAGATCGGTTAAGTAATGTAGGAAAAATATATTTAAAACCCTAATAATATCGAACCCTAGAGATTGAGTTTGCAAGACAAATGATAATTGAATGTATTCTAATGAATTTCCTAATATTTTGATGATTTTATAGATATTTTAGACACTAAATTTAAACAAATAAAAATAAATGCAATTGATAATGGAAATATTAATTTATAAAAATAAAGCGGAGAACAAATTTTAAGATAATCAATCAATAAAAGTGCTTATAAGGGCTTCTAATCATCCCCATACCCAATGTAATTTATTTTACCATAAAGGTTTTATGATCCAAATGTGGACAAACCCATAAAACCTAAGTCCTCTTTTAGAGTAAACTACTCTAGTTAACCAACTTTCCATTCCGGAGCCAATTAATTAACTAGTTTAAGCATGAGTCGTAAGTCCTAAGTATGGATTAATTTCCCATTTTAGAGCCAATCAACCCCATAGCCATCTGTTCTTCAACTAATTCTATAATCAATAATACATAAGCTATACATTTAAGGCCTTCATTTCAGAATCATCCCAAAACTTACAACAAAAGCATTGTAAAAATAGAAGATACAAATATCCAATCCATTAGAGCATAAATACCATTCATCAATTGAAGTTAAATGATAAAATACTTAATAAAAAGGATAAGTAAATAATCACAATGAAGAATAGAACAATACATCATATATAAATCAAATAAACATTCAAGTCATTATATGGATATAAGGATTTATAGATCCCCTAACAACTAAACAACTGCTCACTAGACATTGTTAAAAATAAAGAGAAAAGAGAAAAATAAACTGATAAACCCATTGTAGATGTTGATGATGAAATCTAGATCCTAGCTCCTTCTTTTCTAATCCTAGTATTAATCAAAACTTAACTAAACCTATCTAACAAAATGAAAAATAAAGTTTTAATCTAAGAACTCTATTGAAGAAGTAGTGTTTGCAGCTAAAGAAAAGTGATAAACCCTAACACGTTAAAAAAATGCAGAATAGCTATGAAAATTAGCAAGAACAATGAAATTCATTGCTAAATGAACTATATAGTATCAACATTGTGACAAAAAGTGAATTTTGTCACAAATATTGGAAGAGTTAGAGGAAATATTTGCGATAGTTTTATGAGAACAAAATCTTATTGTTGCTAACATTAGGTGCCAAAATTTTAGCGCAAGGAATTGCGAGGACTAAAGCATATTTAGCTATGACTAAAGTGGTCACTAATTAGAGAGAACATTGTTACAGCTAAATTGGCGAGAACAATGTTGTCGCTAATTTAGCAAAGTATACTAGCATGTAGTTGAACATTAGTTCTATTAAATTAGCAAGAACATTGTTGTAGCTAAATTGGCGAGAACATTATTGTTACTAATTTGAGAGAACATTGTTATAGCTAAACTAGTGAGAATAATGTTGTTGCTAATTTAGCAAAATATACTAGCAAGCAGCTAAATATTAGTTCCATTAAATTAGTGAGAAAATTGTTGTAACTAAATTGGCGGGAACATTATTGTCATAAATTAGCAAGAACATTATTGTAGCTAAATTGATGAGAACAATGTTGTAACTAATTTAGCAAAATATACTAGCATACAGTTGAATATTAGTTCCATTCAAATAGCGAGAACATTATTTAGCTAAATTGGCAAGAACATTGTTGTGACTAATTACGGAGAATATTGTTGCGGCTAAATTGGCGAGAACAATATTGTTGCCAATTTAACAAAATATACTAGCATGAAGTTGAATATTAGTTCCATTCAAATAGTGACAACATTGTTATATTTAGATTGGCGAGAACATTGCCGTCAATAATTAGCGAGAATATTGTTATAGCTAAATTGGCGAGAATAATATTGTCGGTAATTTAGCAAAATATTTAATGTAGCCATGGTAAGGTTCTCACTAAAGTAGCTAATGTTTTAACATAGAAAAATTAGTTAGAATGGTTGCCCCTAAAAAAATTATTTAATTAATTCTAACTATTTTTAATTATATGATTTTCATTCTTTATATTTAAATATTTACATTTATGTAATGCATTTAGTCTAATAAATTTTGTTATAATAGTTTTCCTAGCAAAAATTAGGGAAATTGTTAGAATTATGTCCTACCTATTTTTATATGATTTGTATTTTCAATATTTAAATTTCATTTACATTTAGTTAGACCATTTACTTTAATAAATTTAGCTAGTACTTTTTTTACTATTAAAAATTAGATGAACTAAATTATTGTTATTTAAATTTGCTAAATTGAACTAAATTGTTTTTTTATATTAAAAAAATATCAATTATGATCAATTATTATAAATTATAAAATAAAATAACTAAATTGCGAGGACATGGCGCTTTCAATATTAGCTTAGAAAAATACTGTCACCAATTTTTGCAAGAGATATGTTCTAGCTAATTCCCTCAAATTGAACAGGATAAAAATAGTTTTAGAGGGATTCAATTTTTTCTAAATCCCTAAAACCTTACCCTTCTAGGCTGTTACTATAGTGGGTATACTTTACTGCACATTTCTTTCTCCCGCACCCTTTTATCCCCCTTTCTCTCTTGATTTCTTTCAATTTTTTGGACTTTTTCTTGGCTTTGATTGAGCTTATCACTGAATGATTTGGTTCTCAATTAATACTTGATCTGGAGGTGCTTGACTCTACTGTAGCATTTGAGGCACACCAAAAGTAGATTATTGAAGCTATTTTAGAACATGCTTTGTAGATATGCAGCCAAAAAGGCACGAAGGTATTTATTTTGCTAAGGCTTTGTGTGTTCTTCATACTTTTAGTGTATTGAATAATTTTATAAGAGCAAACTCATTACTTTTATTTTGTTTCTTTTTTCATTTTTTGCGTATTAATTAATTTAGTGATTTTTGTGTATTTCTTTTAATGGTTTTATAATTTGTTGTTGTTGAATTTCTGCTTACAGGGAAATGTTAAAACGTAAATGGTGGTTAAGGTTCTAAAGGAGAAAATTTGTGAAGCCTTTGAGAACCAGCACGCGGATTTGCTTATGATGGGGTCTCATGCTTTTGGCCTTATTAAAAGGTAATTAACTGATAAAAATACTATTCTTTGCAAGAATTTGGGTGATAGACTAGCATATAGCCTTCTATTTATGATCGAGAGTCACTTAAGTTTAATAAAATCTAGGAAATATTTTGATGTTTATAATTAAAGGTAAATTTTGATATTGGGATTGTGATTGTTAGGTTTTGGATATATTTGATTGTGCTGTTGATGGCCTTTTCACTTACTTTGTGATTGGTTTCTACTTGGTTGAGAGAGTGTGTAGCAAATTGTTTACTTATCTTAATGAAACCTCATTTTGATGATCTATTAATTTTTATGAATTTTGTGCTAAATTGGCCCCTGCAATTGATCTTGCCTTAATTAATGAGTTTATTTTTTTACATATTTTTAGCGAATTTTTAGGGTTTTAGACTAACTATTGACTTTGATTTTTTTGCTATTACTTCATGTCTGATTAGTTGAACTTCATCCTTCTAGTGGTTCGAATTTTGAAATTAAGTTTTAAGGCTTTATTTTTTCTGTCCCAAGTGCTTTTCTTGCTTTTTTTATTTGCTATTGGTGTTATATGTCTACAATTATTAGCATGGATCTTTCATTTTTTTCTTTTATTGTTCCTAGCTTGAGTATATTAAAATGTCCTTCATTGTGTTATGCTTTCTGGATCATGATTTTATTGGGTGTTAGCTGTTCATTCTCTTATATGAGTTTAGGATCCTTTACCTCTTTTGCTTTTTGTGATTGTCAATATTATATTAAGTTTGATGTTTCGATATAGTTCTCATTTCTTAGTTAGTCCAACATTTTAAGCTACGATTATAATCAATTGGCTCTAACAAGTTAGCCATAGTATGTTGCTTCGTAATTAAGCAAGTTGGCTTAAGTTATTGGTGACATGAAATTCTCTGAGTTTCTTGTGAGTGCTTAGACTGATGTGTAATGCCATTTGCTACATTTCATCTGTTTTAGCTTTTGTATATTTTAGTTGTTGGTCATTCTACTAGGTTGTGGGTCTTTCAACAAAAAATTGTGGCAGATTTCATTACATTATATTATGCGGTATAATTGTGTGTATATATGTAACCAAAATCATGTTCAGTCAAAGAGTGATAGAGCATAGCTACTTTTACATTATATTTATTACAATGATAATCTCCACCTCGACGTGAGAGAGACTTTGTTTCGGAGTGAACTACTGATATTGCTTTTATTCTGCTACATCTTATCAATTTCTAAAAAGATTATATTTTTCTATATCATTTTTTTGTTATTTTTTCTTATTAAGAAAAAGAACCTACTTAATGAATTTACCTATATATCTGTTTACTCATTTTGCTTTCCATTGTGGATAAAGGCAGATACATCAAAGGGAAATGATGATAGGATATTATTATAACCCAACAAGATTGGCCATTTCTCAAAAACAGGAAACTCAGTAGCAGAGGAGCATGAAATAGATGGTATGCTTCAATTGTTTTGGTTTTGTACATAATTCTTAACGTTTATCCTTCCACCATTCTGCTTTTTAAAATTTTCTCATGGGCTTTGCTTCCACGAACTAATGATGCATGCGCTGGAACATTATTTTGATTAATTATTTAACACAATATATATATATATATATATATATATATATATATATATATATATATATATATATATATATATATATATATATATATATATATATATATTGCAAATACTATAGAGAAATTGAGTTCTTGAGAAATTGCATATATTTTGCTCAGGAAATGTACTTAAAGCTGTTCTTGAAAGGACACTCAGTGAGTGGGTAGCTCAAGTTGTTCAATTAATTAATAAATTATTTTACTTAAAGCTGTTAGTGTACATTTGCACATGTTTTTTCTCTTCTTATAATTGGATGATTTTTGTATTAAGAGAAAATAATGAGTTTTTAATACATTCATATGCTCCTATTAAAACTTTATTACAATGTGGGATGGAGTTTTGAATAAATTGCTCAAAACTTTGGCTACACTGTTAGGGATATTTAAATCCCCTACACCATGTAAGGAATATGAACTTATTTTCTCAATATATGTTTTAGATGTTTCTTTTCCTTTGTGTTTATCTTGAAATGTATGTTTGACAAGTGTTTATGTCATTAATCTTAATAAAATTGATGTATAAATGCTTATTTAGTGTTTATCACAGAAAAATATTTCCAATTTGCGACAAAAAATTGCATCACTAAATGGCCTTTTTCCATCACAAATAATTTTTACTGACAATGCGACGAACAGTTGCGAAATGCTCAGTCACGAAATTATTTGCAATGGAAATAGAAAACGGTCGCGAAATTTACGACAAAAAAAAACAGTCGCGAAAAAGTATATTTCCATTGCTAAATGAATTTTAATTTAATTGCCTTAAATATAATATTAATTATTAGCAATAGATGCTTTCGTCGCTATATCCGTCGCAAACAAATTTACAAATTGCAAATAAAAATGGAAATTAGTGATGCATATACTGTCGCTAATAGTGAAAATATCGTCGCTATTTATTTCTATTATTATTATTATTATTATTATTATTATTTTCAATTTAATTTTATTGTTGTTATTACTCCCTCTGTTTTTTTATCAGTCACTTTTGTTGTTTTTATCAGGATTAAGAAATAATAAATAGACTTAAATTTAGTATTAAATTGCGTGATTAAGACTAAATTATCAAATTTTATTGGTTCTAACTTTATTGGGAAAGAAAAATAAATTGAAAAAGCAAATTAAATTACATTGAAATTCTAAAAGTGACAGATAAATAGAATTTGAATTTTACTCAAAAGTGACAGATAAAAAAACGGAGGGAGTATTATTATTGTAATAGCCATAATTTAATTTATTTAAATAATGATTCTCCAAAATATTAATTTAAAAAATATTATACCATAAAAGTACATTAAATTATACATTAAATTTATACATTAAATTGTATAGTTGTTAAAAAGTACTTAAAAAAACAAAAATACTAAGTCAACTGAAATTCTAAATCCTAAATTCTAAAAGAAGTGAGGGACAAAAGTTCAACAAAATTCCCTTAAGGCAGAATAAAGAAAAGAAGAAAATATAAGTAGATTAGCCTAGTAAAAGAAACCAAACACTTTACCACCAACATTCTTTCTTCTAGCCTCTTCATGGTCCATAATACTAGCAAAAGTTGTCAAGACAAATGTAACCAAACTGCAAATCAATGTCAATCCAAATATCAACACCAGAAGCAATTATGAATTTAATTAGATGTTTGAAATTAACTTATGTGCATAATAACACTTCAGGTTCATATATCAAGATGTAACTATATCTTTTAAGAAAATCAAAGCTGGTACTATATTAATCAAAACATGAGTATACCTGCTATAAGTATGAATATCACACAGGCAAAGTATGTCTTTTGTTATAAGACGCCCACAAGCAAAGAAATATAGCTTATTATGCTACTTGGAGAGTTTAGAGACATACTTATAAGAAGAAATGAGTTTCATATAGCATATCCATCATAAAAATTGATGACTAAATTAATAACAAAAAAAGAGATAATTTTGATGCAGCGTATCCAGCATATCCATCACCTAGAAAACATATATGTTTTTTGACTTGAATATCGTAGGCTCTACTTTGTCTAAGTAGATTCCATTATATGGTCAAGTAAACTATTCATAATTCAATTTCACAATTTTCACTTTAAAAAAATCAAAATTGGATAAAATAGATTTTAATTCGAAGATCCATCTAGTTTCAATAACGAAATATTCAATGATTGCACTTGCAACAGATTGAAATTGTTAATAAAGAAAAAAATCATGATTATGTAGAGTATTTTTATTGCAATTAGAATATTTTCATTTTTAAAGGTATAAACTTATTTTTAAAGAGTGAAAATTGATATAAATATATCATGAAAAATGTAATTTACTATTAAAAGCATATATGATAATGGAATAGTTATGTTGTTATATAGGTAGGAGGCTAGAATATTAAATTTGTATGAAGTATACTAAACTGAAAGTGTCACTATCTTTGTACATGTATTAAAATAATAATGTACATTTGGTCTCCAAATAGCTGTCTTTTGTCATTAACTCACAATTGGGACCAATTTAAAAGAAGATAACAAATTAATATAAGTTAATTAGGTTTGTGGTCACAAGCTCAATAACTAAGTCTTAACAGCCAAATGGGGATAGTAGATGCCAAGGATTTGTTTGCAACATGTTTTAATCAATTTACGTTACTGTTATATGCTTTTGAATTCATATTAATTTACTAGGGACAATAAATCATTGACTCAAAATGCAAACTTGCTAAATTAGATTTTTAAATTAAAGATTTATTTTAAATTTAATCCTCAATAAATCAACTTCTTATTAATATATTAATTAATATTGTATATTTATAAATAATATATACTGACATCCAAATAATACAGTATTTTCAAAAAATAAAATGCACTAGCCACAATGGAATCAGCATAATATATTCATAGTCTCATCATATTTAGCGTAACATGTATTTTACTCACTGCTCTTAAAAAAAAACTCATAAACGGAAAATGTTAAAATCCACAGTAAAGGTTTGCCGAGTCATCATTTTTATACTCTAGGACCACATACGTACTCAATTTAATGAACTTACTATAAGTAACCGATTATAAGTGACAAAGTAACATAAATTCAAGGACATCAACCATATAAATAAGATAATACCTGGTTTAAAGAATTTGAAGTGGGTCTGAGATCTCTAGATTGAACACCTTTGTGAGAGAAAGTACACTTCCTGAAACATCCATATCCATATTCACACTTAGCCTCATCCACATCTATATTAAAATCAACTAAAAATTCCATATTGTTGTGTAAATCACCAAAAGCAAGCATCTAGTAAGAGTATGCATACAAACCAGTGCATGTTATTAATAAAAAAGCAACATCAGGATACCAACCTCTTTAAAAAATAAAAAAACATATTATAAAAAAATTAAAAATGGCGAAAAGACTGATTTAAGAATCTCCTTTGACCAAAATACATTATTTTCAAAACAGCATATATCTTAGAATGGTCATTTATAGTCCTTGTTTCACTGCCTGCACAGAAATCTAATAAGTTTGATGGTGATGGTAGACAAAATCATGGCTCTTTCTATGTGACACTAGAACTAAAAGAAATAAGGAAATTGTAAAGAGATCTAATAACAGACAACAGTAGATAGATACCTTACAATTTGCGCAGTGAACACATCTCTAAAGGAACATCAATGATTACACACATAATAGCCTTACAATTTGCAAGTTCCTTTTCTTTTGAGGCATCTTAAAAATATTCTAAAAAGGAAAGAGCAAGTCGAAATAGAAGCAAAATTCTTCTACAAATAGCACAAGATTATGCAATCTACTCAGTGATCACTAGGTAAGGTTTTGAGGATACTAGAATCACCTGCACAATGGGAGTATCCATGGTTCCCACTGCTTATGCTCTGCAATACAATTCAAGTAGAAGTAGTTTTAAAAAAATGGAAAATAATCAAATCCGTTATAACATTCTAAAAATTACAATTCAAATATTTATAAAAAAACATAAACTATTAACTTTGGCCATAATCTGCATTTTTTAGTATAAATAGTGAAAATGTTAGCAATTAGTCTTATTTAAAATTAACAAATAAATTCAATCTATAAATAGAATTCATACCTTTTACTGGCCTATGGCTTTAAGGTAAATCCTCTTGTTGTCAATCTTGAGGTAAAACCACTACTTAGATTGAGATTTGTCATGCTATCACCAAGATTGTCCAAAACTTCCACTACCATCCTAAGCCTAGCAGTCCTTGCTTTACCTAAAAGTGAGCTTACTTCTAAAACCTGCAGCACCAACACAGATTGTTAATTCAAATATAAAATGACAAAAAGCATCTATGTATAACCTCCATTGCTTTATTGCACGATAAATTGTATAAACTACTATCATAAACCCACACCAAGTACTGCAATGCAAAATATTGGCTATTATGCACAGTTTAGAGAATCAAATCTAAAACAATAGAATTTTAAGAATGAAATTTTGATGAATTTCCACTAAAACCATTAGTGGATATATGGACAGCCAAGTTTCATATGAACTTATGGTCACGATACAAATTGAGCCAACAGTTGTGTTCCCAATATTTATGGTCACATGACAAGTTTCCATTATCACTAAGATAGTTATTCAAGCTATTATAATATTTTTGGGTCACTTTGCTAATCATTTAACCAACATTTTCAAATGGGATACTAATACTAATTTGGTTGGTACTCCAGCTACTAAACATAAAAATATTTGTTATAGTACTACAGTGTGGGTCCAAAGTAATTCTCCATTTCTGTATATGCAACACACAAGCCAAAAACAAAAGATGAAGGAAGTGAGAAGACCTAATTTATCTGTCCCTCGTAGCTTCTTCAAAAAGCAGACAACCAAACTGTGCACTCCAGATAGGACAGCAAACATCCGTTCAAGAAATGATAAATTAAAGACTTTTCTATTAGAGGTATACAAACAATTCAAATAAGAAAATAGAACATGACTTCCCTCTTCAACTTAGTTGCATAATCTTCATGTTGATGCAAATTAGTTTATATGTGCAATTTTTTTAAATTATTTCAGTAAATTAATAAGATAGAAGACAAAAACAATTCGTACAAGATTATAAACAAATTAATTGGACTGTACATAATCATCTTGCTACAATACTAGCATCAGCAAAAGCTAAAAAGCATAGAGCTATATAACGCATAGTTTTCAACTTTACCATCAAAGAAAATGTAAACAAAAATCAGCATTTTAACTCCAAATTCTACCTAACTAAACCTGTAATTAGCAATTAGCAGCATCTACTGTATGATTTGGCATTTTCCAAGGAAAAGAGATCAATGAGAAATCCAGCAAGTGAAGAAGCTAGAAAATTTACTACAGGAAAGATGCACTTATGGGATTTGCAAACAAATGTTCCTGAACCTGAAACATATTCAAATAAAGCATATTCATATAATCAAATTGCAGTAATTCTTTCAGAGACATATCAGACTCACTTATATCTTAGTTGCTCCCTACTAGTCAATTACAATGTTGCCTCTTAGTTATACTTCCACTCTTAAATTCCTATTTTTGGACCATTATTTTTTGTGGACATCATTTTTGTTAATATTTCTCTATGGTTATACATTATATTTCTAAGCAGGTTCATATGCCATATTGCAATAAATACCAAATTGAACCAAATATAATATGAACTTAGAAATTATATATATATATATATATGCACACACACACACTCTATTTTTGGGATTTTTAGTAACAAAATACTCTATTCTAAAAAATAAATAAATAGTCACTTATATGTCAAAAACTAAACTATCTGCAGAAACAAAACAAACATCTCCAATCCATCAGAAGAAACTATTGCTATATAAATGGGCAACTATTCAACTAAAGAATTGATTTCCCAAAATTGCAAAAATGATGAGCAAAACTCTTACTTGTAATGAATATTCACTGGAGTTGGTTTCAAACCATTTGGTCCATTTCTTATGCCTTTCTTATGAGGAGAAACCTGCATGATTTATGAAAACCAAGATTGTATAAAACATGATATCTAGAGAGAAAAAAGATATAAGAGATAGGCAAATTTCCAGTTACAAATTCACTGCCTTCAACAAATTATTAGACATCATGAATCAACAATTTTCATAATTAAAAGAATTACGTAGCCAAAAATCAAAAGAAATGGCAAAAGGAGTGAAGGATTGTTACAGCTTTTGCTTCATTTTTGGTGTACAGAGCGGAGTTCTTCAGAATAGAGACGAGGACGGCATTGGATTTGGAGATTTCACTTGAATCAGTTAGATTAAGAGAAGAGATCAAAGGAATCAAGCTAGGGATTTTAGTTTTCTTTTTTTTGGGAACATCATTTCTATCTTGAGGATATGATATAGGGAGTTTAGGTTAGGGATTATGGGTTTGGGGGGCAAGATTTAGAGATTACGAATTTGGGGGGCCAGATGTGGGATAGTGGCAAAATTTAGGTATTACAAGTTTTGGGGGTGAGATTTAAGGATTTTTGATTAAAGGTTATGGTTTGCCACCGATGGCAACGGATGGTAGTGATGGATGCGACGACGATAATAAATCAAGGGAGAGGGAGATAAGGCTGATCAAATAAGAGATCAAGCTAAGAAAAGAAAAGAAAAATGATGCAACGCCAGAGAGATGAATATATACGGGGTAATTAAGGTTTTAAAAAGATAAAAATGTCTTAACTTTCATTTTTACAAGCCCATCAAAAAAGGGATAATTCCATAAATAAATTATATAGTATTTTTTATATGTATAAATAGATAATATACACATATTGAATAAATATTAATCATAAAATTTAATTTTATAATTAATATTTAGCCAATATTATATAAATATTGATGTCATGTAAAATGTCTACCTTTTTATGTGTGTTTTTCTCTTATTTATGTAGTTAAGTATGTAATATTATATGTATTTTTATGTGTTTATGTCCAATTTATGTGTTTATGTTTGTTTTTAGGATAAAATTGGTGAAGTGTGAAGAAAATAAAGAAGATGGTGAAATTTCGAAGAAGGAGATCACGACTCAGCATCAGGATCATGTGTCATCAAGTGAATCACGACTCATGAGAGTGTTCACTAGTCGGATGATGTTCACGAGTCTTGAAAAGAAGCTGAAGATCACGACTCGTGAGGGTGTTTATGAGTCGGACAAGGCACTGTTTCCCAAACGGTGTATTTTCTGCACTTGAGTTTCAGCCATACATTATGTCCTTTCAGAGGCAATCTTTCATGACCTATTAAGAGACATACCTGTAGATTTAAAAAAGAGAGATTGGAGAAAAACTCTAGAGAGAAATCAAAAAAATCAACAAATTTCTTTACTGTTTTCTTGAGAACATTTTAGTTGTTTTGGAAAATTTCATTTTACTTAGTTTTAGAGGATGACAAAAGAGCAAAGCCAAAGGAATAAGAGATTTATCATTAGGTCAAAATAGAAAGTAAACCCTGGGGAGTGATGTTTTCTTGTCTCTTATTTCATCTTTATTGTAATTTTGTTTATGGCTAAGTTCTTTTGGTACATTATAACTATTTAATTTAAGTTGTTATTCATCTACTTATCTTTGTCTATCGAATGATTATTTTATTTATGTATGAAGTATGATTTAAGTTTGTTTAAGTGCTTTGATTTGCTTAGTATGCTTGATCACCATATTAAGTATGTTAGTCATTTAATTCACAATGAGAGTTGGAATTCTTTGATGGAAAGTTAAATGAATTTACTTAAAGCATTGAATTCACTTAGAGATAAGGAATTCACTTTAAGGGATTAAAGAATTAGCATTGAACTTCATAGTTTTTATTTATCTCTATAAACATGAGAATGCTTATAGACTCTAAGTAAGAACATTCTTTATTGACAATGAGAATTGCTTTAAAGAATCTTGGCTAAATTCTCCATTCATATCATTCATACAATTGTTAATTAATTCAAAGATGAACTTGTTTCATTTGGTTATAATGTATGTCCATCCCATCTTTTAAGTAATCTATTATCCAAAATTAACTTAATATATTTTAAGTAGTTTAGTATTTACATTAATTGCATGATTTTAATTGAAATTGTTACCTATCTATTTACTTATTGTTACATCAATATAAAATTTGCCTCGTTCCCTTTAGAACGATACCCTACTCATACTATACGCAGTCTAGTGAGATTAAGGGTTCAATTAAATCCCCATCAGATTTTGGCGCCATTGCCGGGGAACGGTTTAAATGAATTTTTATTGATTGATACAAAAGAGTAGATGTTTTAGGATTTTATGATATAAATTAGTTATTTTGATGTACGAAATTTTATTTGGCGTTTTGTTTGTTTTAATATTAGAGTTTTTGTAATAGTTTTAGACTAAAAGTATTTTTGATTTATGTAGGGAACTTAGAATGAAGCTATAATAGAAATTTAGTTTGCAAGTAGAAGGAGAACAAAGTGCGAAGTTGGAGGAAGGTCATAATATTCCAATTATGGCGGGTGAAGAAAGGAGAACGCTTGGTGATTTTGCGATGCCAAATATTTCGGAAAGTTTTGGAGGAATAGTGGCACCGGCTATTGCTAATAACAATTTCGAGATCAAGCCGGCTGTCATTCAAATGGTGTAAAATAACCAATTTGGAGGTTTGCAAGGGGAAGACCCTTATGCTCATATCCTTGCTTTTCTTAATATGTGTGCTACGTTTAAAATTAATGGAGTGAGTAATGATGCCATTAGACTTAGGTTATTTCCGTTTTCTTTAAAAGAAAAGGCTCAAATTTGGCTTGCTAGTATACCTAGTGAGACAATTACTACATGGGACCAATTAAAACAAGCTTTTCTTCATAAGTATTTTCCGCCACATAAAACAGCAAAATTTAGAAATCAAATATCTACATTTAAATAATTGCCTAATGAAACCATTTATACCTCTTGGGAAAGATTTAAGGAACTTCAAAGGTAATGTCCTCATCATGGCTTGTCGGATTGGATGATTCCTCAAATCTTTTACAATGGGTTAATGGAGGAAAATAGAAATATTGTTAATGCTGCTTCAGGTGGAAAATGGTTGGAGAAAAATGCTAAGGAAGTTGAAACTTTGTTGGAAGAATTAGCCTCACAAGGCCATATGGGAGAAGAACCCATTATGGCGAAGGCTAAGGGGTTTTTGGAATTGGATTCCATTAATCTTTTGACGGCTAAGGTAAAAGCTTTGATAAAAATGGTAAGTAATTCTCACTCCAATGTTGAAAATGTTAGTCAAGTATGTGAGAAATGTGGTGGACCTCATATGTATGCTAATTGTAGTGAGGGGTCTAGTGAGGATATCAGTTTTGTTCAAGGGAATTATAATCAAAGGTTGGGTCAAAATTCTAATTATTATAACCCACAATGGAGAAACCATCCCGATTTTTCTTGGTCTAACCAAAATGCCCAATTGAACCCTCCTAATAATAATAATCACAATCATATGAACAAGTTACCTAACCCTTCACCTTTTCCAAATAAGCTACCTTTTAACTCCCAACAACCTAAATCCCATTTAGAGAATTTGATGGAGCAATTTGTTAATCATCAAATGACTACTAACAAGCAAAATGAGGAACAATTTAGGCAAATAAACACTAAAATTGATCAACTTGTCACTCATAATAAGATGCTTGAAACCCAATTGGCTCAACAAGGCACTTCTAGTGCTAAACCTTTAGGCAAGCTACCAAGTCAACTTGAGTTTTTGCCTCATGAATCGGTTCAATCCATTATGTTAAGGAGTGGGAAAAAGATTGAGAGTAATAGTAAAAGTGATGAGAATCTTATTGTGAATGATGATCATGTTGTGGATGTGAGTGAAAATGATAATAAGCTTAATAAACCTAAAAAAAATATAACCTCATCTAGGGAAGATGGACCTAAAGTTAATTTGAATGTTTTGCCATTTCCTCAAAGACTTATTAGAAGAAATCTTGATAAGTAATTTGGCAAGTTTTTGAATTATTTGAAGGAACTTACTATAACTATACCCTTTGTGGATGCCATTAAAGATATGCCTTCATGGGCAAAATTTTTAAAAGAAATTATGAGTCACAAGGGCATGCTTGAAGAATATGGTTATGTTTCTTTGGTAGAAGAGTCTAAGGCTATGTTTTCTAAATACCCATCTAAGCTAAAGGATCCGGGTTGTTTTACGATTCTTTGTGTTATAGGTGGTACATATTTTAATAAGGCCCTATGTGATATGGGTGCTAGTGTTAGTCCTATGCCTTACTCAATTTATAGAAAGCTTGATTTAGGTGAGTTAAAGCCTACTAATATGTGCTTATCAATGGCGAATAAGTCTATTTCACACCCTATAGGCATATTAGAAAATATTCCAATCAAAGTGGGTAAATTTGTGATTCTTGCTGATTTTGTTGTGTTAGAAATGGATGAAGATCCTGAAATTCCCATTTTGTTTGGTAGGCCATTCTTAATTACTGCTGGGGCTGTTTTTGATACGAAAAATGGTAAAATATCTCTTGAAGTTAATGGTGAAAAAATTGAGTTTAATGTTTTTGGCATGATTAAATCTTCACCAATAGAGGTGGTAAATAGAATTGATTCTTATGATGTTCTTGATGAATGTATTGATAGTGTTGTGCATGATTGTGTGAGTCAAAACCCTATTGCACCTTATTGTTTAAATGAAAGTTGTGATGAAGTTTTGCAAGTTGCCTCATATCCCTCCTATGGAAGATTCTTAAAAATTGAGTCTTTGAGAAAGGATGAGGATATGTCATCAAAGATATCTAAGGAGGAACTCAAGCTTGAACTCAAGCCACTACCAAAAAGCTTAAGGTACGAATTTCTAGATGCAAATTCTCAATTACCATTCATTGTTAATTCATCAATTGGTAAGCATAATGTGGATGCTTTACGTGGTATTTTACTTGCTCATCGAAATGCTATGGGATATTCAATTAGTGATTTAAAAGGGATTGTACCTAAGGTTTGCATGCATAGAATTTTGTTGGATGAGGATTCTAAGCCGTCTATTGAAGGTCAAAGAAGGCTTAATCTAACTCTTAAAGAGGTTGTGAGGAAGGAAATAATTAAATTGCTTGATAATGGTATAATTTATTCTATAAGTGATAGCAAGTGGGTGAGCCCAATTCAAGTTGTCTCTAAGAAGGGTGGTTTGACTGTAATTCATAATGATAACAATGATTTAATTCCTACTAGGACTATCACGGGTTGGCATATGTGTGTGGACTATAGGAAGTTAAATAAGGCTACAAGAAAGGACCATTTTTCTTTACCCTTTATTGATAAAGTTATTGAAAGATTGGCTAATTTTTCTTACTTTTGCTACTTAGATGGGTTGAGTGGTTTCTATCAAATACCAATTCATCCATATGACCAATCTAAGACAACTTTTACATGCCCATATGGAACTTTTGCATTTAGGCAAATGCCTTTTGGTTTGTGTAATGCACCAGCTACATTTCAAAGATGAATGTTTTCTATCTTTAGTGATCTTATTGATCAATGTGTAGAAGTTTTCATGGATGACTTTAGTGTGCATGGCACTAATTATGAGGATTGTTTATCTAATTTATCTAAGGTGCTTCATAGATGTATAGAGCATGGTTTGGTTTTAAATTGGGAGAAGTGCCATTTTATGGCTCAAGAGGGTATTGTTTTAGGACATTTAGTTTCTAATAGGGGGATTGAAGTTGATAGAGCTAAAATTGAAATAATTGCTAATTTACCTCCTCCTAAAAATGTTAGAGATGTTAGAAGCTTTCTAGGCCATGCTGGTTTTTATAGGAGGTTTATCAAAGATTTTTCTAAGATAGCTAAACCCTTATGCACGTTGCTAGGTAAAGATGTTGATTTTCATTTTGATGAGGCATGTCTTAAATCTTTTGAAAATCTTAAACATGCTCTTGTCACTTCACCGGTGTTACAACCACCAAATTGGGATCAACCTTTTGAATTGATGTGTGATGCTAGTAATTATGTGGTAGGGGCTATTTTAGGACAAAGAATTGATGGGAAGCCTTCTGTTATTTATTATGCTAGCAAATTACTAGATGATGCCCAAATTAATTACTCCACAACTGAAAAAGAACTCTTGGCTATTGTGCATGCTTTTGATAAATTTAGGGCTTATCTTGTAGGGCAAAAAGTCATTGTCTATTCTGATCATGCTGCTCTTAAATATCTCTTAAGTAAGAAAGATGCTAAACCTAGATTGTTAAGATGGATTTTAATGTTACAAGAGTTTGATTGGGAAATAAGAGATAAAAAGGTGAAGGAGAATTTAGTTGTGGACCATTTATCTAGGTTGACCTAATGTGTTTTGCAAGATAATGATGATGGGGTACCTATTGATGAAGCTTTTCATGGGGAACATCTTTTTAGTGTAGTTTCCAAGGAAACTCCTTGGTTTGCTGATATAGTAAACTACCTAGTAAGTGGTATGCTTCTTTATGGTTTAGATTATAGGCAAAGGAAGAAATTCCTTCATGATGTGAAGTTTTACTATTGGGAAGAACCTTTATTATATAGGAGATGTACTGATGGATTGATTAGGAGCTGTCTTCCTCATGAAGAAGTTGGTGAAGTATTAGCTCATTGTCATTCTTATGCTGTAGGTGGTCACTTTGGGGTTTCTAAGACAGCTTCTAAGGTTTTACAAGCTGGTTTTTGGTGGCCTACATTGTTTAAGGATATTAAGGACTTTGTATTAAGTTGTGATAAGTGCCAAAGAATGGGAAATTTGTGTAGGAGAAATGAAATGCCTTTACATGGTATTTTAGAAGTTGAAATGGACTTTATGGGACCATTTCATAGTTCTTTAGGGAATAGGTATATTTTAGTTATGGTGGATTATGTATCTAAGTGGGTGGAAGCAATTCCAACCATTACAAATGATGCCAAGGTGGTTAAGAAGATGCTTAAGAAAGTTATATTTCATAGATTTGGAACACCTAGGGCCATTATTAGTGATGGTGGGTCTCATTTTTGCAATAAAGTTATAGAGTAATTATTGAGAAAATATAATGTGACTCATAAAATTGCTACACCTTATCATCCCCAAACTAGTGGACAAGTTGAGATTAGCAATAGAGAGCTTAAGTGGATTTTAGAGAAAACTATCTCTAGGTCAAGAAAAGATTGGGCACTTAAGTTAGATGATGCTCTTTGGGCATATAGAATAGCTTTCAAAACTCCTATAGGTCTTACACCTTATCAATTGGTTTATGGTAGGTCTTGTCATTTGCTGGTTGAGATTGAACATAAAGCTTATTGGGCAACTAGGGTGTTAAATTTTGATATGCAACAAGTTGGTAGAAAGAGATTGCTTCAATTACAAGAGTTGGAGGAACTTTGTATGAATGCCTATGAAAATGCCAAGTTATATAAAGAAAGAACTAAATCATGGCATGATAAATATATACTAAAGAAAGAATTTCAAGTTGGTGACATGGTTTTGTTGTATAATTCTCGATTGAAGCTTTTTCCTGGAAAATTAAAGTCTAGATGGTCGGGACCTTTCAAAGTTGTTCAAGTTTTTTCTTATGGGGTTGTTGATATTGCTAATGATAAAGGAGAGATTTTTAAGGTAAATGGACATAGATTGAAGCCTTATTTCATTGGTGATGCATTGGTTCCTACTCACAAAGTTTCTTTGATAAATTATTCTTTTGCATACTCCTAATATTCTTTTTGTTTTTCCTTAGTTCTTTAAGTTTGAATTTATTTATTTTATGGTTTGATTGTAGACTACATTATATGTTTTATATAGTTTTTATGTTCCATAGCTTATTTTTCTTTGTTACTTTAATTTTTGGATCAAGTTGTTAAGATTTTGCAGAGAAATACATTATGTTCACGAGTGCATCACGACTCGTGAATGTGTTCATGAGTATTCTAGAGGCTTCATCCATTCAGTCGTGAGCAAAATCACTAGTCGTGAAGAGTATCACATTTAGTACAGAAGCGAAAGGCTCACGAGTCATGACTGCCATACCGACTCGTGATGATTTCCATTTTTGTCCATCCCTATTTTTTTTCACGAGTCGTGAGATTCCTGCCGAGTCGTGACCATTGCTTCCTTAACACTCACTGCCTTCTCTTCACGAGTCGTGAGGAACATGCCGACTCGTGAAGCACAGTTCCAAGAGTTACGAGTCATGATTTTTCACTTCCTGTTTTTATTTTTAATTCATTTTTATTTATTTATTTCACTTTTATTTCTTCTAATTAGGAGTATTAGCGATTTTTAATTGGATTAACTACCCTTTATTAACTTAAATTTAAGAGGGGGAACGGTTATAACTTAAATTTAGGGTTTCTAAACGTCATCTCTTTTCATTTTTCCCTTCTTCTTTTATAAATATTGTGGTAGTTTACTTTTCATTTTTTTTACATTCTCTTTCTTTTACTCCTCTCGTACACTTCTTTCTCTTCAACTGTAACTTGCATTTCCTTTTGTCTCTTTGTTTTTCTTTCTCTACAACATTTTCTTCCCATTTCCCTTCTTTTCATTCACGTTACACATTGTTATCTCTGCTTCCTTTCTCTTTAACAACCATGGTAAGGACAAAGAACGTTGCAGCTTCAAGGGGTCAGCAAGGAGAAGATGAAGCACCACTACAAAGTTTACAGACCGACTTTGGTGCTCCATTCCCTCTTTCTTCCATTCATGAAGGTAACAGATTCCTTGTTCTTAAAGATAGAGCAAAATCTCAATGTAAGTATTTTTCCAACTCTTTGCTTGAACAAGTGGGTGTTCTTGATGAAGTGAATGTGATGTTATCTCAATGTGGCCTCTTGCATTTTGGTAATATGTATGAGCAGTTATACACTAATTTAGTTTTGGAGTTTTACACAAATTTCAAAGAAAATGCTGATAATCTTAGACTTGTAGACTTTTGCTTGAATGGTGTTGATCATACTTTTACTTATTTCATGATGCATCGTATCTTTGGTTTTAAACCAAGTGGATTATGTACTCCTCCTAAGAGTTATAGACCTAATCATTTTTGGACTTTTCTTACTGGTTTGACTACACCATATAGGGCTAGAGACGCTAAATCCATGTTTATATCGGACTTGAAATATTGAATTTTGCATAAGATTCTTGCCTCCATTGTCTTCAACAAGCCTGAATTTAATAGAGTTTCTAGTCATTAACTGTTTTTGATGTGGTGTGTGCATAATCGTGAGTCTATATGTTGGTCTCATTGGATTTTCAAACAATTATTGAATTGTGTTAGTCGCCCGGAGTCTCCTATCACACATGGTCATGTCATAGCTGCTATTGCTAGGGGAATTGATATTGATTTGCGTATTTATGATGGTGTACTTCCATGCATATATTTTTCTAAGCATTTATTTGTAAGAGGAGATGTCACTAACAATTCCTTTCAATACATACCACCTATATATCGTTCTTGTTGGAAGGAATTACCAAGCACTTCTACTCCCCAAGTGGCTGCTATGGAAAGTACTTCGGAAGAGTCAAGGCCAATGGAGTTAGGGCAAAGTGATGATCCTATGGAGGGTACACCTAGTCATTCACCTATTTTCACACCAACTGCTAGATCTTCTTCCAATATCACCACTTCCATGTTCAATCAATTGCTACACAATCAATCTGCCATCCAAAATCAATTGGCTTCCTTGGAGCAAGCCATAAGTCAATTGGTTCATCGTCAACGCCGTCTTGAACACAAGGTGGACGCTTTCATTGCCCAAGCGGGCTATGAGGTCCTATCACCTCCACCTTCACCATGAATTTGAGGGGAGTTTTCTTTCCTCGCTTTTGTTTATTTTTAATTTTCTTTTTGTTTGCGTGTTTGTTTTGTTTCTCCACATTGAGGACAATGTGTGTTCTAAGTGTGGGGGAGCACTTGTGTGTGTGTGTTGTTTGTTTATCTTTTTCTTTATTTAGACTAACTTTTATAGTGAGTTTTATTATAAGTATTGCTCATATTGTATGTAATATAGGTTGTTATGAAGATTCATTTACCTTTTATAGTCATTTGATTAGTTTTTCAAGATTTTTGGCATGTGTTTTATGTTTTTAAGTTATCTCTTTTTACTTCTTTCAACATTTTAGGTTATTTAGTCTCTTCATTAACTATGCTTTAAGGTTAGAATATGCTCATTTAGTTTAAGATTTTAGGATTTTAGTTGCTTCATGGAAACTATAGCCATAATACTTACCTTTAGCCTTTCAATAATAGATGAGGACTAATATAAAAAAAATGATGATAATGATAAACTAAATAAAGCAAGATGCATATCTAAAAGCTTAATAAAGTATGGGATGGAGCGTAAAACGCACCCAATACTACATTCTCTTGCTATTCATGGGATAAAGTCTAAAAGTATACCCATGCTAAAAAAAAAGAAGAAAAAAATGAAAAAATATATAGTCTAAAAATGCCATGAGATAGGTTTAAAGGTATGTGTGCTTTTTAATTGTCCAAAAAGGCAACTATAGTCTTAGAATCTTAGGCTTTATGATCACTATTCTCTCTTGAGCATGGTTAGTCTTGAGACTTTATATTCTTGATGTTGAATTTAGTAAATTTAGGTGACTTGATGATTTAAAATGCATGTTTTAAGTCTTGATGTACTAATATTTTGAGTGTTAAGGTGTTTGAATTCATACCAATCTTATCTTAAGTGAAAATTGAGCATTGTTTTATAATGTAACTTAGTTTGACTTGAGATTAAATTTTCTCACTTTTCTCTTGCTTGGGGACAAGCAAAGTTTAAATGTGCGGGAATTTGATGTCATGTAAAATGTCTACCTTTTTATGTGTGTTTTTCTCTTATTTATGTAGTTAAGCATGTAATATTATATGTATTTTTATGTGTTTATGTCCAATTTATGTGTTTATGATTGTTTTTAGGATAAAATTGGTGAAGTGTGAAGAAAATGAAGAAGATGGTGAAATTTCGAAGAAGGAGATCATGACTCGGCATCAGGATCACGTGTCGTGAAGTGAATCATGACTCGTGAGGGTGTTCACTAGTCGGATGATGTTCACGAGTCTTAAAGAGAAGCTGAAGATCACGACTCGTGAGGGTGTTCACAAGTCGGACAAGGCACTGTTTTCCAAACGGTGTATTTTCTACATTTGAGTTTTCAGCCATACATTATGTCCTTTTAGAGGCAATCTTTTGTGACCTATTAAGAGACATACCTGTAGAGTTAAAAAAGAGAGATTGGAGAAAAACTCTAGAGAGAAATCAAAAAAATCAACAAATTCTTTTACTGTTTTCTCAAGAACATTTTAGTTGTTTTGGACAATTTCATTTTACTTAGTTTTAAAGGATGACAAAAGAGCAAAGCCAAAGGAATAAGAGATTTATCAGAAGGTCAAAATAGAATGTAAACCCTGGGGAGTGATGTTTTCTTGTCTCTTATTTCATCTTTATTGTAATTTTGTTTATTGCTAAGTTCTTTTGGTACATTATAACTATTTAATTTAAGTTGTTATTCATCTACTTATCTTTGTCTATTGAATGTTTATTTTATTTATGTATGAAGTATGATTTAAGTTTGTTTAAGTGCTTTGATTTGCTTAGTATGCTTGATCACCATATTAAGTATGTTAGTCATTTAATTCACAATGAGAGTTGGAATTCTTTGATGGAAAGTTAAATGAATTTACTTAAAGCATTGAATTCACTTAGAGATAAGGAATTCACTTTAAGGGGTTAAAGAATTGGCATAGAACTTCATAGTTTTTATTTATCTCTATAATGACATGAGAATGCTTATAGACTCTAAGTAAGAACATTCTTTATTGACAATGAGAATTGCTTTAAAGAATCTTGGCTAAATTCTCCATTCATATCATTCATACAATTGTTAATTAATTCAAAGATGAACTTGTTTTATTATGTTATAATGTATGTCCATCCCATCTTTTAAGTAATCTATTATCCAAAATTAACTTAATATATTTTAAGTAGTTTAGTATTTACATTAATTGCATGATTTTAATTGAAATTGTTACCTATCTATTTACTTGTTGTTACATCAATATAAAATTTGCCCCATTCCCTTTGGAACGATACCCTACTCATACTATATGCAATCTAGTGAGACTAAGGGTTCAATTAAATCCCCATCAAATACTAGAAGTGATCACACATTTTAAGTCGATGTTATTTAGTCGGAACCCACACTAAGAGGTTTTGAACATCTCAAAAAATATATAAAGAAAAAATATTTTTATTAGCAATGAGGTAATAAACTTAATTTTTTTAATCATATAATTTTGAGTTTAAATGTTAATTTTATCGAGATTAGAAAAAGAATTAAATTTTGATACAAATTCTTGTATATAGTAAAAACATTAAAAGTAATTAAACATATATATAAATGTATATTTTTTTATTAATATTATAATACTTAGGAACTAAATTTTTTTTAAAAAGTTAAATTCAAAATAAAAAAATATATACTATATATATATTAGCGACTAAAATTTTCATTGCCAAACCGTCGCAAAAAGTGGTGCGATATTTTTCCTCCAAAATTAGCGACTGAAACTTTTGTCACTACATTTTCTGGAACTAATTTTATAAATAAAAAATTAAAAAAAAATAGCGACTGTATTGTTTTTGCTAATTCCGTCACAAAATATGGCATCGATATTTTCTACCAATAATTAGCGACTGTTTTTTTGTTTCCATCGCTGTTTCATCGCAAAAAAATGAAAAATAGCCTTCCCACGATGTATTTGGAAAATAGTAGCGAAACCATCACAAATTTAGGAAGGAAATTATGCCATCGCTAATTTTAGTGGCAAATTTACTTTTTTTTTGTAGTGTATATCATGCATGTGCTATTTTACTTCATATTTGCTTAGTTTTAATGGCATTTTCGAATGAGAGTTATTAGATCTAGGGTTTATATGTTGTAAGTTTAGAAAAAGAGAGGAAAATGAATAGCTTTTGATCTAATAGGCTCTAGAATGGGATATTAGGTCATACCTAGGTCTTGGGACCCGCTCTTACGCTGGCTATCGGGTAGTCTCCGAAATGGGATACTAAGTAGTTAGAGTAGTAGGCTCAGGAATGGAATACTAGGGGTTTAGATGGGTTGTCCACATCTGAAATGTATGAATTTTATGTTAAAATGAACCTTGTATAGGAGTGGGGAGGATTAGATTCTTGAACGATGTCTTTAGTAATTGTTAATCTACACGTTTTATATTTTCTGCTTTTAATTTCTTTGTCAACTCACACTTTGCAATTTATTCATCTTTTATTGTAATTGTTTTTATTACTAAATATACATAACCAACAACAATTGGGTAATTCTTTAAGCACATATTGCCAATTAATCCATTTTTCTTACACCAATTTGTGTCCCTAGGGTTCGATACTTGTTGTGTTAAAAGCATCACACTTTATTACTTGTCAATTTGGTACATTTGTCATATTTTGAAAACTCTATCCTGATACCAGCTCTTTTGTTTGTTCAACAAACCATTTCTTAACCAAATGATCGTCCGAACCCCAAAACCACTTAGGAAATGATGGCTCTATTATGGTTGCCAAAATGAAGGTTGTCATCATGATGCATGAGCAAATGTAAATGCATGATCGTTAGATGCAGCATCGAAAACCACACATAAGAATCCTCTCCACAGTATTTCTCCCACACACGTGGTCAAAGTGTAGCACGCCCTATGCAAATACCCCATTAAACATGTATCATAAATACTATTAATCATGCTTATAATACATGTTCAATTAATCATCATTTAGCCATTAATCATGCCATATGATTTCATATGCTTATATTCGAGCTACAAGTCTATTCATGTTTTTCCTTTTTATACCTATTATCATGCATACTAAACTATATGAAGATTACTTTATGCATATCACATGCACACACATCTGTCTTAGCTTTACTACTAATGAGTTACAATATTCCACATAGGTTTTATACATATCATAAGATAAATATACAAAACATATGATAATTGTATTATAAAATATCCTACATCAAGGTTATAAGTCGATGGTTGGCCCTTCCTGATGCAGAGAACGTCCCTCAATAAAAGTCTTGCTATTTGAACCTACACGGATAAAATAACCCGTGCTAAGCTATAAAGCTTAGTGGGGAATATCTACAGATGGATGACCACACACACAGGTCATCAAACATACATATACAATGTATACAATTAATAACATATGCAACATATCATGTCTTTAATACCAAATACTCTAAAGCATAACATATTCTTCCATGTTCCTAATCATTGTACCTAGAAGAGTAACAATTATGCTCATATTCATAATTCATATAGACAGCAATTTCCCATGTAAACATATTCGAATAAAACATAATTCCTGTGGTAAAACAACATTATGATCCACAATATCAATCTTTAGTCAAATCACTTTAACTGTTTAATTTCTTTATCATTACTATGAATAACGTTTAGCCTGCCTTAGCTTTATCGGTGGATAACGGGAACTATGGATACACATCGGTATCAAAGAAGGATATCCAAAGATATCAAATCTATAGACCCAAACAGGGCCAAACTATACTATGGACCGGTCAAGCATACCCAAACGGGGTCGCCTCTCAACCCAAACGGGGCTGATCATGATCCAAACGGGATCATATATATACTATGGACCCAATCGGGCCAAACTATGGCAGCTGCAATTTCCCTATAGGCGCCTATCTATCCACATCTAAAACTCTATTTCAGGCAGAACTATATTCGTGTTCAATTCACATATTGATACTGTATTCATGGTATAATGTTGTACACATATACATAGTCTTATAAAACTATGAATTCTCTGGTGCATAATCAGATATATGCACATTTCACATGCCAAGATATACATCTAGCTTATTCAAAACTGTATGACTATATAATTTGCATCATAACATATAGGCATGACATATAATCATCATATCATATACTTGATCATGGTCTCATTAAGCGTTTCACATGTTCATAGTCATGCTAATTCATCTTCTATCTCATAAGGCAATTACATGCTCATATTCTCATATACATAATCATAAATGTACATACCTGTGGGTACATTCGCATATAGTTGATTTATTCTTATGAGCATGTTTCCAACACATATATATACCTTTATCACCATACATGATTAACCCACAAACATTATCACCTAATTGCTTGAGATAATTGAATGAAAATCAAAGGTAGAAGAGATAAACAATTTTCTGGTTTTCTCTCTTCAAATGCCGTTCTCAAGATCTCAACCAGCCACCTCACAATCCATTAACTTCTTATCTTTATATCAACAAGCAAAATTCTCTCTATGGTCCCTTGAAAGTTTGCATGCCACACAAATGCCACAAACCTTTATGCTTGTAAGACTTTAACCCCTCCACTAACTCTTTTTCAAAAAATCAACCTATCAATTTATTCATCCTTTCAAATTAACCTATAATTAAATGCTTTTATTCCCAATTGGCCACTAATATGCCACAATTACAAATTAACCCCAAATTAATATCTTTTACTTCAATTACACCCTCAAATACTATTAAACCATATTCTTTTATTTTATTTTCATCCAATTAACATAATACATGCTAATTTATCCCCTTAACTTAATCATACAAATATGCAAAATTAAATTAGGGTCATGTTAGGGGCCTTACACAAAGTCCTCTTTCCTAGGTGGACTTAATCCATGGGTCAACAGGGGACCCTGATGAATGTGCATGGTGCATGATAAAAATCCAGCAGCATAACATCTCTCACGAAAGGCACATAAAAAAGGTTTTGATTTATGAGTATTCGAGCAACCCCAGCAAATCAAAATAGGCTTACTAGGGCATGGTAGCCTTTGATAAGCAGACATCAGGACTTGTCTAGGCATTCTTAATACACAAGAATCCACATCACAAGCAATGGAAGATTACTAAGGATGTCTTAATGGAGATTTCTATGTCATTACATGGGCATATGGTCTAGGTACTCGATTACAAAGGTACCCAAGCATAGTCCTTGCGAATGGATCTAGCTCATCACAAGTATAACGACCGATCATATCACTATTTGATATAGCATAAGGTACCAGACTTGGGCTGGTGATTATTACTAACACTACCCTTGGTTGAGTGAACGACAAGGGAGTGCTCCGGAAATGCACCAGGGTCAAAAAACTAGGACGTCTAACTTATTATAAGGCTTTAGCATGATTTTAATGTAATTTTAAAAAGAGATAAAATTCCTTGACAGAAAGCCTTTTATGTCACATAAATCAAAAGTAGTTTCAGAGCAAAATCTCGAATTCCCTAGTTGAGTCACCACAATGACGCATGCCCTTCCTTCTCTTCTTTTGGAGTCACCGACACTTGATTTCAACCCCAAAACCAAGGGATTGTCAAGCTTGAGTGAGGAAACCTCTGACCTTTAGTGGTTTGGTCCCACTTTTAGGGACAAAACTAGGTTAAGGTTCCATGCCCAGGCCGACGATCACTTCACGATAGGAGAGAGACTCAACTCGACTTGCCAAATCATAAACCTTGAAAGGCATGATATGGTATGCCCAGGTGTCCCTATCTCATCACTAATGATCGATAGTCGGGAGGCATCTAGTTGGGCACCACAAGGCTGATAGTAAGGAGTTGCCACCTAATAGAACAGTGGGAAAGAAAGGTGTTTCGACCTTGTGAGGAAAAAAACCCAGAGAGGGACACCCAATCACGTAAAAAAGTAGCAAATCATAGCATAAAATAAAGCAATAAAGATATCCGTAAATCGGGCAGTTCTTTACGACCTTTTAGGTGAGGACTTTGGTCCTCGCATGCGGATTATTAAAGAAACATTTCATTGTGTGGTTTTGAAGACAAGGACTTGTCGGTCCAAATTTTATTTAAGAAACATCCTGTGTTATTTAATTATATACAAAATCATTTATATTATTAAAAGCTAATTTTTACACATGAATTTTCTAGGTAAAAATGCGGACATTGGTCTAGTTTTATTATTTAAATATCTCGATTAATTACTATAAATATTTTTGGTGATTTTTTTCACTTGCAATCAAAAAAGTATTTTAATAATAAAGAGAAAGTGTCATGAACTTACCTATAGCGCTCATCCAGTCATAACCACGAAAGAATTCATTCCACGGAAGCAATAATAATAATAATGACAACAAAAATAATAATGACAACAAAAATAATAATTATAAAAAAAACAACACTGTAAGGTTTGCATTCCCTATGCATTGCATGTATATTTTTGCACTTGTCTTATTTTTGTAGGAAATGTGAAAAGCACTAACATTGTGAGGCTTTTAAAGATTCGATATAAAGGAAGAAGTGGTTAGATTTAGAATGCGAGACATTCATTATAATATCACATGATGCTTGTTCGTAAAGGTTGTGGGATTGTCTATCAGACTAAATGTTTTGACCTTTAAGAGGGAAGTTGTGAGGAAGCATTGGACAACCATCACCATTTTCGGGGCTGCGCATAATATGTACATGGTCAAGAGCACAAGGCTAGCCATACAAGCATTTAGATACCTCCAGAGGGTGTTGTTTACCTCATATATCGATCACACCAGCTGTCTTAGGTTGGTGAATGTAGTTGACATCATCTATTTACAAGTCATACATACTTGAAGGTCGATTAATATCACCCATGAGGTCCTCTCCATATTACTTTGGGTAGTCACATAGCCAGCCTCACATATATGCATTGGGCAAGTGGTGACTCACCTACTATTGGACTTGGGGGTAAACGAAGGAACCTTTTGTTAGGCACTATAATGGCCTCAACACTAGATCAGCCATGAATAGTATTTTTCAATAGTGAACAGTGCTTTCGGGAGTGACAAGTACAATAGATGGTGAAAAATATTTTATTTGATCACCAGAAAATATATATCATGGTTAGTTCAGGGTTGAAATTTGAAGTAAAATTGAGGTCAAATAGGCCTCCAAAAGTAAAAAATATGAAAAATAAAGTGATTCGATTCAAAGGTTAATCAGGTTGACCTAGGTTTGATTGAGCCTCTAAAAGTAGCAAATGATTTCTAAAAATTGCCAAAAAATTGTAGATATTCCAAAAATGATGCATAGAATATTTTGGCTGCAAAAAGTTAATTTTTTTGTGACACTGGTAATTATTGAATTGAATTGAAAATGCACTTCGATTGGGCTAAAATTTTATATACAATCGATTTTTGACATTATAAGAATGATGGAATCAAATTTGGGATGATTTGGATTTGGAAAGTGAGAGATTTATAGGAAAATGGCATAATGGGATTAATTCGGGCTTTTGGGCCATAAGTGAGTAGACCTTAGTTGAACCAAAGCCCAAATCACTTAGCAACTATAAAAGCCAAGAGAGAGAAGATATTTTAAGCAGCTAACCTTATCTCCTCAGCCTTTTCTTCTTTTTCCTTTGGTTGAACCACCATAGCTATATTTTCTTAAATTTCTTCAAGCTTTCTCTCTCTTTCTCACCCAAATTTAACCATCCTAGGTAGAGTTCTATCTATGTAGAAGGGTATTTAATCCTCTATTCCTTGATTAGAGTAAGAAAGATGGGAGGAAATAAGTGAGAAAGTGAGAAGGATCAAATTGAGGTAAGGGAAAATCGAGGTTTTAATTTTATTTAAGGGTTCCTACAAGTGTTTTTAGGTTATTAGAGTTCATTTATGTGGTTAATTTGAGCATTTGAGATCAAAAAAGTGGTGTTTCTTATGTTACAGAATTCGGTCCCATGTAGATTTTCAAGGTAGCGGACAATCTTTTAAGGCTAAGGGTAAGAAAAAGGAAGCCTAAGGAAGGTAAAGCAAGTGAGGAAGGTTAGAGCCTATTAAATCCATTTATTTCCCTTAAATTGGTTTGATTTTCCTTTATGTAACTTAGGAAAATTTAGGGAAAATGTATGTATAATTGAAAGTAAGCTTAGAATGATGATTCAGGACCTTAAATATGACTAATAAAATGCTTAATTCGATTTAAAAGAAAGAGTAAAGTGAACATCCCTTTATGGTCAAATGATACCCTAAGGGAAATCAAAGTATATTTTGGGTATTTTTGATGATTTGTGCCATAAAATAACTTTAATGATGAAATATTGTGTCCATAAATTTTTATGGAATTTATTTGAATATTTTTTAGAAGGAAATTAGATTATGTAATAGGTGAATTTGTTGAATTATTGAGAAATAATTTCTTAATTAAGTGAAAAATGGTGAATTATTGTAAAATAATCCACAAACTATGCAAAAGTAGTGAAAAAAAATTGACTGATTGATTTGTTGAAATGAAAAAGTTACTAAAACTATCAAATATTCAAAAAGTAAAGTAAGAAATAAATGAATTTTGCTTTTAGGAGTGGTCAGGTAGTCAAAATCTAGTTTAGGATATGATTGGCTAGCTAGAGGGACACCTATGCCGTGATGCAAGTCATGGCTACTTGCCTTGCTATGGTAGGATCGTATGATTTCTCATAGTGTCTAATCTATTATGTTGTTGTTATGTGAGTAATGTTCTTTCGGGGTCATTTCTCAGTTTGTATTATGGCTTATAGGGTCCACATCCCGTATATCCGATTTGATGATTTCTACTGAGATTACATTAGGGGCATAAATGTAAAAATAAGTTAAGAGTGTAAAAAGAAATGTAAAAAAATGAAGTTTAGAATGAAAAATGACCTAAACAGTAATTTCCTCAAATGTTGAGATTAATGAGTAAAAATTATAAAGTAATGATTAAAATAGGTAAAATGGTAATTTAGGAAAAAAAGCAACCTAAAAATGAACTTGGGTTAAGTGGAAGAACAAAAATGAAATTTTGTATGAGAAGAATAAAATAAGGGTCAATTGGTAATTTGTATGCCAATTAATAGATTAAAAATGAAAAATAAGTAACTAGTGGCAATTTTATAATTAAGGACTAAATTGAAAGCTTTTTTTAAAAAAATTATTTTAATATGTACTGAATGTAAGTACATGGATAACTGTGTTTTGATAGAAATTTAATGAATTTTGTATAATTAATGCAATTGTGCATGTTTGGGAAATTCTTTGATTTATAGTCACCACCAAGCATATTTAATGCTCAGCACGTAGTTGTTACTACGTGTAGGTTTTGAAGATGGAGTGGTGCAATAGTACACAAGGGAGTAAATTTTGAAGGAAAACGAGATAGTTATAAGTTATAATATATATATATATATAGAAAATTTTGAGGCAAAAGAGTTGGTTTGCTCTTGAATAGAGTTTGTGTATTTGTATTTATATACCTTGATAGGAAGTGGATTTGTATGAGTGTATATATTATTTGTAATTTGTTGTGCCCCTGAAGGGTTGTGGATTGTCTACTTTTTCGATTTGGTCGGCAGGTTTTGAAACATTATATTGCCAAATTTTTAATTGGTTAAAAGCAAATTGGCAGTTATAGGTCAATCAACAAGTTAAAATTGTAATTATTATTTTTGATAAAAAAGAATTGGTAGTTAAGGAATTAATTGGTTGAAAGAAAAAAAGTTTCATCATCTTATCGCTTAAGTCAGCAGTCAAAGATATAGTAAGGGTGTTACATTTTGTGGTATCAAAGCAAAGGTTTAAGTAGTTCTAAGATTGGAGTGGGTAGTAGTGATTGGTTTATCAGTATATACATGCCAATTTTCAGTGGAAAGCGCTAAGGATCTATTGTGTACTTGCTCCTTTCCATTTTATAGTAAAAAGATCCCTTCTAATAGAGATCAATAGGTATGGGATGGTGAGAGTGAGGCATCCATTGGCATTGGACAGTAGGAGGCCCCATAATAGCGAGCTCCACCCTTAGCAGTACCACCTTCACCTCCACAGCCATACTTCCTTAACTTGATGGCTGATTACATATAATAGAGGCTGCAGGAAGGTTAGGCACAACCTCCACAAATAGTGATACAGGTACAACCACCAGCTCCACCCATAAGAAAGACTATTTTGGAATAGTTAAAAAGATTGGGAGCTAAAGACTTTCATGGACGTGATCCTTTAACTCTAGCTCAGGCGGAGGAATGGTTGTTCAAGATAAAAAGGTTGTTTGAAATCATCAACAACTCTCTGGAAGAAGAATTTGAAGGTATTGTGGCTTTACTTCAGGTCCAGCTTTTATTTGGTGGGATTCAATCAGGAGGCACTCCTCAGTGGATCAGTTGATTGGGGGTTCTTTGTGGCTCAGTTTGAAAAGAAGTATATTAGCTTAGAACATAAAGCAATGATGCATGACTCATTTTGGAGGCTTAAACAAGGAAATAAGTCAGTGGCTGAGTATGAGCGAGAATTTGACTGCTTGAGTGCTTATCTAGATAAGAGTCAGTCCATAGAAGAAAAATTATGTAAGAGGTTTGAGAAAGGATTACACTGAGCTTATATAAATTATAAGGGCTTAGAGATATCCTGATATGAGGGCTATGGTTGAGGCTGCTATTATGTTAGAAGCCATACAGACCGAAGAAGCTGATAGGAAGTCCCGATTTCACAATAAGAGAAAACAAAGACACTCTAGTGGTAAAGGAGGTCAGGGTAAGAAGTCTAAGTGATCTCCAGTACCTTAGGGCCATACACCATCTGTTCCAGGCTGAGGTCAGGGTGGTGAACCTTATGGTAGAGTACCTGTTGCATCAGCGGCCAACATACCCCGAGATAGAGACAATGAGATAGCAGTAGCCTATGACCATTATGGTAAAGTCCATCCCTAGGAGTGTAGATATTTGATTGGAGCTTGCTTTAGGTGTGGTTTGAAAGACCACTAAATCAAAAATTATCTTCTAGGGCAAACCGCTTCAGCCACATCACCAGTACCAATTGCTAGGTTTTCTGTACTGAAGGGTCATGGTAGGAAAATTATCTCTATCACTTTAGCATCTAGGTTAGGCAGTCATCTTAAGGTCAGAGGCGTGCTGCAAATGAGATCCATGCAGTCAGGGCCAGTGAGGATAAAGATGCTCTTGATGTGATAGTAGGTAAAATTTTTGTTATTAACTGATTCAGTATATGCATTGTTAGATCCTGGTTCTACTCATTTCTATATTAATATTGATTTAGCACGAGGTAGAGGGATGAGGGATGCATGTTTAGACTAGGATATTCTTGTAAGTAATCCTCCAGGACATAGTGTAGTGGTGAACAAAGTGTACCAAGAATGTCCTATTAGTGCCCAAGGCTATGTATTCCTAGAAAACTTGATTGAGCTTTCCTTCCATGAATGTGATGTGATTTTGGGGTTGGATTGGTTATCCAACCACCAAGTGATAATGGACTACAAAAGAAAAAGAGTTACTTGAAACTTGATGGAGGTTGGGAGATTATAGTTGTAGGTGTGAGTATCGACTTCTTATCTGATGTGATTTCTGCTAAAAGATTGATCAGAAAAGGATGCATAGCTTACTTGTGTTGTACAGTGTAGGTAAAAAGAGAAAGCCCAAAGGTTTTAGAAGTGCCCACAGTTAGAAAGTTTCAAGATGAGTTTCCTGATGATTTGCCAGGTTTGCCACCTGACAAGGAAGTAGAATTTTCTATTGATGTTGCCCTATGTACTGCTCTAATCTCCATTGCTCCTTACAGAATGGCACTTGTAGAATTAAAAGAATTGAAAATTTAGCTACAAGAATTTCTTGACAAGGGTTTTATTACACCTAGTGTCTCTCCCTAGGGAGCATTAGTCTTGTTTATGAAAAAGAAAGATGGGACACTTAGGTTGTGTATTGACTATTGACAGTTGAATAAGGTGACCATTAAGAACAAATACCCCCTTCCTTGTATAGAAGACTTATTTTATTAGTTGAATGGAGCGGGTGTATTTTCAAAGATTGATTTGTGATCGGGCTATTATCAGATGGCAGTGAAAGAAACTGATGTATCCAAAACTACTTTTTGATCAGATATGGCCATTGTGAGTTCTTGGTCATGCCATTTGGGCTTACAAATGCACTAGCCGCCTTCATGGACTTGATGAACAAGGTTTTTCACCCTTATGTAGACTAGTTTGTGGTGGTCTTTATTGATGATATCATTGTGTATTCTAAGACACCAAAAGAGCACGACAAACATCTGAGGATTATACTATAGACCTTAAGGGAAAAGCAATTGTATGCCAAGTTTAATAAATGTGATTTTTGACTGAATGAGGTATCCTTTTAAGGTCATATAGTGTCTGCATAATGCATAAAGGTGGATCTTTCAAAGATTGAAGCAATTCTTCAGTGGAAACCACCTAAGAATGTTCCAGAAGTGAGGAGTTTCCTAGGTTTAGCAGGGTACTACAAGAGATTTATAAAGGGTTTCTCCACCATTGCAGTTCCTTTGACTCGACTACTGCAAAAGCATACTAAGTTTGTATGGATTAATAGATGCCAAAAATGTTTTGAAAAGCTTAAAGGTATGATAACTGAATCTCCTATTCTTATTCAACCTGAGTCAAGCAAGGATTTTGTGATCTACAATGATGCCTCCAAAACTTATTTAGGCTATTTATTGATGTAGGAGTGAAAAATGATTGCTTATGCCTCCCGATAGCTTTTAGACTCATGAGAAGAACTATCCTACTCATGATTTGGAGCTAACAACCATTGTTTTTGCTTTAAAGATTTGGAGGCACTAACTATATGGAGAGAGATGCTACATATACTCAGATCATAAAAGCTTGAAATACTTGCTCACTTAGAGGGAGCTCAACCTTAATAGAGGTGCTGGTTGGAGTTGATCAAAGATTATGGTTGCTTTATCGACTACCATCCAGGAAAAGCTAATGTAATGGCTGTGGCTGATGTACTCAACAGGAAATTTATGTTAGCTCTTCGGGCTATAAATGTCAGTTTAAGTTTGGCACCAAAAGGAGCATTGTTAGCTAAAATGCAAGTGAAGCTTGATTTTATGAACCTGGTGAAGATGGCTCAAAAGCAAGATGATCGACTGGTAGCCATTATAAATAATCTTAAGAATAGTGGTGATGGAGACTATTCCTTAAGCGATGATGGTAGCCTTTACTACAAGAAACGACTTTGTGCTCCAAATCTGAAGGAACTGAAGAAAAGCATTCTTACAGAAGCTCACCATAGTAGCTATGTAATGCATCCTGGAGGCAATAAGATGTATTAGAATTTGAAAGCTTATTATTGGTGGCCAGGTATGATGCGAGATGTGACAGAGTTTATAAGTACATGCTTGATATGTCAACAAGTAAAAGCAGAGCACCAGGTTCCTTTAGGATTGCTGCATCCTATTTTGATACCAGAGTGGAAAAGAGACAAAGTGACCATGGATTTTGTTATTAGATTGCCTATGACTCAAAGAAAACATGATTTGATATGGGTTTAATCATTGATAGACTCACCAAATTTGTCTATTTCTTGCCAGTATAGGTGGATTTTCCTTTGACCAAGCTGGCAGAAATTTACATTAATGAAGTAATGAGGTTGCATAGAGTGCCATCATCTATTATTTCTGACAGGGACCCTAGATTCACATCTCATTTCTAGAAAAAGTCTACAAAAGCACTAGCAGCACAACATTTCACCTTCAGACAGATGGTCAGTCAAAGTGGGTGATTCAGATATTGGAAGATATGTTGTGATGCTATATGCTAGAGTTTGGAAGTAGTTGGGAAAAGTATTTGTCTTTAGTAGAGTTTACCTACAATAATAGCTATCAATCTAGCATAAAGATGGCTCCTTTTGAGGCACTATATGGAAGGAAATGCAAAACCCCTTTGTGTTGGACAAAATTGAGTGAAAAGAAGCTTGTAGCTCTGAATTGATTTGTGAATCAAAAGAGAAAGTGCGAGTCATCAAAGATAGATTGAAAGAATCCTTGGATCACTAGAAATCTTATGCAGATCTGAAAAGGAAAGACATAGAGTTATAGGTTGGAGATAGAGTTTTCCTGAAAGTATCTCTATGAAAGAAAGTTATGAGATTTGGCAAGAAGGGCAAGCTCAATCCAAGATTTATTGGCCCTTATAAGATACTTCAGTGAGTGGGGCTTATAGCTTACTAGTTAAAGCTACCATCAGAGTTAGAAAAGATATGAAGTGTTTCACTTGTCAATACTCTGAAGATACAGATTGATCCTAGCCATGTGATCACTCCAGAAGAAATCCAAGTGCAGGTCGATATGACCTGTGAAGAAAGACCAGTAAAGATCCTAGCTAGAGAGATCAGACAGCTTTGGAACAATCAGGTTCCACTAGTGAAGGTACTTTGGCACCATCACAATGTGGAAAAAGCAACATAGGAGCCAAAAGGTACAATAAGACAACAGTATCCTTTGCACTTTGATATAGGTAAATTTTGAGTATGAAATTTCTTTTAGTAAGGGAGAATTATAATAACTTTAACACTAAGTCAACTGTAAATAGTTTTTTTTATAATGAATAGTGCTTTCAGGAGTGACAAGTACACCAAAAGGTGAAAAATATTTTATTTCATCATTAACAAATATTGATCACGGTTAGTTTGGGGTTGAAATTTGAAGTAAAATCGAGGTCAAATAGGCTTCCAAAAGTAAAAAATATGAAAAATAAAATGATTCATTTTAAAGGTTAACCAAGTTGACCTAGGTTTGACTGAGCCTTTAAAAGTAGCAAATGAGTTCCAAAAATTGCCAAAATTGCATATCTTCTTAAAATGGTGTAAAATTTTTTTATGTAAAAAGTTAATTTTTCAGTAACACTAGTAATTATCAAATTAGATAAAAAAATAGACTCCAATTTGGCTAAAATTTTGTATATAGCATATTTCTAACATTATAAGAATGATTGAATTAAATTTGGGATGATTTATATTTGAGGAGTGAGAGAATTATAGGAAAATAAAATAATGGACTTAATTCGGGCTTCTAGGATTTAAGTAAGTGGGCTTTGGTTGAAACAAAGCCTAACTCACTTAGCCACTATAAAAGCCAAGAAAGAGAGGATATTTTAGGCTGCTAACCTTATCTCCTCAGCTCTCTCTTCTTCTTCCTTTAGCCACTATAAAAGCCATATTTTTTCAAAATTTTTCAAGCATTTTCTCTTCCTCACCAAAATTCAAGCATCCTAGGTGGAGTTCTATCTCCCTAGAATGGTATGTAAGCCTCTATTCCTTGATTAGAGTTAGAAAGGTAGGAGAAAACAAGTGTGAAAGTGAGAAGGGTCAAACTAAGGTAAGGGAAAATCAAGGTTTTAATTTTGTTTAAAGGTGCATGCAAGTATTTTTAAGTACCTAGAGTTCATTTATATGGTTCGTTTGAGCATTTGATATCAAAAAAGTGGTGTTTCTTATGTTAAAGAATTTGGCCCATTGTAGATTTTCAAGGTGGTGGACAATCTTCTGAGGCTAAGGGCAAGAAAAAGGAAGCCTAAGAAGGGAAAATCAAGTGGGGAATGTTAATGGCTATTAAATCCATTTATTTCCCTTAAATTGGTATGATTTTTCTTTATGTAACTTAGGAAAATTTAAGGAAAATGTATGTATAATTGAAATTGAGCTTACAATGATGATTTAGGACCTTGAATATGACTAATAGAATGCTTAATTCAATTTAAAAGGAAGAGTAAAGTGAACATCCCTTTATGGCCAAACGGTACCCTAAGGGAAATTAAAGTATATTTTGGGTGTTTTTGATGATTTATGCCATAAAATAATTTTAGTGATGAAACATTATGTCCCTGAATTTTTGTGAAATTTATGAAAATTATTTGAACATTTTTTGAGAAGGAAATTAGATTATGTAATAGGTGAATTTGTTGAATTATTGAGAAATAATCCCTTAATTAAGTGGAAAATGGTGAATTATTGTAAAATAATTCACAAACTATGCAAAAGTAGTGAAAAAGTTGACTGACTAATTTACTGAAATGAAGAAGTTACGAAAACTGTCAAATATCTAAAAAGTAAAGTAAGAAATAAATGAATTTTGCCCTTAGTAGTGGTTATGCAATCAAAATCTAGCTTAGGATATGATTAGCTAGCCACAGGGATACCTATACCGTGGTGCAAGTCATAGGAACTTGCTTTCCTATTGCAGGATCTTATGATCTCCTATGGCATTTGATATGTTCTTTATTATAATCTGTGAGGAATGGTCTTTCAAGGTCATTTCTTAGTTTGTATTGTGGCTTGTTGGGTTCACGTCTCGTATATTCGATTTGATGATTTTTATCGGGATTGCACTAGGGGCATAAATGTAAAAATAAGCTAAGAGTGCAAAAATAAATGTAAAAAAATGAAGTTTAGAATGAAGAAAGACCTAATTAAAAAGAAATGAAAAATTTAGGGGAAAAATAGTATTTTCCCCAAATGTTGAGATTATAAGTAAAAATGATAAAGTAATGATTAAAAAGGTAAAATGTTAATTTAGGAAACAAACAACCTAAAAATAAACTTTGGTGAAATGGAAGGACTAAAATGAAATTTTGCATGAGAAGGATAAAATAAGGGTCAATTGGTAATTTGCATGCCAATTAATAGATTGAAAATGAAAAATAAGTAACTAGTGGCGATTTTATAATTAAGTGAAGAATTAAGGACTAAATTGAAAAGTTTTTCAAATAAATGGTTTTAATCTGTATTGAATGTAAAGTACGTGGATAACTATGTTTCGATAGAAATTTAGTGAATTTTGCATAATTAATGCAATTGTGCATGTTTGGGAAGTTCTTTGATTTATAGTCACCACTGAGCATATTTAATGCTCAGCGCGTAGTTGTTACTGCATGTAGGTTCTGTAGATGGAGTGGAGCAATAGTACACATGGGAACAAATTTTGAAGGAAAAAGAGATAGTTAAGATTTATTTTTTGTATATATATATATATAGAAAATTTTGATGTAAAAAAATTGGTTTGCTCTTGAACGGAGTTTGTGTATTTGTAATTATGTACATTGATATAGGAAGTAGATTTGTATGAGTGTAAGTATTGCTTGTAATTTGTTGTGCCCCTGAAAGGTTGTGGATTGTCTGCTTTTCAGGTTGGTTAGGCAAGTTTTAAGATATTATATTACCGAATTTTTCATTAGTGAATAGTAAATTGGATAGTTATAGGTCAATCGATAAGTTTAAATTGTAATTATTAATTTTGATAGAAAAGAATTGGTAGTTGAGGAATTAATTGGTTGAAAGAAAATAAATTTTCTGGCTTATCGCTTAAGTCAACAGTCAAAGATATATTAAAGGTGTTACAAGCACTCCAAGAAGACATTTTTATGGATATATAGGCTACCCTTGTCATAAGGATGGTCGAGCCTATCTAGGGTAGCAGGGACAGTATAGGTTACTAATAGTCCTAAAGACCAAAGAGAGATAAAAAACTGGATCCTATTATGCTAGAGCCATCAGTAGAAGGCGAGGACTAGGATTAGCCACCTCATGCACCTCTAGCACTTCCAGTTCAGCCTAGTTATACTCTCTAGTAGGATGAGCCATAGCAACCCTAAGGGGTAAACATAGACATAGACTATAGATGGACATGCAGGTGGATTGGAATGACTTGCTCAATGGAATCACCTCTCCCTGCAATACCTTTATGGTCTCCTATTTGACCACAACCATCATCCCTCAGGGTATCTAGGAGATTCTCAACGTATGGCCATCTAGGAGACTTCACTTTTAGTACTTCACCACCTTCCCAACCTATATAAATCCTTGAGGGCCCTGCACCTATATAGTTGACCTAGAGGGTAGACAGATTAGAATTCGCTATGTACACCCTAATGCAGTGACATCAGTAGGATGTGGATAAGATCTTAGGGACATTGCTAGCTGCTAGAGCTAGATTTGATGCCATGTTACAAGTCACGGATGCCTCAGTCACTAGTATGAGCTAGTATACTACTAGAATAGAGGGGCTTATTCAGAGAACCTTAGGTGCCATGAGGAAGGACATAGATGTACGAAACACTCATAATGGTAAGAGGAGAAACAACTTAAAAGCTTGTGCAAGCCAGCAGACTTCAACGATTAGGGACCTAAGCATAGGGGTTAGTAGATTAGTTGTGATGATGGGATAGATTTTATGCCTTAGGAATGTACTGGGGTTCCAGTCCAAGGAACTATCTCTGCCTCCAGAGCCTTCTATGATAGCAATATAGCCATATCATCAACCGAGTCCACCATCATCATCATTGTGACCTTAAACCTCCCAATCATCATCTTCGAGATGATCAATCCTCATGCCCATCATCATCGTGGTCATCCATACCTTTCCCACCATCATTAGGGATGACATATAGCAGGGCACCTGATATGCCACAGTAGTTATATTTTGTATTAAGGGAGTTTAAAACCTTTTTTTTTGACATTTTTATGTATATAAAATTGATGACATGCATTTTTTATGCTTTATTATTACTATGCATGACAGAAATGACAAAAATAATAACAAGATGAAATAACAGTGAGGCAATTGAAAAAAAATGAAGATATTTGACAAAAGGATAAAATTAACCATGATGGATCGAAATGGCAAGGTAAAAACAACAAGAAATCTAAATTCAGCTCTCAAGATACTGATATCACACTTTTTCTCACAAGTACCAAAGCCCTATCAAGAGGCACACATGTTCTCCACTGTACAAGGCCTATAGTAGACATATTGTGTGCTTATGAATGGAGAACTTGTCGATGATACCCACACTAAACCAAATCATATTTGTGAATCAGGAATAGATAGGAGTATGTGATGGTTCCTCTTCCTTGGTTAGAGCTCCAAAATCAAAAGAGATGTATGACGAATAGAAGAGCAACTATTTTCTAACTTTGAATGGATTTGGGGGAGATGGTCAACAACCACTCCTACCTCCCTTAGACAAGGGAATTATTGACCTAATGGGCCTTCCATCTTTTGTGGCCAACATCTCATTTTCTTCGGTTCTACTAACAACAATTTCATTTTGTTATGCAGTCCATTTTCTATTTGAGTTCAAAGTGTCCATTAGTATCAGCTTTCAGTCAGAATTGTCCAAGTTGCAAAAAAAATCTGATCCAACAACTCCAAGACTATGGGTAAGAATTATCTCTATATTTCGCTATAGAGGCAATCTAATGGTTGTATCTAACGTACTTTTTTTAACGTTCAGTTGGCTATGGAAACTCTACCACTTAAACTTTTACATTTGATTTGTGTTGCACAATTTATTGCTTAAATTTAGTAAAAGATTAAACAATCATCATGTAACTATGAAGTACATGGCCATAAAAAATGTTTTTTTTTCTAACATTTCATGGCTCATGATTATCTTGAAGTTTGAGAATTTAACTGCTTTTAACTTGCATTAGATAATTTATCAATTTTTTTCTTAAATGGTATCAGGTTATGAATTCATGGTGAAACTAAAATCCAATAATTGTGGTTTGGAACAAAAAAATTCATCTTTGACTCTTTGTTCTATAAGAATAGAAATTAATGCCTTGAAAAAAAGTTATAAAATTGTTTTTTTGATCTTAATGCAGCTTGTTTTATGAATTAGAGATATTTCTTTGGTATGTCTCCTGGTTTATCCGCATACGCTGAAGGATGGAAGTCATTCTCCCGACCTTGCTATGGATAATCCATTATCCCAAAACCAAGGTAAACATTTTTAAATTATCTGTACAACGGTTAACTTTTAATGCATTTGATGTACTGCTTCGGTGGAAAATTTATGCTTGTATTATTGGTCTATGCTCTGGTTTCTTGAAATAGAAATCTGGATATTGCTTCCCTGTGGTTTTACTAAAAGCAACATAATCTATTATTCAAGGAATAAGTCTACTGATTGCTAATGTCAGTCTGCTAAGAAGTTTGGTCTATTTGTGTATCTTGCACTGGATGATGCAATCTGTGCTTTATGCTAATTACGTCCTGAACCACACATGCAAATGGACTAGAGCAGATACATCAGACATTTTTCCTCTGGTATGTCTCAGATCAGTTTCCATTGTCTAATTAATATATCATTTTGTCAAGTAGTGGAAATGCTAAGTCAAGTGAGTTATATATATATATATATATATATATATATATATATATATATATATATATATATATGAGGGAACTTTGAGGAAGGGTGATGGTAATATTTTTTATTGGGTACTTTGGGTGCTCCTATTGTTATTATTTCAATTACTCCATCTGGACGACTAGTGGTAGTTGTGTTTCTGACATAATTTTGATAGTGTATTTATTTCATACAAAATGCATTAACAATATATTTATTTCATTATACTCGATTTTCAAGCATTTTAGGTCCTTTTGTTAACTATTTTACACAATCATATCTTGAAATACTTGCCTTTTCCTTTTCTAGTTGATTATATGTTTAATGATCTAGATTCACTTGGCCTTAAAGTTTTTCCCTGCTAGATCAATATCATCTATCATTGCGATCCTTGTTTGGTTTTATGGTGGAACTATCAAAGAGTACTTTTTCAATTCTACTGCTTATCAAATATTGCTTTTCAATCTATTACTACATCAATACTGTCTTCTTTTTCTTCTTCTTCATTCTTCCTTTTTTTTTCCTTGTGGTTACATGTTTGCTAAAATACCTGAAGGTGTCATTCTTAGGTTCTTTCATCATTTTTGTTCTGTGAAGGGGGATTGCAATTTGAGTTCATGTTTTTGCTGTTGCTTGTTATATATATGTTTTATATGTTTGGCAGTTAATGGCTCTTCCATTCATGCAATCTTTTAAACTTTATTTCACATCATTCATGGGTTTCTGGTATTAAAAAATTGTTATAATTTTTAGCGACGGACAAGACTGTCGTTAATTTTTTTACTTATGGGTGAATTTAGCAACGAAAAATTTATTTTCGTTGCTAAATTTAGCAACGGAAATTTATATTCCGTTGCTAAAATTGATCAATTCACCAAATATTGCATTGTTGAATTTAGCAATGGAATTCAATTTCTGTTGCTAAATTTATCAACGGAATAAAATTTCCGTTGCTAAAAATAGCAACTGCCAAATTAGCAACAGAAATTTCCGTTGCTATTTTTTATTAGCAACGGAAAATTGACATTTTTCATTGCTAATTTTCGTTGCTAATTTACAATTTTCTTGTAGTGTAATAAGAGACTTGCCGCCTTCAATGGAGTTAATCTCAAGCCCTAGTTTTGCATGCCCTAGGCATTAATCAAGCAAAACCTTCATTTTTTTCTCAATTATGCATGCCCTAAATGCTAATTGGACAAGTGAAGACTCATCGTCTTTAATGGAGTTAATCTTAAGCCCTGATTTTGCATGCCATAAGCACTAATCAAGCAAACCTTTTTTATCTTAATTCTGTATGCCCTAAGCGCTAGTTGGGAAAGTGGAGACTCACTGCCTTCAATAGAGTTAGTCTCAACCCCTGATTTTGCATGCTCTAGGCGCTTGTCAGGCAAAGCCATTTTTTAATCTCAATTCTACATGCCCCAGGTGCTAATTGGATAAGTGGAGACTTACCGCCTTCAATGGATTTAGTCTCAAGTCCTGATGCTGCATGCCCCAAATGCTTATTAGACAAGTGGAGACTTACTGCCTTTAATAGAGTTAGTTTCATGCCTTGATTCTCCATGGCCCAGGCTTCAATTAGGCAAAATCTTCTTTTTGTCTCAATTCTGCATGCCTCAGGTGCTGATTGGACAAGTGGAGACTCACTGCCTTCAATGGAATTAGTCTTAAACCTTGATTCTTCATGCTTCAAGCGTTAATTAAGAACTTCAAGTGACAAGTCAATTAGAGATTCGCTACTTTAGATACGTGTCTCTAACTCTTTACTCTAAACTTTAACTAACTTAGGCACTAGTGCACTAACTTCCCCAAACTTGGGGGAAACATTAGACATTGGTTCTTGAGGTAGCTTCTGATTAGGGTTACTCGATGAAGATTGTGTTGCTCCAAAATAGCCAGAGAACAAAATCATGATGCTCTTTCTCTGGATTTTGTTTTCTTTAAAAGGAAAATTAATTTCAAATAAAAAATGATTTTTTTGACTAGTCTCATTTGGAATTTTTAGTGTTTTTAAAAGAGGTATTTTATTGGGCTTTTGTTTTATAAAATTAAATTAATTAAAAACTAAAATTATAATAAAATAAAAAGTATAAAAAAGAAAAATAAAATGAAAAAATGTGAAAAAAGGGAGAAGAAGAAAGATTAGTTAAATAGGAAGATTAGATAATAAATTAAAAATAAAAATAGAGAAAATAAGGAAAAAATAAAATAAGAAAAAATGGAGTAGGGCACAAAAGTTTCAGGTATAAAAAGAAAATAATGTAGGTTTAAAAAAAGGAGGAAAGCCTTTTTGAAAAAAAAAAAGAGAAAAGGAAAGAGAAGAGAGGGCTACACAGGTAAGGACGAAAATTAAAGAAAAAGAGAAAAGAAAAGCAAGTACAATGAAAAACACCTCACACACACAACAGAGGGAAAATGTTTTCTCTTTGATTTTTTATCAAATAACGAGAGCACCAAGGAGAAAAAGGGCACCTTCAAGATTCGATTCTCTTGATTTTGGCTAACACAAATCTAAGGGTAATATTCACAAGTCCTTTAAGCCTCTATTTAAATTGATATTAATTATTTTTATTTATAGTAGGTTGAATTAGTTAGTTTTTTTATTTTTTTGGTGTTTTGCTCATGTGATTTCATGATTTTAAATCTTAAAAGTTATTATTTTTGAATCTTGGTGTTGATTTTGGTCATTAATATTAGAAAATCCATTTAAATCAAGTGAAAAAAAGAATTTTAAATATACATGAAAAAACATTATTCATCATCAACCTTAGCTCCTCCATTCTCCCATTTTCAAGTTTTGAGTTTTTGTTGATTTTTAGACATTATGCTTTGAATTATGTTTCTCTTATTGGTTGATGAGTTTTAAATATTTTTGTGCTTGAATCCAGCTTTTCCATATTATTTTGGTGTTTTTTTTTGGTTTTGGTTTCACCACTTCATGGTTGTCCATCTACTGTGCTTCTTCCTTTACTACCGATGGGAAGGGAGGCTGACTGATGCTCGTGCCTCCAACGAAGGGTGGCCTTGTCATCCCTCCCCTGCTGGCCATCTCTCTTCCTCAATCATCGCTGCTATCCCACCATCCGCTGCTCTTGGTTCCCTCTCCTTTCTTTTCACATGGTGTCTACATGTGTGTTTTCTTTTCTTTTGCTTTTTGCATGGCACTATAGCTTTTGGGTCACTTCGGCATGTTAATTCATTTTATTAATTCAATTACACTAATTTGATGTTATTAGGCTTAGTTTCATTTTTTTTGTTATTAAAAGTATTTATTATATATTTAGGCTTTATATTAAGTTTTATTGCTATTTTTTATTATTATAATTTTTATAAATATTTTATTACTTATTTTGTTTTATACTGATATAGAACTTTTTTTTTGTCTTATTTGCATGCATTGTTTTCTGTTCTTTTGCTTTTTGCATGGGTACTGTTCATTTTGGGTCACTTTGCATGTTATGGTATTTAACTTGTTTATTTACTACTTGATGTTATTGGGCTTAATTTCATTTTTGTTGTTATTAAAATTATTTTTTTATTGTTTTCTTTTCTTTTGCTTTTTGCATCGGTACTGTTCATTTTGGGTCACTTTGCATGTTATGGTATTTAACTTGTTTATTTACACTAACTTGATGTTATTGGGCTTAATTTCATTTTTGTTGTTATTAAAATTATTTATTACATACTTAGGCTTTATATTAAGTTTTATTGCTATGATTATTATTTTTATAATTATTATCATTTTTGTAAATATTTTATTTTCTTTTATACTTACTTAATACTCTTTTTTCTGGTCTTATTTGCATGTGGTTTTCTTTCTTATTTTGGTTCCACTATTCATGTGTATGTTTATGCATTTGCTTTCATTTACATTTCATTTTTTACATGTTTGTATATTGTCCATTATTACTTAGTATTTAAACAATTCTTTTCATCCATATCATTAATTTATTGTTTTTAGTACTATTTATCATATATTATATAATATCCCATTACATTTAAATTTATTTATAATGTTATAATGTCTTGTTAATTTTTATTTGTTTATTCGTGTTAATGTGTAATTATTATTATTATTATTATTATTATTATTATTAATTGTTGTTGTTATTATTATTATTGTAAATTTTATTAATTACCAATGTTTCACATTTATTTCATGGATTATTTGTTACTTATTTTTTAATATTGTGTTTACATAATATACCTACTATCACTTTTACATGTGTTTTCACACTGGCGACGCCAGGTGGAAAGAAGGGAGGCAATTGCCCCCCTTATTTTTTAAAATTTTTTTATTTTATATGTATATATATATTAAATAATCAATTTTACTCACTTAAAATTTTATTTTAACCCCCTTCTCCTAAATTTATTTTTTAATTTTAAATATAATTTATATTTTTGCCCCCCTTAATTTTATATTCTAGCTTCGCCACTGTGTTTTCATGTTCTTTTGGTCTTTTATTTTTTGCATGCATGTATCATTTCATCTCTTTATTTTTCAAATTTGCATGGCACTTCGTTCAATTCACGTGACCATTACATGCATAGTTTTTTGTTTTACTTTATTGTATGGCTTGTATAGTTTTGTCCTATTTGCATGGCCCATTTTTGCATGTTTCTTCACTCTTTTAACCATTAATTATTTTTTACCTCTTTTATTTATTTATTTATTTTTCTTTATTATGTTATGTAATTTATTATGAATTTTGTGTACATAATATGATTTATTATTGTTGTCATATTTTAGTATGTATATTTATTTTTATTTCATTTCTAACTTGTTATCTTATTCATTTTTGTTTGAACAATTAATTGATTTTGCATGGATATTTTTGGGAGTTCATGTTTCGAAGTTAATGTGCCTTAGAGAGCCACCCTTGGACGATTTCATTTCTACCCTTATTATTTATTTGTTTATTTCTTTGTATTTTATTATTTGTTTTGGATGTATTGTTTTTAGGGATATAATAGGTAGTAATAAATGATTTTTGCGCGTTAAATGAAAAAATTTCACTTAAATCATTTTTATAAATAATTGGATTTTTATCTTTAATAAATATGGACCAATGTCCATTTTTTAGCTAAATTCACACAATATGATAAAAATGTTTTTTTGTAAAATATGTATAAGTGAACCAATATTCCCAACCTAAATTAACTTTCTGATTTATATATGTATATTTATTTGCATTTTGATGTTGTGGGATAATTTACTTATGTAATAATTTTTATGTAGGATTTTATTTTAAGTATTTGTTATTTTTTTGTTTGAATGGGATGTTTACTTAAATTCTATCGCTTGCATTGTGTGAGAGAAGAGAGGGGATTAATTTTGAAACTCAATTATAAAATAACACCTAACCAAAATGCCTAATAAGAGTGATGTCTCAAACTCCAATCTATATTTGGATATCAAAAGGTCGAGATTCATTTCCCAACTTCTGTTGGGGGATGACTCCATGCCACCTACCTTTTTTAGCCCTATTAGTAGATGCCTTCATTGGTTGACCACCAAGAATAAATTGGGCTTGATCCCTTTTTATTGTGAAATGGCCAATTTATAAGTTAAAGTGAGCCTCCTCCAGTGTTGGGCCCTAAAAGCAGGCCCCTATCACAGTGAGCAGTGGCTTTGGTGTGTGTCACAGTGAGTACTCAAGGGAAATTAAAGGGAATAAAGAGGGAAAAGGCTACTTAAATGATTTTAAGTCATGTTAAGATAAGTTGAAACTAACTTTCACTTTAATTAATTTAATTTCCTTGAACCTTACACAAGTTTACATTATATAACTATGGTAATCTTAGTATAAATGTGAAATAAATTGAGATATGTTAGTAAAAAGGTGTAATACCATATAATAACAAAGAATTAGCAGAGAAATCAATCAAATAATGAGGAATTATATGGTGGCCGAATGGTCCTCTAAAGTGTGAGACATGTTAAATTGATGGTTATTTGTATATGAGACATGAAATGGATAATAAAGAGATTTGTAAACACAGTATAATTAATTAAAACCTTAAACACCATGTGTACATAATATTGCATTAGTGCACATAATAATGTCTATTTATGTAACAAAGGGTTATAGATATAGTTAGAGCACATGTTTTTAAATAAAGACTTAGTATGATTAAGGAAAAATAAAAGACCTAATAATACATGGAAAAACATGACATAAGGTTATGAACTTAATGAGGCCAAATTGGTACCTAAATCATATCATGATGTAAGTTGATGATTAGTAGAATATTTGACATGAAATGACCATGGTATGAGTGATTAAAACTTGAAATAATATGTGGACATGATGTTAAGTATGTGAACATAAAGATATACATGTAAGTAACAAAAAGCTATCAAGGTAAATTTGATATATGTCAATATATAGATACATAAAAAGATAAACTAACATGATGTGAACATGAATTAGTGAAGAAAATAGTTTAGGAAGGTAAAAACCCTTAGTGGCCGAATTATGTCATCTAACATAATGTGAAGTAATTTGATGATTAATGATATATTTGTTAAGAAATGCACAATATGATGATGAAAAAAATATGATAGAGTTAATTAGAATGAAAAATAACAAGTGGACATATGGGTGGGTATATGAACATAATGGTGTTCGTACATGTATGTTGAGATTATTAATGTAAATTGGATATGTATCAACATAAGAATACATAAAATGACTTTGAGAACATATATGGCATGTAAATGGAGAAGAAATAACATGGTATGTATGAGAGTCCATTGAGGTCGAACAATGTATGTGATGTAAATGATAAGGTTCCACTACTCTTACATGATGTCACATGTATTCATAAGGATTATATGGTTATTAAGCATATATAGATGTGAAATGATTATGGAACACTCATAGTATGATGTGATTAGTATAGTAAATTATGCGTGAAAAATATCATAATTAATAAATAAAGTAAAAAGTGTAATTAATAGTTTAAGAAAAGGTAAAAATGTAAATAGGCAAGAAAAAAAGGATTAGATGACAACATATGTGCAAAAGATGTCATTTATGTGATAAAATAATGAAAGAGATGAACATGAGGTCAATTAGTTTAAAAAGGGAAAAAATGTAAATATGAAAGAAAATAGGTACTAAATGGTAAATTATGCATAAAAGATATCACATATGTTATTAAACACTAACTAAAGTGGAATATGTGATTAATAGATTGAGAAAGGGAAAAAATGTAATTACGTGATAAATCCAAGGTAAAAATGTGGCCAAAAAGGTTAAATTAGTTAAATTGACAAAGAAGGCCAAAATCATAATTAATGAGAAATTTTAGGGACAAAAATGTAATTTACCACTTCACGGGTAAGCATGAGGACTAAAAAGTAAATTTGTCACTTACGATGAAATAAAAGTCAAAGGAAGAAAAAAGAGTCAAAATTGAGTTCAAATAGGGTCAAACACGATTAATTAAAAGTTTAAGGGCCAAACTATAATTTACCATTACATGAAAAAGTATGGGAACTAAACTAAAATATAAAATTTGAACTTAAAATGGAATAACAGCAAAAAGAAACTGAAAAAGATAACATTAAAGTAAATTTATTACAATAATGAGAAATAGGAAAGCCTCGGGGACCAAATGGTAACTTTCCAAATAAGTAAGGATTATGTGAGGTTTAATAAGAAAAGTAAATACAAAAAGGACTAAATAGTAAATTAAGACAATAAGAGGATAAGAAATTGACCATGTTAAGTAAAAGTAATATAGAAGGGTAAAATGGTAATTTATGTAAAGTAGTTTATTAATGAAATTTTGGTTAGTTGTATCCATCACTAGGCAATAGTATTGCAGAGATAGGCATTAAAGATTCCACAACGAAAAAGCAAGTGGCATATAAATGTAACTCTTTTAGCAATGTGAAGTTTATTCATATTTTATATTAGGATTGAATAACTGGCATGTATTAAGTTCTGTTGTAAAACAAATGACAATTAGTTTTAAATGCATCATTCAATAAGTATGAGAATGGTGATTTTAAAACTATGTTATGATGATGGATTGTGGTTAATTTTGAAGTTCTATGAATGCTATTGGAGTATTGGAGGTGGAGGTTGCCTTTTAGGAGTGTTAATTTGTCAATTTGCAGGTTTAGGTAGTATGGTTTACAAGTTATTATGCTGCTGAAATTTATACTAACTGAATAGTAACATCATGATGCTAAAATGAATTTGAAATCTAAAGGACAAATTAAGCTGTTACCTATCAATGATGGAGCTTATCTACAGTAGAAAATCATGGGACATCGTTTATAATAAAATATGAGGTACAAAATTATGCTTGAAAATAGGGTGTTACAATGGGTACCTTCAAGACCATATATCAAATGCTAGTTATTGCTCTAGTTTGGAATAGCAGCAATCTTCCAAAAATGGTGTTATAAGCAAATTTCATATCCATCATTATGAAAGTGGTTTTAAATATGTTAGTTACTACCTCATCTCCTAGATCTACAAAAAGGTCTGCCAATCCTACCACTGAAATAGTGGCATTGTTAAGCCTAATTAGAGAGATGGTATTAGGCTTTAACACTTCAATCAAAAGATTCATTTTTCTATATGCTTCCAAGGTGAGGACGTTCACTTCAGTTTTATTATCGACAAAGATTCTCTTAATGAGAAAATTATTGATTGCGGCTTGAAAAGCTAAGGCAGCTTTATGTGGGAATTTCAAGTTTCTTGCATCTTTAGGAGAAAATAGAGACTGGTGGTAACTTTTTAAATTTTGCTAAAAATTACACTTTTTTCCCATTTTTATCACTTAGTGAAATCTTCCCTATATGATGATCCTCATGCAATCATGTTTTTAACTCCTGCCTTCTGAGGTTGCCGATCAACATCCTTAGGCTTTCTATTTTCTTCGTTATAATAGAAATCCAATCAATTTTTCCTTTAGAAGTAGGCTTGCATGGACTCTTAGGTGCTAGGCCTATAAATCTCTTACGAGATCCAATTTGCAAGAGCTTTTGATCTCCCCTTTTAGTGCATTGCACTCGCTGGTTGTGTTACCAACACTTTTATGGAACTCCTAGTATTTGCTTTTATCTCTTCTAGCATATGTCCGATCATACATCATTTTTGGCCAATTTACTTTACTATGTTTCTTTTTGATCCATATTAGGACCTTAGCAAGAGAGGAGTTGAGTGAAATTACATCGATACTTTCACTTATTAGGGGTATTGTAGGAGAAATTCCTATTTTTTGCCTAGGGAATCTTTGGAATTACCACTGCTTAGCTTTTAATTTGCCTCTAACCATCAAATGAAATGTGAATAATCTATCCTCCTTTCTTTTAAATAAAGAAAAGTTTTATTAAAGCTTAAAGTAATTTTGTCTTCTCCATATTACTATATCTCTAGAGTTAATAATTTTCTATGAGGAACTACTGAACTCAATCACTTATTGTCATTACTCTTAGGTTTTCTATTAAGGTCTATTCTTTAGATGTACTCAATTGGATTATTTACATGGCATTCGAACTTTGCATGCTTAATTTCCTTCTTTTTTTCTAAGCGTATCGATGTACTAGTTTTCCACTAGGCTTTTTGCTCTCCTTTTCCTTGTCCTTCAATCAGCCTCCCATGCATACACTAAAAAAAATTGATTTTAGCAACAATTTTTACCGACAAATTAAATTCCATAGGTAAAATTAAGATTTTACTGATGGATTACCGATAAATTTGTATATGTGTAGGTAAAAAAATGAATTTGATAAATGACAAAATTTTCACCGATAGAAATAATAATTCGTTCATATATTAGATGAGAATTGTTGGCGCCATTTGTTAGTGGTAGATTTAGCTATAATTATGTCTGTCGGTAATTAAATTTATCATTTAAGCTTTGTAGTGACTAAATTTTCATCAGTAATACAAGCACCATTTTAGTTTTTGATGATTTACCAATAGAAGTTGTGATGCAAGAATTTTTTAGCACCGTATTTAGCAATGAAAATAGTGATGGAAATTTAAGGTGACTAAGTTATAGTTGTTATTATGGTTTTGTTTGTCGGTAATTTCATCGATATTCCTTTATTAACATTTTTATATTTAATATTAATAAAATAATTTAGAGTAAAAAATGCCAGTATTTTTGCTTCCTAATTCAGTCAAGCCTTAGAGTTGAGATTTTTCTCTCAGTCACTCCTACCTCTCTCCTTGCCATCTCGATGATGATATTACCTCCACCATTGATTCATCACCACCATTATCTCTTCCTCCTTCAACCTCACTATCTTCCTCCATTTCAATGTGTGTCTATCCCTCTCTCTCAAGCTCGCTTTCCTTCTATCTCACAATTTGTCTCTTTGTGTCTCTTTAATTTCTTGTTTCTTCCTTTCGAGTGAACCACCCTATGATCCACAATTCCTTGGTTTAGTTTTAAAAGTCTTTAATGTAGTGCATTTATACTTGTTGCTTTGTAAGAGCGAAGAAACTTCAAAGACTATAGTGCTTGTTAAAGTTGACCTCTAATATCGCTACATGTCTTAGTCATTATATAAGATCAGATCATCACCAAATTTTATGTCTTACTTGTAAGGTAAAAACTTCTCTAGTTTAATTAATTTTTTTTTTCATTTTTTGCCCAATTTTTATAGTGAGAAGTAGCATTGAAGTCAAAGTTTAGAACTTTCATGCATCTTCTGAATGACCCCATAAAGAGGCTTCTTATTTTAGGGTTCGATTCTTGGGTTTGGTCAGATCAGATGGCAAAAGGAAGTTGGCACTCAAGATATGTGAAGTTTACAAAAGAACAAGCGACTGTAAAGGATATTAACCCTGGCAAGCTCAATCAGCCAACTAGGGTTCCTCAAGTTTTAATCTCTCTCTCGTTCTATAATGCTTTTATTTTAAGACTTGAGATTTAATTTTAATGTCTAGATAGTTAAGGGATTTGATTTACTCTTTAGATGTAGTATTTGATTTCCAATGAGCACTATTAGCTTGATTCAAATTACATATATTAATTTTGTTGAGGATTTTAAATTTAGGCCCAAATTTTGTGAATCTGATGACTTTAATTTTTAAATATTTGGTGGTAGTTGGCTGTTCACAATTATAAGAATGTGATTTGTTTTGAGAATGGCTTTGCAAAATATTCTTTACTTTGTTTGATGTCATTGATTCTTGTTTAATATCAAGAACTAATGTTAACTTAACTATTTTGTAGATTGAGAAAGGGTGGTTCTAATGCAATGATTGTGGAATTTGTAGGTCAGTAAGCATAATTTGGCCAATTGTGACCATTTTCTCTTTCCTGCTTATGTGCTATATTACCTTTGGAATCTCATGACTTAGTGTAATGGCCCAAAAATTTAATTTTTATGAATAGTATTTTTCAAGCCGTGAATAGTTTATCGGGGCGATAATAGGTTGAATAGTATCACCCAAAATTCCCAAAAACATTTCTTCTCCACTAGAAAGTATAATTTAAATTGAATTTCATGTTATAACTTAAGGTAAAATTGAGGTCATATAGTCCCTCAAATTGGATAGTGAAGAATTTACCCAGACTATAAAAAGGTTGACCAAATTTTGATCGGCTTGAAATTATTTCGCATACCTCCAAAAATTATTATATTTGCTCAGACCTACAAGAAATAATCCTAATTAATATTCAAAAGTGAAAAATAATTTTCATAAATATTTTGAATATTTAGATTTTGGACCAGTAAAATTGGCCTATGGGCTTAAAAATAATGCTAAAGACCTTTAGAAAATTATCTGAATACATGGATTTGCTAGAATTATTATGGATAATTATTTGATGGTTAAAAATCAATTTTACGATGATTTTAAAAATTGAGTTTTTGAACCAGCCGAAAATATTTTTGTACCCTGAAACCTATAGAAATAAACTCCGATTGACCTGAAAATTTTAAACACATCTTAATTATTATATGTAGGAATTTTAGGAATAATTTTACTGAAAAAATAAAATAATAATGGAAGAGCCAATGAGAAATTGGCAAGTGGCATAATTATATCCACATAAAATGGTTTGAGTTGTCCACCCTTTAAACCATTGATTTTGAGGCTGACTTTTGGCAAGAATATTCACCCAAAACATTAAAATTATGGAAAAAAAAGACTAAAAATCAGCACTCGCTCTCTTGCAAAAATATAACCCAAAACTTAGTGAAATTCCACCATTTTCACTTGATTAAAGCTCTCTTGCCATAATTTTTCATGTTATATCAGTTGAAATCACTCTTATCATCTTTTAGTAGCACCCAAAATCAAGAAAAATCCAGATTTAAAGTGAAGGAAGTGCATGGAATTGTGAGGAAAAAGGTTTGGAGCAAATTATAAGTACACTAATTAGTTATATTTTAATGGTTTTAATAGATTTTTAGGTCTATTTTGATATAGAAATTTATATTTTCAATTGAATTTAAATTATGGATGAATAAAATTGAAGAAATGAGTCATGGAATAATTCATTCAAGATGGAGTTTATGGAAATTCAAGTGGAATCAAAGAAGAAATGGAAGGAAAAGATTAAAAAGGAGAGAAATCATGGATAAAGCTTGAAAAATAGGTAAGTGGATACCTAAACTAACTAATTTCATGTAAACCTTAATTATAAGTTTTTTGGCGTTTTTGATGCAAATAATTCTTAAATTAAAATTAGTGGTAGAATAATGAAATTGAATTGGCATGAAAAATTGTATGAAAGAATGAATAAAAGTGTGAAATTAGTTTAAAACTTATTATGTCACTTAGAGAAAAATTATTAAATGTGAACTATAATTCAAATTAATGGCAAAGTAGTAAAACAAGATGATAAATAATAGAATATATAAAGTTAATTGTATGAAAATAAGGTTAGGGATAATACATTATTTACGTAACCCATTATATCCCTTAAAGATTAATTCAACAATGTTATTATTTAATCAAATGAATGGTAGATTTATGTAAATAAAGGATAAAAAATGAGATATGTGATGTTAAAAGCATGAAAACATGATTAGGAATGATACATGAGTCATGGAGCCTATTATACAAGTTAATGAAATTAAAGTTAGATAAAGATTTTAATTGATTTAAAGTTAAAGTAATGTTTAATATGAATGAAAAACATGATAGGAATGTGTTTGATAAATTAAACAAATTTGTATGCACATGATCTAATAATGATCGAATAGTAAAGTATATGAATGAGAAAGAATAAATGAAGAAAATGATGAAATAAATTAAGATGCCCTAATAAATTGATAAAGTAACATGAATTGAATAATAATTGGTGAATAAAATAATCAAGAATAGATAGAACTTTAAATGGCCTAATGGTAACCTTAAGCTTATCAAGTGATACTTTGATTATTAATTAAATATTTAGGGATAAAATGGACATTACAATGATGAATAAACTTAATATGAATGATTAAAACATTAAATTATAAATGTACATAATGTTTACTAGGCAAACATAATGATGTTCATATGTATACTAAATAGATATTAATGGAATTTGATTGTGTATCAACATATGAAGGTTTGAAATGATCATGGAACTATGTAAAGCATAATAATGTGGGAGAAAACATTATGGATGTATGTGAACTTGACATGGTTGAATGGTATTTAATGTGGAAATGGCATGTTTCAACCTTATTTGGATGGTATTTTACATGTTTACCATGAATGAGTAAATGATAAGTATAAATGAATATGAATTGAGAAAATAAGATTGTGATATAATATGAAATGTATAAAAATTTAAGAAAAATTATGACATAAGATGAATAAATACATTTACCCTTAGTGTACAATGGGTAATATAGGATTTTAGGATATAATGGCTAGCTAGAGGGATAAATACCATGGTAGAATAAAAAGTTGATTTGGACTTATGCACACATTAGATTCACTATTGAGGAGTTGATCACCCTAAGTGATCCCTCAACATATATTAGATTAATAGTTGAGGAGTTGATCACCCCAAATGATCTCTTAACACACATTAAATTAACAGTTAAGGAGTTGATCACCTTAAGTGATCCCTTAACACATTCTCGAAGAGTTGGTCACTTTATGGGGCCCTTTTAGTTCATTTAGAATCATTGAAGCCCTTGTCTTATACATATAGTTTGAGGGTTTCCATTGGGCATGACTAGGGGCAAAAATATAATTTTACAATAAAATAAGGACTAAATGGAAAATTAGGCACAAAAAGATGTTAATTAAGTAATAAAAGGATGAATAAAGTGTAAAATGCAATTAAGCAATTAATAAGGGTAAAAATAAAATTATCCTAGAAATTTGAGGTAAAGTAGTAAATTTACATTAATAATGTAGTTATAAGAGTTAAAATGATAAAAAGAGTAAAATGTAATTAAAGAAAAGTTTTAAGGGTCAAACGATAATTTGCCACCACATGAAGAAATTACAAGGTCCAAAAAGTAAATTAAAGTACAAAAATAAAATAAAAGTTCCAAAAGGAAGCAAAAAGGTAAATTAGCATATTAATTAACAAAGTGTGTGCCTAAGTAAAATTCAGGTATTAAAATGAAATTTTTGCTCAAATTGTGAATTAAATAAGTAAAGGATAAAGAGTAAATAATAAGAGAAGTTAGAGAGATAATTTAAGTATTGTAATAAGAGATTAGAAAAAAAAGGTTGTAAATGAAATGAAAATTCATAGTCAGGGACTAAAATAGAAATAAAAAATAGCTTATTGAAATTAAAAAAAAGGTAAGAGCCATGAATTAGTAGAGAATCGGTAAAGATAAGTAAAATATTAGAAGTAGCATAAATGAATTTTTAGAATTTAACCACGAAAACTAGAAAAAGAAATAGAATAGACAAAAATCAACACAAGAAGTGTACAAGTCAATTAAGCACAAAATTTATAATTTTACAGTATACATAAATAATATTTATTAGTGGGGTATACACCACTGGGCATTATGTGCTCAGTACATAGTTGTTTACTGTATTCAAGTATCGAAGGTCATATATAGAGGTTTGAAGGAACAGGTGCTAGGTACTGATGAGATAGTGTTGTAAAGGAAATCGTTTATATATTTATTTGTGACATGCATATGTATAGCTAGATTTAAACATGTGTTATAATAATATTTTATGTAAATTATATTGAGATTATTATTATATCAAGGTGCTAGACTTAGACGAGCATTGTATTTTGCAATTAATTGCATTATTTTGATTAAAATATAATTATATAATGCATTGCAATCTTGTCCCTTCCCCCCCCCCCTTCTGTGAGTGCTCACTATTGATGAATTACCTATGTTTATTACCTATCTACACATGTAGCTTGAATTGAATTTTGAGTGACTCAAAATGGATTGATAACCATTTGTTTAGATGTCTTCTTTATACCTTGTTATTTTCTTATCGGTCATTTCAGTTCATCATTTATATGGAGTTATTTGAGTTCCAAATAACCTATTGTTTGTACTCATCACTAGTCTCTTTTGTGATCCTTAACTACTTGTAGGTTGCATTAAAGTAAAAATGGAAATTCTAAGGCATTTGACATTATTCAAGAACTAAAGTATAATGGACTACAGATGGATAGCGTGATGTATGGCACTTTTTTGGTAGTTTTTGTTTCAAATAATCACTATGAAGAAGCACAAAGCTACTTTGATCAGATGAAAAGTGAAGGTCAATTGCCTAATTCATTTCACCATAGTTCTTTACTAAATGCTTACTCTTCTGATGTGAACTACAAGCAGGCTGAGGAGCTGGTGCATGACTTGAAATCTTTGGGGTTAGTACTAAATAAGGTTTATTTTATTTTCATGCCTGTATTTATGAGTGATGTCTAATTTAGTGATTTTGTTCATTCATTGTGAAATATATTTAGGGCTTTTTTTTTCTTAATGTTTGTTTCTCTAAAGTGTATATTCTTTCTTTTTTTTTTGTAAAAAGACATATTATTTTGTTTCTTCTAATTTCTCTAGATTGATATATATCTAAACTTTAGGAGCATATGCATGAAAAACAACATTTTGGCTAAGTCAACATATGGCTAAGAAAGAGCAACTTGGCTGAAAATCATTGTATAAAATTATCAAACTATTTAGTTGTGTGTTTTGAGATTTTTTTTTTAAAAACATTAATTTCTTGTGGGTAAAACAAGCCAATATTGTTTATGTTCCAAGGTTAAGGATTGGAATCTTTGTCACCTAAACCTATATTCCATGTCTTCCATATACTTTCTGGATGTTTAATGCATTGCTAGTTTTTTCTTAATTCCCATCCTTGTACCCTCTGCTTCCTGTTTCATTGGCATCATTGCATTTAACTTCATCATTAGGCTATTCAACCTCATAATCTAATTAGAATAAACTTAGTTGGGGGTGCTAACATTGGTATATAGATAATCTTGGTAGTCAAAATCGTACTGCATTTGACTTTTATAAGATAGGGAAAATGTCAAGTGCTTTTTGACGATATTACTCTAAATATAAACATTAGTGATAAAAACTAATGTTTTAGTTATGGATAAAGTTTTTGAATACTTTTCCCATTTCATTTTTTTCTATTTTTCTTGCTAGGAAGCTTAATTAAAATGCACTTAATACTTGTAAACCTCAAGGTTTCTAGTTTCTTATTATCCTTCGTATATACATTTCACTTTTCTCTACATTAGTTTACACCCTTGTCCACTTACTACAATATCATAGGCTTTAACACCTATTGCATAAAAGATAATAAATGTTCTTGAAATTAAAATTTTTAATCTTAATTTATGTACAACTAGTTCATAATTGCAATCATATTGAATATGCAAAAGGAGAGAGAGACTTTGTTGTCCTATCTCATTTTGTATATAGACTTGATTTTGCTTTTTATTGATCTTAAATATTGAGATCTTTTTGTTGATGTTCCTTAGTTTCATTAAAATGATTCCAGGTAATATAGACAACTTTATTTAAGGTTTATTTCAGAGGATGCTTGTTTGAGAAATCAAGGTAGTTACTAGTTGAATTAGAGGCTTAAGGTTATACAAAAGATGAGGTAAAGTCAAGCTCAACCTCTCAGATTTATGTATCATTGTAGCTGACATTGTCACCCTCTTTATGGAAGATTAAAGGACACATAACAAAAATTCAAAGTTCAATGCTATCTCTTAGGAAGATTATGTGTATTTGGTTAGAAAAGAAATTCATAGATCTATTGTAACATTCTAGTTATATGGTCTTTGTTTTAAATTAATGTTGTATTTATTGACATTTAAATTGGCAAGCTTAGGATAAACTTTCAATCAGCTTATTAATTGATGCTTATGGAGAAAAACCTTTTTTATTTCCTTTTTATACACATAGAGCTACCACCAGTTTTCCTTCTAATAGCTGTTAGTATACCTATGTTTCCTCTCACTTGTACTTCTATAGCAAATAACGTGAAATTATTTTATAGATGCCCTATTGTACATTTATGGTTGGCCTTGCAAAGTCTAGCCATAAAAATGAAGCAAGATAAATTTTTGATTAAATGAAGAAAAAAGGTGTTAAATCTGGTATATACTTTTGTAAGCCTTCTAAGTATATTCCCATCTCTATTTATGATTATGGATGTAGTAAACTGACTTGTTTATATCAATTGCCGAACTGAGATACTATTCATACATTCATAAATTATCAAAGTTATTGGAGTTTTAAACTATTTGGCTATGTGTTTATGAGATGTGTTTATCCTAACTAATCTAATCTATCTGTAACGAAAATTATTAAAGCTATCTATAGCAAAAATGGCAAAGAAAGGATTGATTGTGTTGGTTTGTACCTCTTTAATATTTTCTTTATATTTTTCTAGCTATCACATATATCCTACTAAATCTTGCTCATGAACTTCTTTGCATGTTGTATCTATTGATCCATGTTATATGTTTTTGTATGTGATTGTGAAAATAACTTCTCTGGTCAATTGTAATTTTACTATTTTATCTTATTACAAATCCTACCTTATTTTCTTTGTGTTTTTCTAGTTTTGGACCTTTCCATTGATTAGTATTATATTGAGTTACTTTTTGTTCTAGCAGAATAATGTATCGAATTGATGATTTTCATATAAATTATGAAGAGTTTGAGGCAATGAGCAGTGACATTTGTAATTGGAAATGAAGGAAAGGTAGTGTTGGAGAGCTGAAGAGGGTGCATTGCTACATGTAGATGTTAAACAATATGGTCTAAGGGAGTGGAACCTCATATCTCAGCGTATGAATACACCCTTTAACAATGATGCCAAATCTTGTTCTAATTAGGGAAAATTTTTTATTAATGATAATTATGATTTCTTAATATTTCATATGATAGTGTTAATACTAAAGTGTTTTGTATTACTTGAGACATTTTTTATGGTTATTTGATTTTATCAATAATGAATCTTATGTTTATTAATGAAGCGCTGCTGACTATTCTGTATGCTATGTCATAGGTCACCATTAAGTCTCAAATTGAGCTTACATGTGATGTTTTATAGTTGATTGCTATCCTAGTTTCAAATCTTAGACTGAAGGTCGATGAATGTGGTGGTTGCATGCTTAGGATAGGTTTAGTAATTTGAAGTTTTCATTATCTTTCAGGATGTTCTAAGAGCATTTAGTGTTGATTTTTATGTTTAAAATATCGATAGATCTTTTGTTTCTTATATTGTGATTTGCACAATATTTGTACAAATAGAATTCTAGATAATTTTTTGTATAATAATTTAAAATATTGTGCATAATATATACTTCTATTGATATTGCTTGTACAGGAGTTATAATGTATATATTGATTGTGAATTATAATATATATCTTCAATTTAAATTTTTGACTTTTTATATTGAATTTATTATGTTTAATTTGGGATTTGCAAATAGGAAATATATAATTTTTGTAAAAAATTATAAAAGAATTAAATAAAAAAATTTATGTTACCAAAAAATTATTGACTAAAAAATTCATCGTTGATATCTTCATAAATTTCATACTGATATTAAATATTTTTGCCGACAAAATTATCGTTGAAAAAAATCCATTGCTATTCTGTTGGTAGATGGTCAACACGATGAAACATTCGATGAATTTGTAATAAAACTACTGACATATTTTTTTATAATTCCGTTGGTAATATTTACTGATGGAATTTTTCACTTGTAAATTGTTACCTATGTATGTTTTACTAACGAATGCATTTTGTCAGTAAAATAATAAAAAACCATCAGTAAGGGCAATTTTTTTCTATAAAAAGCCAAAGTTCATCTATAAAAATTCATTGGTAAAATCAAAATTCTTTTATAGTGATATGATCGGGTGGCTGATCTATTTCCTTCATCTTACTCTCTGATAATTGTCCCTTTATACAAAAACATAGATTTTATTCAATAAATCCTTTCGGTTTTTCTTGATTGAACATTTTCTCTCAACCCCTAATTTTTTGCTAAGGAGATTATTTTTTTTTGTTTTTGCCGTAACAAGGTACCCAACTTAGCAAGGCTGCCTGTTTTGGTTTTCGACTCGTAGGGCTTTTTTTCTATTATTTCTTTTCTCTCTTTTTTTATAAGCCTTTGCCTTGGAACCTTTTTTAGTTTGTTGGCACAATGGCTTGGCACGATAAGGTATATTAACCTTCACTATGTCATCCCCAGAATTGGAAACACGACGATAGAGGCCTTTAATCTTCTGATAACTCAGCATTGTCTATTAGATCAATTGATGGTAGCATGCTGGACTCAAAAGGATGATGGGGAGAATTTGTTTACTAGTACACCGGCCCACTATAGACCTTCTCATTGGGAAAGTCCATACTTATGAAACTGTTATGTGATTACTTCAACTAATAAAGTGAAGAAAGCCTAAGAGTTGCCTTAGAGTTTGATGTAAAGGCATGTGAGTTTATAAAAACCTTAGGAACTACTCCTTATAATTTAAAAGGGGAGTTCTCTTGGAATTGCTAAAAAGTTTTACACCTTTTTACTCTTGCGCGTTGGAAAACTGGCTTCGAGACCTAAATAACGAACTTGTGTTAGAGATATAACAACATAGTTCCTTCATCATCATCGGAAGCTATAACAATCTTTTAGGCTATGCCACTATCAATGTGCATGCCTTTTAGGATTTAGTCAATTCATTGTCTTGACAAATTGGAGTAATGTGCCCTTGTTAATTCCTAATGCCACTCTAGATCTAGGCAAAGACTCTTATTTTCATTTTCTTTTTTTTATTTTCTTAAATCTCACCTGAGGGCTCATAATGGATGCAATTAAAATGTCTTTTTTCCTTTAGACTAAATAGAGACTTGTGTTTATTGAATTAGCATTTTGGAAATCCTATGATTATTGCCATACATGATGTAAATAAACAAGACATTGATAACATAAGAGAAGAATATATTATTAACATAAGCAAAAGAAAATATGCATGGTTCAAAGACATTATTGCATCAAACATAAAAAATAAACTCTTTTTGCTTTCCCTTTCTAGATTCAGTATTTGTTAGGCATCAATTAAGGCCTAGATACGATCTCTTAGAGGGTGACAATAACTGGTTTTATGACTTGTATGTTGATGACAACTACAGTACTAGTCGATTTTATGGCTTAGCTTCCCTTAGCTCTTTGTTAGCATAAGTGGCAAAGGTTGCAATTTTTCCTCGTTTACAAAATGGTCGAGCCAAATTTAAATAATATTGCTTAGTTGTTCTTAAAGTCTAAACCTCTGTAACTCTACCCCCATTACCTCCTTTACTATTGCTGTTAAAATTTTGATTTGTGAAACTAACACTTTTCTCCAAATACTCTGCTTCAACTTCGATGGTTATATCCTTGAGAAATTCCCGATCTTTGAGTCCCTTAATTTTCAACCCATCTCTAAGATACTATCTTTTGTTCATGATGAAGAGTCTGATATGATTAGAAGTCTTTGGCTTTCACTTCATCTCTATTACCCTATTTTTGCATCAGGTAAGACATTTATAGAAAGATTCTTTAGGCCTTTGCTGCAACAATTCTAGGTCTTTTAAAGTTACCTCCATATGAGGACTATAGTCATATTGCTTTATAAATTCATCAATCAGAAGGTCCCAATCTTTTTTACTCTACTGGTCTAAGCAATGGTACTAATCAATAGTAGGACTCATTAGTCTGAGGCAAAGCTACTAGAAATTAGAAAGCATGGTGCAGAAGTATTTTTGCACACCATATTAAAGGAGTTTGAGAAAGCAGAGTTTTGGTTAAAGAAGGTTAGATGAGTATTTGATGAGATTTAATGTCCAGCCAACTAGAAGGTAACTTGTGCTATGTCCTTACTTTAAGGAGCGTATATGATTGGTGGAAGTTGGTTTTGAAGCAACCTCAATTACTTGATCCCTTTAAGTGGGAGTTCTTTGAAGAGGAGTTTAAAAGAAAGTATGTTAGCAAAGCTTATAAAGAAGCAAAGTTGAGGCATTTTTTAAATCTAAAACAAAAGGGATTGATTGTAGTGTAGTATGAAAAAGAGTTTAGTAGCTTGAGTAAGTATATCCCTGAACCCATGTTAATGAAAGCTTTTAGATGTCAACATTTTGAGGATGGTTTAAATGACCAAATTAAAGAGTAGTTGATAGGACCTACATCATTACAACTCATGAATTTTTAACAATTGGTGTAAGCAACAATTCAAGTAGAAAAGAATGAACTGGCTAAGAGAGAAAGAAAATAAAAGATGAGTTTTTCTAAGGGTGGTTCCTTAACAAAAAAGAGACCAAGGGTTGCACTTTAAAATTAGCCAGTTGAATCTACTAACAACCCTGCTACAAGGGGAGGACAATAGGGATCATTTACAACATCTGGTTTCAATAGAGGGACATTACCAGGATAAGGCAAAGGATAGCCACTAGAGTGTAATTATTGTTCTAAGAGACATTAGGGCATATGTAGAATGCTGACATGTGCCTACTTTAGATGTGGTAGTACTGATCACTTTATGGATAACTATCCATTAAAGCAAGAATAAGGATCTACACAGTAGAGTAGTAGGGGAGCTTCTAATGTAGCCTTAGCAACTAGAGGATGTGGAAGAGGTCGAGGTGGATCCAATCAATTTATAGCTCAATCCAGAAATGCATCCAAGATAGTTGAATGGCCCATTGTCTTAGCAAGCCCTGCTTAGGCATATGCAATGAAAGCTTATGAAGATGTGGATGCCTCGAAAGTGATAGTGGGTATTTTCTCTCTTTTTAACACTGATGTGTATGTACTTATTAATTCGGGTTCTACTCATTCTTATATTTTCATTGGGGATATGGGTAGAAACATGTCATTAGTAGATCAACTAGACTTTTATATATGTGTAACTAGTCCTTTGTGTTAGAGAGTATGCCCTAGAGCCCATGTAATAGGGATGTTTTTCATATGTATGAAATTTATATTCTTAATAAAAGGCATCATTCATTTATTAATGCTGTGTTTGAATACATGAGTTTGTAAATCTTAAATTAATAAATGAAGTCCTAGATATTATAAACACAGTGCAAAGGTAATCATGAAAGTGTTCATGATGTGAGATGTCTATCGCATGCAAATGTGTTAATATCTAAATATCCCTAGTCATAGAATTAACAAGATAGGACATTGTTAATTCGGACAGACTAGCACATGTTATGCTTCTTGAATGGTTCAAGCAATGATTCTCATAATTGTGATTATGGATGATAATCAATGCTAACATGTGGATGCTTGTTAGAGGAACAAGTTCATTGGAGACCTGCAAAGAGAATCCTCATATGGATATTAAATCTATGTCAGTGAGGAATCTCTTCATAGCGGTTGTGCAAGTATCCTTAGACTTGAGATCACCAAAGTTATCTTAAGTAGCAAGTGGTATACTTTGACTCCATAACTGATTACTTCCAACTGGGAGTGAACATAGTTAGGAGATTGGGTATATCATGACCTACTTGAAGATAGTTGAGTGATTGACAAAGGATTCACCATCCCAGATTTAACAAGGGAAGTTATCTCACATGATTCTATAATTACCTTGTTCAGTGAATCTCTGGCCAGAGTAATATGCCGAGATGGATGGAGATCCATGAAGGGCATTTTAGGAACAATGGTTAAATTAATAGAACATACATAATTAGATTTATATGAGTTGACAGAAATCCATACTCAGAATCTAATTGAGATAAGAGTGGTGAAAGGAGTAATTGCACGGTAACTATTTCTATGGAAGGGTACAGTCAAACCACATGACTTTCCTGACGTTTGGGTAGTCATGATGCCTAGCTAGAGGCCAATCATGACTTGTATAATGATGTATCAAAATATCAATAGAGATTGATAAAATGATTTAAAGGAGTTTAAATCATGTGAGTTTTGAATAGAACTCACAATTACATATTATACTGCCAACATGGACAGGAACCCAATAGGTCACACACATATAGAGAAAAGGGTAAAATGGTAAAATGACAAGGATAATAATATTTGATATTATTATAAAGGTAGAGAGGAGAATATGATAATAATTAATTAAAGAGTTTAATTAATTATGATCAAATAAAATTGTCCGCGGAACTTTTGAGAAATGTTCTGTAAATTGGACCTAAATGAAATAATGTATTTCATGATTAATTATTATTATCTTATAAGTGTTATAAGACTACTATAAGTGTTATAGGACTGATATAATAATTAATAGGACCATTGGAGAAATTATAGAGGGCCAAAGGAATGAAGAAGTTGGAGGAAGCCCTCCAGAAGAGGGCTACACGCCAACTCCATACAGAAGGGCTTAGGGGGCTTTTTCTTGGACCAAATTAATTTATATATGTTACATAAGTATTATGGAACTCACATATTTAATTTGGTTGGATTTGGAATCCATTTGGGTATTTAAATCCAATTAGATGCACAAAGGGCCTAGTTTGTGGATTTTGTGCATGGTCTTTTCTGAAAAGATTTAATTTGGATTTAATTAAGCCCAAATGATTATAATTAATTCCAGAAGCCCAATTAATAATTCTCCAGCAATTTTAAAGAGCCCAATCTCATTAAGGAGTTGGAATTTTAACCTAACTATAAAAGGCCAACTAATGAGAATTAGGGTTAAGTGATTAAAACAAAAGGAAAGTCTTTTTCTCTTAATTCTCTCTCCACTTTTGCGCCACTTCCCAAGCTAGCTCTTGGGAATTTCGGCCAGCCCTAGTTGAACACCAATTTGTTGGTTCAATTTACCCCTCTCTAGTGTGGATTACTCATTGGAGGTGTTCGATTTTGGACACTGTGGTTTGCGACAACCCGGTGCGAAGTAAAATCAACTGTTCAACAAAAATCAAAGGTGATTTTTCTTATTCTCATATAGTTATATTGTGTATTCATGGCAAGATCAGATCATATGGTTAAAAATTTTAAAATTCCGCTCATGTATATGATGCATGTAACCATAAAAATCCAACATGGTATCAGAGCCACGGTTTTGCCATGGATATACAATTCTATATTTTTCTGCGGAATAAGTTTTGTTTTGTTTTGAGTTATTTATTTCATGAACTTTAAAATATTAGATTTGATTGTTCATGAATGAGAAATATTGATTTCTGGTTGTATGTGTGATCAAATAAATTTGGTGGAAACAAAAATGAATTTTTTGAAGAATTTTGATTTGGGTTTGGCGTGAAACCCATTAGGGTTTGGCGTGAAACCCTAGGTAATGTAGGGGCTGTTCTAATTTAATTTCTTATGGATCCATTTAAAAATCATTTAGATGATATTTTATGTGTTTAATATGTGATATTAAGCCGTAGGATCGAACGGAATTAAAATCAAAAAAGTTTTGCATGAAAACTAGTTTTGTCGAAAAGTTCGATAAATTGGTGTTCTTCATGTGTTCTTGATGTGTTCTTGGTTAGAACGACTTTTGATCTTCTAAATATGATATATATGATATATTAAAGTGTTTTTAATTAATTGGATTAATTAAAATGGGCCTTAAATTAATTTGATTAATTTTAATTCATTAAAACCACTTAATGGGCTTAATTATGTTTACGGACTTGGTTTAAATTAGTAAATGACTTGGTAGGCCCAAGGAGCTGATTTAAATTAACTATTATAAACATTAATTAAGTTTATTAATGGGTTTTAAGGGCTGGAGTGGGCTTGGCTCATTCCAAAAGGCCCAAATGGTCCAAATGACACAAAACTGGTTTGTGTGTGAACACACTTAGGGTTTTTCTTCTGTGGGTTTCGGCCTACACTTATTTAAGCCCAAAATTGATTCTTTTAATTATTTAATATGATTAATTAATTAAATAATCAATTTATAATTAATTAATAATCAATTTGATTGATTATTAAGGCAAGAACAAATTCATGCAAAAAGGTTTCCTAAAATGAAATTTTCCAAAATGGAAAAAGTTTCCTAATTTGATCACATCATTAAAATAACTCAAAATATAGTTTCAAAGGTTGAAACAAAGTTTGTAATCCATTTCTTTATGCATTAGAAAGGCATATAAGGGTGAATGATTGGCATGATGGTTAGTTATGGACAAAGCCCAATGTGATTGAGCATAATGCATGTTTTGGCCCAATGAGGACTTTCATGTCCCGGCCACTTGTTTTTGGTTTGTATTTGATTTCAAATTGTAATATGTAATTAGATTACTTAGATTAGAATTAGAAATAGAGATGGAGACCATTTTCAAGGAGCAAGATGGGCCGGATGGAGATCCAACAAGCTTGAAGATAATGTAATTATTTTTCTTGTTTGAATCATGCATACTACCTAGGTGTGACCTCTTGATTTCCCTCTTGGCTCGGGGAAATCAATGTAGTGAAGTCCATAACTATACCATATTTGTATGCTTATATTTATGTGATAGATATAGGATGCATACCAATGTATGCCAACCATGTATGATGAGACTTAATTAACAAAAACCCTCAAACAAATACTAAGGTATATAAGCCTTCCATTAATTTGAGGAGAACCAGAGTTCTTTATAGTGTGGGTTGTTGACCACAGTCAAGCTCACATTATATCGAATATGTTCAAATCTAATTAAATGGGTCATCTTAGCTGGCCCATTAGTTTGTTGACCACAGTCAAGGCTAATGGTTCTAGAGGCAAGATTAGGGAATGCATATATGATATGCATGCATCAAGAGTTGATAACCTAATGATCCAATAGTTGTGTAGAGACACAATTGGTATAAAGATACCTACCTTTCAAGGGTATGGAATTTGGCTTGTTGACCACAGTCAAGGTCAAATTACATATCAAGGATTGGATATTGGCCCACTAAGAAAACCATCGGGTTTTCTCGGATTATATAGTGAGGGCTATTAATTCACAATAAAATAGTGGGAGTAAATGGATTAATTAAAGACCTTATTAATGCATATATATATATATGAACATACTCTCATATCTTTTCTTTTTCACATCTAGGTCATCATCATGAGCACATCAAACATTAACATACGATCAATCTTGGATAACAAGCTGGTTGGCAACAACTATTCTGACTGGATCAGGCAAGTGAGAATTGTTCTCAGAGCTGAAAAGATCCACTATGTCTTGGATAAAGATCCACCACCACGTCCATCAGATGATGCCATTGATGAGATCAAAGGCATTTATCGAAAATACATGGAGGATAGTGAAACAGCAGCATGTCTGATGCTGGGTGCTATGTCCTCGGAGCTTCAGAAGCAACATGAAATGATGGATGCTAGAACCATCGTTTTGCATCTAGAGGAGCTTTATTCTTCTCAGGCTAGAACTGAGCAATATGAGATTGCTCGAGCTCTATTTAGTTGCAAAATGGTGGAAGGCACTTCAGCTGCTGCTCATGCATTGAAGATGTATGGGTATATTGAGCATTTGAGTAGACTTGGCTATGTTATGGATAATGATCTTTACATAGATTTAATCTTGTACTCGTTGGCTCCAAGTTATGCACCTTTTGTGCTTAACTTCAACATGAACAAGATCCAAGTATCCATTCCTGAGTTAATCAACATGCTCAAGACAGCTGATGGATCATTTAAGAAAGATCCAAAAAGTGTTATGGTTGTCACTTCTGCTAAAGGCAAGAAGAAGAAGAAGAAGATAACCAAGGCGCAGCCAAAGAATGGTGGGATCTCCAAGAAGAAGGTTGCCAAGAAAGAGAATCCCAAAGGGACTTGCTTCCATTGTGGAAAGGATGGTCATTGGAAGCGTAACTGCAAGGCCTATCTAGATTCTCTTAAGGAGAAGAAGCAAGCTGTTGCATCTACTTCAGGTATTCATATGATTGAAATTAATACTTATTCTATTGCTTCAAAACAATCTTGGGTATTAGATACCGGATGTGGATCTCATTTATGTAATGATCTACAGGGGCTTAGAAGCTTTAGAAGAGTTGGAAAGGCAGAGATTTGTTTGCAGTCAGCTACTGGACAAAACATCTCTACAACTGTTGTGGGGACTTATCATTTGCCTCTTCCGAGTGGATTAGTACTGGAATTAAATAATTGTTATTATGTTCCAGCTTTGTCCAAGAGTATTATTTCTTTCAGTTGTTTAATGAACGATTATGATATTTCTTTAAAGGACAAATGTTGTTACATTTTTAAGAACAATATATTTTATGCAAAAGCTATCATTGAGAATGGTATATTTGTTCTTGATTTAATTAAAGAAGTACATAATGTGGATACCAAGAGAATGAAACATGATAATCTAAATACCTCATACTTATGGCATTGTCGTTTAGGCCACATAAATGAAAAATGCATGACCAAATTGCACAAGTCAGGTGATTTGGGATCATTTGATTATGAATCATTTGATACATGAGAATCTTGTTTATTGGGAAAAATGACAAAAGCTCCCTTTATTGGTAAAGGAGAACGAGCTAAAATTGTTTTGGACTTAATACATTCGGATGTATGTGGTCCAATGACTACACATGCTAGAGGAGGTTACTCCTACTTCATTACTTTCATAGATGATTATTCCAGGTTTGGATACATCTATCTAATGAAATATAAGTCCGAAGCATTTGAAAAGTTCAAAGAATTCAGAAATGAAGTAGAGAAACAACTTGGCAAAAGTATTAAAACACTTAGATCATATCGAGGTGGAGAATACTTAAGTCAAGAGTTTCAGGATTATCTTAGAGATAATGGGATTTTATCTCAATGGACTCCTCCATATACACCACAACACAATGGTGTATCCGAAAGGAGGAATCGAACACTATTAGATATGGTTCGATTAATGATGAGCCGAGCGGACTTGCCTAAGTCCTTTTGGGGGTATGCACTAGAAACTGCTGTTTATGTGTTAAATAGAGTTCCTAGTAAATCGGTTGATGTTACTCCATATGAGATGTGGAATAACAAGAAACCCACGCTTTCTCATATGAAAGTATGGGGTTGTCCTGCTTATGTGAAGAGGACAATGTCAGACAAACTGGATGTTAAGTCTGACAAATGTTTATTTGTGGGATATCCAAAAGAAACGTTTGGATATTATTTCTATCATCCCTTAGAACAAAAGGTGTTTGTTTCAAGGCATGCTGTCTTCTTAGAAAGAGAATTTCTCCTACGAGAGGACAGTGGGAATAAAATTGAGCTTGGTGAAGTTCAAGACCCACAAACAGAAGATGATCAATCGATTGAACCTGAAACTGAATTTCATAATGATGAAATCACAGTTGAACCTGATTATACACAAAATCCTAGAAGATCTACTAGGATGCGTTCTATCCCTGTGAGATATGGATTTCACATTGATTCGGATAGAGGCATAACTGTAGTAGAGGACAATGAGCCTACAAGCTATCAAGAAGTTTTGAACAGTTCAGAACGTGATTTATGGCTTAAGGCTATACAGTCCGAAATGGACTCCATGTATGAGAATAAAGTATGGACTTTAACTCAACCACCTGAAGGGATAAAACCCATAGGGTGCAAATGGGTCTTCAAAAAGAAGACTGACATGGAAGGTAATATAGTTACCTATAAAGCTCGCTTAGTAGCAAAAGGTTATCGTCAAAAAGAAGGTATTGACTATGACGAAACTTTTTCTCCTGTAGCGATGCTTAAGTCTATAAGAATACTTTTAGCCATTGCAGCTCATTATGATTATGAGATTTGGCAGATGGATGTGAAGACAGCTTTCCTTAATGGAAATCTTACCGAGGATGTGTATATGACACAACCAGAAGGATTCACATCAGGAAATGGCGAAAAGGTATGCAAGCTTCAAAGATCCATTTATGGATTGAAGCAAGCCTCTAGGAGTTGGAACATACGATTCAATGAGACAATCAAAGAGTTTGGTTTCTCACAGAATGAAGATGAACCTTGTGTGTATAAAAGGGTCAGTGGGAGTGCAATTGTCTTCCTAGTTCTATATGTAGATGACATATTGATCATGGGAAATGACATATCTCTTCTCCAATCTGTTAAAATATGGTTATCCAAGCAATTCTCCATGAAAGACCTTGGAGAAGCATCCTATATTCTGGGAATAAGGATCTATAGAGATAGATCCAATAGGTTGCTAGGTCTTTCTCAAAGTACATATATAGATAAAGTATTGAAGAGGTTCAATATGGATCTCTCTAAGAAAGGGTTTATACCCATGGTGCATGGGAAACACCTTTCTAAGTCTATGTGTCCACAGACACTGGAGAATAGAGAGAGCATGAATAGAATACCATATGCATCTGCAATTGGTTCTATCATGTATGCTATGTTATGTACACGTCCAGATGTAGCATTTGCTTTGAGTGTCACAAGCAAATTCCAATCTAATTTTGGAGAGGAACATTGGGCAGCTGTCAAGAATATTCTTAAGTACTTGAGAAGGACTAAGGATGTATTCTTGGTATATGGAGAGGGCAGTTTGGAAGTAAATGGGTATACAGATGCCAGCTTCCAATCTGACAAAGATGATTGTAAATCACAATCTGGTTATGTGTTCATAATGGGAGGAGGAGCAGTTAGTTGGAAAAGTTCCAAACAAGAAACAACTGCTGATTCCACGACAGAAGCTGAGTACATTGCTGCTTCAGAAGCAGCCAAAGAAGCAGTCTGGATCAAAAAGTTCATAACCGAACTAGGAGTGGTGCCTAGCATTGTTGATCTGATTCCTTTATATTGTGACAACAATGGAGCCATTGCGCAAGCAAAGGAACCACGGTCTCATCAGCGATCCAAGCATGTTCTCAGACGCTACCATCTCATAAGGGAAATAGTAGCTAGAAATGATGTGAAAATAGAAAGGGTTCCCACAGATGACAATGTGGCGGATCCCCTCACTAAAGCACTTTCCCAGATAAAGCATGATCACCATATAAATAGCATGGGTCTGAGACATATGAGTGATTGGCTCTAGTGCAAGTGGGAGATTGTTAGAGAGTATGCCCTAGAGCCCATGTATTAGGGATGTTTTTCATATGTATGAAATTTATATTCTTAATAAAAGGCATCATTCATTTATTAATGCTGTGTTTGAATACATGAGTTTGTAAATCTTAAATTAATAAATGAAGTCCTAGATATTATAAACACAGTGCAAAGGCAATCATGAAAGTGTTCATGATGTGAGATGTCTATCGCATGCAAATGTGTTAATATCTAAATATCCCTAGTCATAGAATTAACAAGATAGGACATTGTTAATTTGGACAGACTAGCACATGTTATGCTTCTTGAATGGTTCAAGCAATGATTCTCATAATTGTGATTATGGATGATAATCAATGCTAACATGTGGATGCTTGTTAGAGGAACAAGTTCATTGGAGACCTGCAAAGAGAATCCTTATATGGATATTAAATCTATGTCAGTGAGGAATCTCTTCATAGCGGTTGTGCAAGTATCCTTAGACTTGAGATCACCAAAGTTATCTTAAGTAGCAAGTGGTATACTTTGACTCCATAACTGATTACTTCCAACTGGGAGTGAACATAGTTAGGAGATTGGGTATATCATGACCTACTTGAAGATAGTTGAGTGATTGACAAAGGATTCACCATCCCAGATTTAACAAGGGAAGTTATCTCACATGATTCTATAATTACCTTGTTCAGTGAATCTCTGGCCAGAGTAATATGCCGAGATGCATGGAGATCCATGAAGGGCATTTTAGGAACAATGGTTAAATTAATAGAACATACATAATTAGATTTATATGAGTTGACAGAAATCCATACTCAGAATCTAATTGAGATAAGAGTGGTGAAAGGAGTAATTGCACGGTAACTGTTTCTATGGAAGGGTACAGTCAAACCACATGACTTTCCTGACGTTTGGGTAGTCATGATGCCTAGCTAGAGGCCAATCATGACTTGTATAATGATGTATCAAAATATCAATAGAGATTGATAAAATGATTTAAAGGAGTTTAAATCATGTGAGTTTTGAATAGAACTCACAATTACATATTATACTGCAACATGGACAGGAACCCAATAGGTCACACACATATAGAGAAAAGGGTAAAATGGTAAAATGACAAGGATAATAATATTTGATATTATTATAAAGGTAGAGAGGAGAATATGATAATAATTAATTAAAGAGTTTAATTAATTATGATCAAATAAAATTGTCCGCGAAACTTTTGAGAAATGTTTTGTAAATTGGACCTAAATGAAATAATGTATTTCATGATTAATTATTATTATCTTATAAGTGTTATAAGACTACTATAAGTGTTATAGGACTGATATAATAATTAATAGGACCATTGGAGAAATTATAGAGGGCCAAAGGAATGAAGAAGTTGGAGGAAGCCCTCCAGAAGAGGGCTACACGCCAACTCCATATAGAAGGGCTTAGAGGGCTTTTTCTTGGACCAAATTAATTTATATATGTTATATAAGTGTTATGGAACTCACCTATTTAATTTGGTTGGATTTGGAATCCATTTGGGTATTTAAATCCAATTAGATGCACAAAGGGCCTAGTTTGTGGATTTTGTGCATGGTCTTTTATGAAAAGATTTAATTTGGATTTAATTAAGCCCAAATGATTATAATTAATTCCAGAAGCCCAATTAATAATTCTCTAGCAATTTTAAAGAGCCTAATCTCATTAAGGAGTTGGAATTTTAACCTAACTATAAAAGGCCAACTAATGAGAATTAGGGTTAAGTGATTAAAACAAAAGGAAAGTCTTTTTCTCTTAATTCTCTCTCCACTTTTGCGCCACTTCCCAAGCTAGCTCTTGGGAATTTCGGCCAGCCCTAGTTGAACACCAATTTGTTGGTTCAATTTACCCCTCTCTAGTGTGGATTACTCATTGGAGGTGTTCGATTTTGGACACTGTGGTTTGCGACAACCCGGTGCGAAGTAAAATCAACTGTTCAACAAAAATCAAAGGTGATTTTTCTTATTCTCATATAGTTATATTGTGTATTCATGGCAAGATCAGATCATATGGTTAAAAATTTTAAAATTCCGCTCATGTATATGATGCATGTAACCATAAAAATCCAACACTTTGGGCCATAATGTTTACGTGAATAGAGTATGTTGAAATTTCCCTATTGTAATATAAGGAAAAGAATTTCTGATTGATTTAATTGAGTTGCCATTTCACTAAATTGATGTAATATTAGGCATGGACTGGTTAACTAAGCATCAAGTAGTAGTAAATTGTAGGGTAAAGACAGTAATGCTGAAAGATGTTGATGGTAAAGAAATAGTAGTATAAGGTATTCGCTTTAAACCACTAGCACATGTAATATCAGTTATGCAAGCCAGACATTTTCTTAAGAAGGGGTGTGAAGCATTCTTGGCTGTGATACTTGATTTTTAGAGGGAGAAAGTAAAAATTCAAAACATACTAGTGGTTATTGAATTTCCTGATGTGTTCCCAAAAGAGTTACATGGTCTCCCACTAAAAAGAGAAGTGGAGTTATCCATAAAAACCTTACCTAGTACAACTCTCATCTCTAGGGCACCGTGTAGAATGGCACCATTAAAATTGAAAGAACTAAAAGTTTAATTGCAAGAGCTGCTAGACAAAGGTTTTATTAGAGCTAGTGTGTTACAATGGGGGCACACTAGTGTTATTTGTTAAAAACAATGATGGCACATTAAGGATATGTATAGATTACGGGTAGCTTAATAAGGTAACAGTGAAGAATAAGTATTAATTATCTCGAATAGAAGAGTTGTTTGATTAATTAAAGGGTGCTGGTGTGTTTTTGATGATTGACTTGTGATCGAGATATTATCAACTTTGACTAAGGGATAAGGACATCCCACAAATTGCCTTTAGAGCCTAGTATGGTCATTATGAATTTTTGGTCATGCCTTTTGGGTTGACCAATATACCAATAAATTTTATAGATTTAATGAATAGGGTGTTTATACCATACTTAGACCAGCTTGTTGTAGTGTTTATTGATGATATACAAGTTTATTCTTGAAATGAATCAGAATATGCAGAGCATTTGAGAATTATATTACAGATATTATGGAAGAAACAATTATATGCTAAATTGAGCAAATGTGACTTTTAGTTAATAAGGTTTCTTTCCTTGGACATATCATTTCATCAGAAGGCATTAAAGTAGATCCTAAAAAGATTGAGGCCATTGTTAATTGGAAGTCGCTTCAAAATGAAGTGAGGAGTTTCTTTTGCCTAGCCGGCTATTACCATTGGTTTGTAAAGGGATTTTCGGTTATTGCTTCTCCATTCACTAGATTGCTCTGCAAAAGTGTCAACTTTGAATGAAAAATAGATGTCAAATGAGTTTTGAGCAATTAAAGAAGATGTTAATAGAAGCTCCAATCATAACACAAAGAATTCTAGGTAAATAGTATTTTATGTATAGTGACACCTCCAAGAATGAATTAGGTTGTGTACTAATGTAAGATGGTAAGGTGGTGGCATATTTATTGAGGCAATTGAAGCCTTATAAATAGAACTACCCTAAATATGACTTAAAATTGGCGATAGTAGTATTTGCTTTAAAAATATGGCGACAATACTTATATGGAGAAAGTGATTGAATATGTCATGGCATGCACATAAAGATCACGCAGCGGAAAACAATAAAATTTGATCATACATGCCATACAATTCCATGACAAGAATCGAAACATGCAATTTTAGGGTTTTAAAACTTACAATTTTAGATGCCTTTAAAACTTGATTTTGATGATGACCAGCAACAAAAGAGGATATCTTAGCCTTAAACCTTCACCACCAATGCCAAGGAACAGCCTTTTAGGCCACTCCTCTCTATGTTAACACACACAATTGCACCGACGGCTTAAAATCAAGATTGCTAGCTCTCAAAACAAGTATTGTGTAATGGCTATGGTTTGAAGCTACAAAATTTGATTTTGTACTTCTCTTAGGTTGCTATTACTACCTAAAAACACAAGAGAATGAGGAACAATCCTTTCTCCTTGTGAGAGAGAGAGAGGAGTTTACGCCAAAACCTAGGAAACTAGGGTTTCACGCCAAAATCTAGTTATTCCCCTAGGGTTTTATTTCTTTTCATATATATATCCTTATCTTTTGGCAAGTGTTTGATCTGAATTTTACAATCTCAAGATAATTAATTCAACTTCAATCACTTCTTAAAAATAAGTAATATATATTGATTTAAACTTCTTTGAATTTAAAATTAAAATTTGAAATAAAACACAAGACATTTAATTAAATAAAATCACTTAATATAAATAATAAACATGTGCCAAAATTCCTTGGTTTTGATCTTGGAATTTTGGCCACTTCACTTTATATTTAAATGATTTAATCTAATTTAAATTCTTTTAGGTTTTAAAACTCAATCAACTTAATTAATACAAGATAATTAATTAATTGAAATTAAACCATGTGGGCTGAATTTCTCTCTCTCATGGGCCAAGGTCCAATAGCATTTATAATGCCCATTACATACATTAATTTGACTTTAATTAAAAGCCCAAATTAATGCCCAATCCTTTATTTAAATATTTTAAGCCCAATGCTTTGTGTACGATCCTATAGGTCCATTTAATGTTGGCAATGAATTAATGAATTAATTTAAAGGCTATATATATTCTCTAGCAAGATCTTTTAGCATTCCAAATTAAATGAAAATGCATATGGCATTTAGTGACCTAATGCAATTTTGCATAGTCCCTTACCCATAAATAACATAATTAATATAAGGCATGGAACTAGTCATCGTTATATATATTAATTCCTTTCTTGATATAGCAGTGACACTGAACTCTCATATAAATAATGATTACTTATTATTTCATCTCGGTATGGCCATACACTTCTCAGTTCACTGATCAAGTGGCTGATGATATTTTCTCTCTTATAGAGAGGGGTAATCCCTTCACTTCTCTCATACTTTCTAACATGAATCAATGCATACCCAAGCATACACGTACTTGTCACTCTGTTACGAGCATGTTAGGTGTATGTCAAAGCACACAGTAATTCATAAAGAGTTTCATAGAGATTTTAGGTCTAAGAACTCCAATACAAAACTTGCATATGAGAAACACTTATGACTTATACCATGTAGTGTTCTCATGAGTGGATCGAATCCAGATACCATGTTCTTTAACATGTATCTATGATCTCTGATTGACACTCTTGTCCTTATGATCCGTAAGACAGAACTCAACTTATCAGATAGAGCATACTAGTCTTAATTTATTTGTTATTCCCATAACAATGACTGACTAGGGATATTTAGAATGAATTCTCATTTGTTTCAAGGTTTTACAATCATATGCCTCACACATGATAACTTAAACTGAAACAACATTCTTGGATAGTTCTATCAATTGATATGCACAGGAATACAATAGATAAAACAAATGCATCATTTATTAACTAAAGTGTTTTATTACAATGCATTGGGGCTAGGGCTTACACTAACAATCTCCCACTAGCACTAGTCCCAATTGGGCATGTCCCCACGATCAATGATTTCTCTGATCAGGTGGTACCACCAGGGTATGTGTTTGGATTTCTGGTGCGACCGGGGCTCCTTGGCCTGTACGATGGCCCCATTGTTATCACAGAAAATTTCTAATGGATCTAGAATGTTTGGGACCACTCCTAATCCAAAAACAAAATTTTTAATCCAAACAGCCTCTTTTGCAGCCTTACTCGCTGCAATATACTCAGATTCTGTAGTTGAGTCGGCAACGGTCTTTTGCTACGAGCTTCTCCAGCTGACAGCACCATTGTTCAAAACAAAAACAAACCCAGATTGCGATCTAGAATCCTGAGTGTTGGTTTGAAAAGCAGCATTGGCATAACCTTGTATGACGAGCTCTTCTTGACCACCATACACCAAGAAGTGATCCTTAGTCCTCCGCAGGTACTTTAGAATCCCTTTTACAGCAGACTAGTGTTTCTCACCAGGGTCTTGCTGAAACCTGCTGGTTATACTCAGTGCATGAGCAACATCCAGCCTAGTACATAACATAACGTACATGATATATCCAACAACAAATGCATATGGGATTCTACTCATGTTGTGCCTTTCCTCTTTGGTTTTAGGGCACTGTTCTTTAGTCAAAGGAACTCCCAAAGCCAAACGTATGTACCCTTTCTTTAAGTCTCCCATACTAAAATGCTTTAGTACTTTGTCTATGTACTTTTCTTGACTTAGTCCCAAAAGCCGATTCGATCTATCTCTATAGATTTGAATACCAAGTATTGTCTTGGCTTCACTTAAGTCTTTCATTGAGAAACATTTTCCTAACCATTGCTTAACCTTTTGCAATGTTGGAATGTCATTCCCAATGAGAAGGATGCCGTCCACATATAGGACCAGAAATACTACTATGCTCCCACTATCCTTCTTGTACACACAAGGCTCATCTTCGTTCTTGATGAAGTTAAATTCTTTGACTGCCTCATCAAAATGAAGATTCCAACTTCGGGATGCTTGCTTTAATCCATAAATGGATTTTTAAAGCTTGCAAACCTTCTTAGGATGCTTGGGATTGACAAAACCCTCAGGTTGTGTCATGTACACATCCTCAAGTAAATTTCCATTGAGGAAAGCAGTTTTGACATCCATTTGCCATATCTCATAATCATGATATGCAGCTATGGCAAGCAAGATCTTAATGGACTTAAGCATGACTACAGGCAAAAAGGTCTCGTCATAGTTTACACCATGAGTTTGTCGAAAACCTTTTGCTACTAGTCTACCTTTGTAGGTCTTATCAGCTTTGAGTTTGAATAGCCACTTGCATTCAATTACCTTCGCACCTTCTGGTGGATTAACCAAGGTCCAAACCTTGTTATCGTACATTGATTGCATCTCAGATTTCATGGCTTCAAGCCAATTTTCCGAGTCTGGGCTTTCAATAGCTTCTCGATAGGTAGTAGGATCCTCATGATCTACTAACTCAATAGTGTCACTGTCAGTGATTAGAAATCCATATCTCTCAATCTCTTGATGTACCCTATCGGACCTTCTAGGTACTTGTGTAATGGGTTCTTGTTCCACAACTAGTTGTGAACTTAATCCCACTTCCAACTCATCCTCTATAGGAGCTTGTCACTTGAATTTCTCCAAGTTCTACTTTACTCCCACTATCTTTCTTGAGAAGGAACTCCTTTTCCAAGAAAACAGCCTTGCGAGCAATAAATACTTTATTCTCGGCTTGTGAGTAAAAGTAGTATCCCTTTGTTTCTTTAGGATAACCCATAAACAAGCAGACAGTGGATTTGGACTCTAGTTTGTCAGATGTTAATTTCTTAACATGTGCTTCACAGCCCTAAATCCTGAGAAATGACATATTGGGTTCTTTCCTAGTCCATACCTCATATGGTGTCTTCTAAACTACTTTAGTTGGAGTACGGTTTAGTAGAAACACAGTAGTTTCTAATGCATAATCCCAAAAAGAGATAGGAAGATTAGCTTGACTCATCATAGATCGAACCATGTCCAATAGAGTTCGATTTCTCCTTTCGGACACACCATTCCGTTGTGGCATTCCGGGAGGAGTGAGCGGTGAAATAATACCACAATCTTTTAGATGACTATCAAATTCTTGGCTTAAGTATTTGCCACCTCGATCTGATCGAATGGCTTTTATACTTTTTCCAAGTTGTTTTTCTACTTCGTTCTTAAACTCTTTGAATTTCTCAAAAGTTTTAAACTTGTACTTCATTAGATAGACATAGCCATATCTACTGAAGTCATCTGTGAACGTCATGAATTAGCTAAAAATACCTCTAGCTTGTGTACTTAATGGTCCACATACATCGGTATGTATTAGTTCCAATAAGCCATTAGTCCTTTCACCTTTCTTGTTAAAAGGACTCTTTGTCATTTTTCCATGCAAACATGGCTCGCATGTATCATAAGACTCTAAGTCGAATGATCCAAGCACTCAAGTTTTGTGGAGTCTTGAAATGCATTTTTCGTTTGCATGTCCTAAAGGATAATGCCAGAAGTAAGTAGGGTTCAATTCGTTTGATTTAACCCTCTTTGTATTAATGTTGTATATGGACTCTTTGTTTTGTAAATCAAGGATATAAAGGCCATTTTGCAATATGGCATTGCCATAAGAAATGCCTTGCCGAAAAATATGAGCATTGCCATTTTTAATAACAAAATCAAATTCATCCAAATCCAAACATGAAACTGAAATAGTGTTTCTGCTCATAGTAGGCACATAATAACAATTTTTCAAAACTATACAAAGTCCAGAAGGTAAAGTGAGTTGATAGTCGCCTATCTCCATGGCAGCAACTTTGCTCCATTTCCCACATGGAGGTCCACTTCATTCTTCCCAAGTAACTGCCTGTTTCTTAGCCCCTGTACATTTGAACAAATGTGAGAACCACAACCGGTATCCAATACCCAAGTGGTAGAAATTGAAAGGTTAATCTCAACAACAAAAATACCAGAACTGGATGCCTTGGCTCCATTCTTATTTTGTTTTTCCTTGAAGAGAGCATAATTCTTCCTCCAATGCCCTATCTTGTTGCAATGGAAGCAAGTGCTCTCACTCTCTTTGAGCTTCTGTGCCTTGGGCTTGGATTGGGCCTGAGGTGCACTCCCACTTGACTTGAACCAAGCTAGGTCATTCTTGGGTTTTGCATTTCCCTTTTCCTTTCCCTTAGCGGGTCCCTTTTTAATGCCTCCTTGAACCATCAATACGGGATTGGTCTTTCGAATGTTCTCTTCAGCATTCTTAAGCATCCCATGGAGCTAAGTGATTGACTTGTTCATTGCATGCATGTTATAATTCATCACAAATGGATCATAATCATCAGTCAATGATCCTAAGATCAAGTCAGTGGCTAATTCCTTTGGCACTTGTACCTCAAGCTTCTCAAGAGTATCAAAATACCCTTTCATCTTGAGTACATGGGTACTAACAGGAGTACCTGCAGCCATCTTACAAGAAATCAAGGCCTTTGTTGTCACGAACCTCTCATGACTTGCTTGCTCTTGGAACATCTCCTTGAGGTGCACCATGATCACATAAGCCTCTTGGTCCATAAATTTCTTTTGTAAGTCAGGCACCATAGTGGCCAGCATCAGACAGGTCACATCATTGGAGTCGCTCTTCTTGGTCTCAAAAGTTTCCTTTTGAACCGCAGTGGCATTCCTAGCAGGTTCTTCAGGCAAGGGTGCATCCAAAACATACGACTTTTTCTCTTGCTTAAGAACTATTCTTAAGTTTCGAGACCAGTCTATGAAACTGGTGCCATTTAATTTGTCCTTTACAAGCACCGATCGCAATGAGAAATTGTTGTTTGAAGATGCCATTTTCAATCTACAATAAAATTTAGCAAGATTAAATGAGGTCTTATTTATAATCCCACAAACCGAATTAATATCCCTTTAAATAATTAGCATTAGTGATTTAATGTGGGCCAAGATCCACTTTTCACAACAACTTATTAGTCAAGCTGAGCTTGTACACCTAACAAGTTAAGTTACTTAGGTAGGAACACTCCAATCATGTCTCGTACATGACTCTTGGATCAAATGGGCTAACATCTTAAAATGTTATAGCACAAACCCACTTATTAGTTGCCTAGGTCCGGGCATCCCTTTCCATGTTAAGTCCAACCTACATTCACAACCCATGCCTCACAAAGATAATCGGGCGCATCTAGGACTCTTAGTCTACGTGACTGATGATCGATGCCTTGACATGTTTCGAATTAGGAAGGCAACTTTGTGACTTACTATTTTTAGGGATTCATTTTATTATGGCTTACATGGCATATGCTTTGTCATCCATACATAGCATGCATATATATATATATATATATATATATATATATATATATATATATATATATAATTGCATAAAGTAAAGCGTGCCAAACATGGGCCCAAAAACCTACAACTAAGATTCTATACTATTACATAAGAATCTTCGAGTTGGGCTTCTTCACTCCGGTGGGCTTCGTCTTGATTTACAAAGTCTTCAAGTATATTCTATTCTAAGAAATAAATGAAACTTTTACAATAAAACATAATGGCTTGCAGGCCATATTTAATTACAAAACCCAGGGCCCATGAATGCACCATGCATATCCATTCATCACACCAAACAAGCAAATAAATATACATAACATTCATGTATCAAACAAAGTCCAATTTTAATTAATTTAGCCAAGCCCATTAATGGAAATTGTGTACTTGAACCTTAAAGAGATGACCCCATGATGGGCCTGGGCCGAAGCCCAATGGACTAAATCCTCTTATTGAATAAGTTCTCTTAAAAATCCAAAACACAAACTAGTTAGATTTGTGCTATAAATCAACTCTAGTATAATTTCAAATTTTGCCATTTTTAATTTTATGTCATATAGCCCATAAACATTAAAAATACATATAATATGTACCAACATGAATTAAAACATAAAATCATGAAGAACATATATATATGATACACGGCATGTATGTAAAAACAAACAAACAATAAAACTAGTTGTTTAATGCTTATGTGATGCCACAAAATGCACAAATACTTAAATCAATTTTATGAATCATTTAATAATTTAAATAAGGTCATAAATATTGATTTAATATTCTGTACCAATCTGATCTAAATGTGTTTTTACCATTTTAATCAAAATAAAACAAACAATGTTGATTAAACATGTAACAAACACAATCTAGTCATAGATATTCTTAAAATATAATATATTCTTAGGCTGCACAATGTCGCAACTCAATTCTCAATAAATTTGAATAATTCTCCACAAAATAGGCTGCTAAAAATGCAAATATCTTACTACTAAAAGAACATAAATTAAGACTTTATATTAAGTATATTTGTAATTTGCTAATGATATATGTAAAAAATTTTAGAGGCTAATGAACCAATAAATACACATAGCTAAAAATTGAGTTTTAATGGATGGATTTAAAGAGTTTGTAATATATAATTATTGGTGTTCTTTTATTATGCTAATGGTAGTGCATTAAATGCTGCAAGCTTATTAGCTCTGTGTAATTGATCATTATAATATAATGTAACACCCCTAAATTCTATCCAATTAGTCATTATTATTATTATTATTATTATTATTATTATTATTATTATTATTATTATTATTATTATTATTATTATTATTATTATTATTATTAGCTGCAAATCTTATTAAATAAACAATGACCAGGAGCTAAAACTAGTTATGCCAACAATAAGATACAGGGCCAGCAGTAGGAAAACAAAACCTATAGCATTCAAGAAAACCCCCCTAACCCATAAAATTATAGCAGTACAACTAAGAGAACAGAGACTGTTCCCAAGAAGAATACAACAAAACTCAAAGGAAAATCAAGTAAAATGTAAAAGCGTAGCCTCATCCTAAGAACAAAACATCCACAATAATTAACCCAAAAAGAAAATAATATAGACCCCAAAAAGTAATCATTTTATTTACTTCCTCTCATGCTTATTTTATTAATTAATCAATATATTCAACATTTTCCAAAACTTCTTTCCTCTTTAAACAACTGCATAATTCCTCTAATCTTAGCTAAATATTTTAGAAATTTTTTTGATTTTTTGCTAGACACCGGTCATCGGAGCTTCACCAGAGAGGCACTATCATGGTCAAGTTAAAGCATAAACCATCACAAGCTTGCTGGTGGTGATTATACACCTTCATACGATGTGGTTTGGCTAGAATCTTTGCTGGCAGCTGTTGGGATCCCCACTTTCGATCTCTTTGCAGTCGGCATGAAAGGATGATCGGTGGGTATAGGAAGAAGCATTTGACTACAAGGAGTTTAGTCACAACAAGAAATTACAATTTAGCAACCGAAAATAGCAACCGAAAATTGACAATTTCCGTTGCTAACAAAAAAATAACAATGGAAATTAGTAATGAAAATTTTGGTTGCTAATACAGCGGTTGCTATTTTTAGCAACGGAAATATAAATCCGTTACTAACTTTAGTAACAGAAATGAATTTCATTGCTAAATTCAACCAAGGCAAGTTTCGGTGAATTTGTTAATTTTAGCAACGAAAAACTTATTTGGTTGCTATTTGTAGCAACGGAATTGATTTTTTGTTGCTAAAATAGCAACGGAATTTAATTTTCATTGCTATTTTTAGCAACAGAATTTACAATTCCATTGCTATTTTTAGAACGGATAAAATATTTACGATGGTACCATCCATCGTCATTCCCTCGCAAAAAATGTTTACAATTTTTTAATTATTACCATTAGAATAGCAAATCCTCTTCCAAAATTTTTGGGTGTTATTTCTGCTATGTACACAAGGATCTGTATCACAACTTTGGCCCATATATATATATATATATATTAAAATTCATGACATTTCCTAATCTAAAAACAATCCACTTAGTTACCTCAATTGATCCACTTGTTTTTTTTTTCTTATAGATTTTGAATTCCTTCTCCAATTCTTCTCATCGCCCTAAAAAAATCATCAATATAATATTACAATTATTAGTTTCTTTGGTTTAAAAAGATATATAAAGAAAAGAAAAAAATTAACTACCAATGTTCTTTTAAGAAAGCAATGCTTAAATCATGCACCATAAAAGGGTTTCAAAGTTGAAAATTCCTAGATTGTTTTTCCCTTTAACAAAGTTTTAAAAAATAAAAAATAAAAAATTATTGTCCTAATAAGTGGGTGTTTAATGTTTCCAAAAACCTTGCTCAAGACATATTCAACAACTTTAATAAAGAAATTAGAAATGAATATCATATTTTCTCAAGACATATTATCTGATTTTGACACAATGAAAATTAGATGGGGTGACTTAATTCCAACATATCAAATTTCAGGAACTCAACAGAAGAACAAAAATATTTTATTCATATATATATATATATATATATATATATATATATATATATATATATATATTAACTTGTCTTTTTTTTCTATAAAATTTTGAGTGCACACATTGCATAGCAAACACGATTAACTAAACACTGGGTACTTATTATAAAGACAAAACACAGTTCATGACTAAATATATCTAAACTCATTAATTAAAGCGCAGACAAACACAATCTTATTTTGGTAGGTTGCCACTCTGCCTCTAGTTCACTTACACTGAGAATTAATTGGGTATTCAACTGTACTCAATTGCTCTCTTTTAGTAAAGATCAGTTGATAGGATAAAATTCCTAACAGTCAAGTTAATTAGTTAAAAATAAAGGTACAAGAATATTCTTGAAGGTAGAGCTTATAAGAGTTTATATAATAGACTTGAGAGGGTTTTTTTTATAGTGATTGCATTACTGGTCCTTAATTAATAACTTAACGTATTCAACTCTAGATGATCCTTAAATTTCTATAACAATCAGATAGCTTGAATCATAGCAAATTTAAGGAATCTAATTTATATTGCTCGCCATCATGTATATTTATGCACATATAGTAGCTTATAGTGCACATAGTTAATTATTTTCATAAATATTTAAATTATTTTTATTTCTGAATTTGAATCCCAACGTCATAATGTCAAGATTTTTTTTTTCGATCAATCTTCATAAGTATAACTTATGTTAATTCTTTTTATTTTTTACTCTATTTTCTTATATATATAAAACTTATTATTTTTTTTCTTTTTATATGTAAACCAAAGTAGAATATAGCCAACAATATAATTGAAATACACCTCCCTATCTCAATTTCAACTAGAACTGCTTAAACTTTTATTTTCCACTGACGTTGTAAACCATGATCATGAGAGATCTGTCCAAGGATAAATAGATTCTTGAAAATAGATAAGTCCCTAATTCATTCTATCACTAAAATATTTTTAAATTTAAATATTTGTAATAATACGTACCAATTTCAGTAATGTATAAAAATATTTAAATAAAAGAATATAATCTTTCTCACATGACTTTTAATACCTATTTTTATTAATTTTGTAAATTATACATACCAATTTACATTACTTTTGAAAAAATCAAAGCATGTGATATTTAACTATACTAATATATAATTTGAATCGTTGTAATAAAAATCATGCATAATGAGACCAACAGAAACTGAAAACTAAAATGATTTCATTTATTTTTATTTTTTCTTATTTAATTTTAATGTTTATTATGTCGTATTAGTACACCTGACAAATCCAATATGCTTATACAATAATAGGATAATTTCAAGCCTACCAGCCAATTTAGTTGATGAGATGTTAGAAGTACTAACCATAAGTGTTGATGACAAATGAAGTAAACCAAACTGGGAACACCATGGAAATGATGTTAGAGACTTGTTAGATCCTTAGAATAAGATTGTACTCTCTGAAAAAACCATGACATAAGCATAGTTAATCGACCGTTCACTCCACATCCATGATTTTTACATTGTCAAAGAGAGGATATTTTTCTTACTATTGTTGACAGAGATGCTTACCATAGTTAACCGACCAAAATCCCAAAGTTTGCTCGGCTTGCCCAGGGTCTGATCTACACATGGCGCTGAGAGTACGTGCATTATTGAAACTCTACAATCTTCATCTATAAAAAGTGCTAAAAGAAAATCAGTTGCTACTATAGGCAAAATGGTTTTTCGGTATCTATTGCATATTATAAACAAAACTCAATTATTTCCATTTCTCAAGGATACAGGAAACCTAGAATTACAGAGCACCAAGCTCTTTTTGTAATACAAAATGAGAAAAAAGGAGATTAAGCATCATCAAAATTAAATTATTCATTTGGATTTTTTTAACATTTTTTTGAACTATTTTAGAGTTCAATTGAAAGTTTCAAATTGCATAACCAGCATCAGTTAATTTACAAATATCCAACCATAAAACAATCCAAGCAACGTTAGGCCTCACCTTTTTGGAGACAAGATATGCACATGCTTATGAAAAAAGCATGTGAGATTGGATATAACAAGCTAAAATAGGGACAAACCGTATCTGCTGTAATCAACAAGGTCACATGTTCATCCTCTTCCACTTAACCTGTGGTCTGACGCCTAGCAATGATGGCATTGCCTAGGAAAGAAACAAATTGATTGATTATTTGCTTAATTATGTGTGCTTAAGCAGCAAATTGCAAATTATGTAGGCCATTGAAGTTAATTATTGCACATAATTCAAGATAAAGAACTCAAACCTTTGCCTGGGCCAAAGCCATAACCCTGAACATGAAAAGGAGAATCTAGTTATTGCTTAATAGATACAGAATATGCTCAGTGTCATCCTTGGGCTCGCCGGACCGGTCGTTGGAGCTTCACTGGAGTCTCACCGGCAAATGCATCGAAGCCATCTGCTAGTAGATCAAGCCACCGGTAACTTCTAGGCAACACTCACGCGCCTCAACGCTTCTGCCATTCATCGGGATTGGAGCTTGAATATCCCACCCTTACCATCGTCGATCTCCTTGCTGCCGGCGAGTGGGGAGGAGCGGTAGCAACCGGAGGAGCCGCCTCAGCCTCGAGATCCCATCGGTGCCCTCAGACCCTTCAACTGCCGTCATTGGTTGCCGGAATAACAAAGAGCAGATCTGACTACAAGGAAGAAAAATTAGAGGAGACAAGGGCGGAGATACCGTGTTGCTACTAGTGGGTGGAGGGAAGAGTGCGATGTCTCGTTACTGGCCAGTGACGGAAGACGATGGCGGCCTGAGAATCGCCGGCGAGGACGTCGGTGAGCAGTGGTAACTCACCTTCCCTGCTCTCCCTAAAACTTTCCCGATTTTTTTTAGTTACTTTCTTTCTTAATTTTTTTTAACAACACACACACTTAAGTTCTTTTAGAAATTCTTAAAATATCTACCATTATTATTAAAATATCTATTATTATTATTATTATTATTATTATTATTATTATTATTATTATTATTATTATTATTATTATTATTATTATTATTATTATTTTCTCTTAATAACATCAATTTATTCATTTATTTGTTACTAACATACACTTTAATTGAAGTTATAAATTTGAAAATCTACAAGAAAAATCATGAAAAATTAATTTCTTATTTTTTATTTGTTACTAACATATACTTATTTTTTAATTATATTATGACAAATTAATTTCTTTTTAAAATTATGACCCTATCATCTTCTCATTATTATATATAAATGGAAAATAATAAAAAAGTAGTAAAATTAATAAATTGTGACCCTATCATAAATAAAATTATGACCCTATTAGCTTCTCATTACTTATTTTTTAATTATATTATGTTAAATTAATTTCTATTTTAGATTTCTAACAAACATGAAAAATACTTAAATGCCCCTCATTTACCAACAGAATTTAAATTTCATTGCTATTTTAGCAATCGAAAATAAATTCGGTTGCTAAAATAGCAACGAAAATATATTTCCGTTGCTATTTTAGCAACCAAAAATAAATTTCATTGCTATTTAGCAACCGAATTATCTTTCATTGGTAAAATAGCAATGGAAATTAAATTTCGTTGCTAAATTAGCAACATAAATCATATTCCATTGCTATTTTTCGTTCCAATTTTTTTCACCATCTATTGGTGCCTTCATTAGCAACGAAATAGTGATTCTGTTGCTAATTTTCGTTGCTAAATTTTAGTGCCAAAAATTCCCTCCACTTTTAGCAACAGAAGATAACCAAAAATTTTTCCTTTACTAAATCTACAAAATTTAACCAATTTTAGCAACGAAAATTATTTTTCGTTGATAAATAGCAACAAAATTGGTTTTCCATTGTTAATTTAGCAACGAAATCATTTCCGTTGCTATTTCCAGATTTTCTTGTAGTGAGTAGTGGTGCTCGTGTTGCCATCTAGCAATGGGGTTGGTTGAAAAATGGCCCTGAAGTTTTTTGTAGGAGAGAGAAAAACAAAACTAACACTACAAGAAAATTGACTTTTAACGACCAAAATTTAGCGAAGGGATAAAATTTCGGTGGTTAGAGACACTTAGCAGCGAAGGGAATTTGATCCGGTCGCTAGAGAGGAAATTCCATTCTTGTTTAACGAAGGGTTTTAATCCGGTGGTTAAAACACAACCAATCCGGTCGTTGCTGCCCCGGCTAAATTTGAGCGGGATTTATTTGGCTCCTAAAATTCATCACTCAATTATTTTATAAAAATAAAAAATAAAATTCTTATTTACCATCGTTCAACAAAAGCACAAAAGAGAAAGAAAGCATCCATTTTGTTCAAAGTAAAAAACGCTGGAAACCTAAATTATCCATTTCTTACTCCCAGGAAAATAAGAATGAGAGAAACAAAGGTACTCCAGGACAGCAAAGACATAGATGGGAGATCCAACAACGGATCCAAAAGCTGCGGTCAAGCTTCTTAGTGGCTCTATATCTCTTCATAATCTCTATTCTCCAAAATCAACCAAATCTCTAAGCTTTTTATCGAGCGATGGGGAGACACAAACAGAGAGGAGGGCAGAGAAAAGAAAAAAAATACAGAGAAGAGCGATGAGGAGAGAAAATATCAGTTCTAAAAAAGAGAAAGAAATAGAGAGAGGCGATAAGGGATGGTGGGGTCAAGGCGATGTTAAGCGGCAGCGATTTAGGTGAGGAGCCAGGGTTTCTTTCGGCCATTGAGATCGAGCAGAGAGAGTGAAAGGGCCAATGTAATAGGAAGGACACTTAGGCAATCCAGTGACAGAGAAAACAATGGCATTTCTTCGGAAAGATTACCATTGGAAAGCCAGGTGGGAGTCGAATCTACAGAATGGGTAAGGACGTGATTAGATTCCTATTAGAAATTAATTAATTAATTGCAGCTATTATTTTAGTCAGCTATTTCGTATAAAATACAGCGGGGGTAATAAGAAGAAATATGATTCTCAGATTGGACTATGATTTTCAGTGAAATAGGGGCATTTGCTTTAGTTAACTGTTGATATTTAGCTTTAAGACACTGATTTGTGATTCCTTATCCATCTGATTGGTTTAGATGGATGAAGAAAGCAATGTCGTGTACAACTTGGATAAGTCACCTGATGCTTTAGGTTGCGGGAAATTCCAAGTAATTATTCTTTTTTATGCTGGATTTGGTTTACTTGGCGATGCATTCAAAGTTATAATTCTTTCCTTCGTGGGATTGGCTGTAAAGGTTGAGTGGGGACTCTCCTGAACTCAAGAGAGCTTTCTAACAAGTGTTGTTTTTGCTGGCATGCTACTTGAAGCGTATTTCTGGGGTCTTATATCTGATAATTACAGAAGGAGGCAAGTCTTTAATTCTTTGATTTTGTTTGCTCATTTAAACCAAAAACTTGGGCATTCTCTTTACTGTTTCACTTTCAACTTTAAGAATGTTCAAAACAAGCTTCAAACTTTTTCAACTTTTAATTTATTTTATTTGGTAATTGACTTTATGTAGAGAGCTATTAGGAAGTGTCATCATTTTTTATTAATACTAAGCTATTTCTAGACAGTCTATGCATATATATCATTAAATAATTTGCCATAATGAAATTCCATTGCTGCCATTAAGCATTCTGGAAATTGCTAGGCCTTGTTAAACTTGAAACCAGTAGGTTGCAATGAGATTGAGTGAATGAATAACCTTATTAATTGTTCAATCTAGGAAGGGTATCTTAGGAGCAACTGTTCTAACAAGTGGAGCAGGATTTCTAAGTAATTTTGTAAGTTAGTAAATAGGAATATAAAATTTTTTGCTTGTCATATTGCAAGCTGTTAGACAATAACAAAGGTGTTGAAACAGTTAAGGAGTATTTAATGAAGATGGAAAAGGAAGTTGGGAAGAAGGTAAGCATTCGGTTATTTGCTTTAACATAATCATTTGGGAACTGCTTATTATCTATATGCTGCTCTAGACATTATCAAATTGATGCTCTGTACCTTAACCTCTTGAGTTTTCATGACAAAACCTTCATCTCATACAGTGTGGGCTATTTGGCAGTTCAATTTATGATCACCTCACAAGAATTCAACATTCGAGAAACTATTTGGGTTGCCACCGGAAGAATTTCTTATCAGCGACTTTACCTGCTACTTGAAGAGGAAAATGCATGTGCAGGTGCTAGTTTTAATTTACTTCCATGTGAACATGTATGCTTTTAGGAATGGACTCCTTGGTTGGATAAACATAAGGATAGAGTTGGCAGCATAGTTTTTAACATAATTAAATGCAAATTGTGGTAGCCTAAATTTAAATCATTCATATCCTCAGAAGTAGAAATAAACTCTTGGTAAAAATTCTTAGGCATTCCTTAATTGAAATTACTAAAAACAATGCTCTTTATCATATTGTTATAGGAGCATCATGTTGTTACTATCGCTCTAGCATATTATTGAGTCTTCTTTGAAATACAATGAGCTGAGTTTTGCATGCTAGGATTTGTTTTTGATAGACTCCCTCAGGTTGATGCTGATGCTGTATATTGAATGCAGGGCAGGCTTTTTTTGTCTGCTAGAATTATTGGGTTTTATGCCAACAAAGAGTGATGTAACAGTTCTCGAGTAGGATTTGCGTTTCTGTTGGATCTCTGTGTGGCTTTTCTGCAATATTATCTGAAATTGTAGGGCATAATGGGTGTTTAAGGTAGTTATGATGAATTTGTGAGCTTGAGTATGATTATGAAATTTATCTTTTTCATTTTTTTTGTTTATTTATTTGCTTGTCGATGTATACTCTAAATGATAACGTTCTTATCGCTTGTTTTGTTTTTTTATTTGCAGGTAATTATGGATGGCGCAAGGGAAAGATTGGCTTGACAAGCTATGTAGGGGAAAGATGACTGCCACTGGTTATACTCCAATCTTGTTAACTTAAATTTCATTGAAGTTTACATATATAATCTAGATTTTTATCTTACATAATTGTGAGAAAATATTAGATGTCAGACGTAGTGAATAAAATAGACCCCTGCTAACTCTTGTTTTCTGCCCATGCTTTCAAGTCATTTATAGACGAGGATTTTTTTCCCTTTTCTACATCAGTGATGCATTTCCATTTATGTGTCTAAGAGGCTTTGTCATTGATCTACCAAATAATTTTCTTACACTTGGTGCAACTTTCAGCAGGTGTCTCCTTTCGTAGTTAGCAGCTGTGCAATTTCTTCAATCTGAAATTTTATCTAAACACAATTTTAACATGTAATGTTTTGAACCTTGAACAACAGTTTTTCTTTCTTTCTATTTTTGTGATTTTCTTTCATTTATTTCTAAATTTTAGAGTTCCTCTTCTGAATTCTTTACTTTCTGGTTTCGCACTGGTTGGTTTCTGAGATTTTAGTTTAAGAATTTGCGACCAAATGAAATATTTGCTTGAGCTTTCAGTTTTGTGTCAATTTTCTTGTTCCTGTGCAACCAAACACGGCCTTCATGCATCTTAGGGCTGTTGATTTTCAAATTCTTTGGTTGTCTTCTTGTCATTCTATTCTTTTATGGTTTATTCGGCTCAGTTAATTGGTGCAGGTTAGTTCACACTGCTTTGCTCCGTTTGATAGCAAGTATTTATACTGCGTTTTCTTTATATATGTATGGTTTAGTTCAAATTTAAAGTCTTTTTTGTATAGTTCAAAGTTAAGGCTTAAGATTGCTGACTGGTGAGTGAATTTCAAATAACGGTTCTTCTAAACGCATTGTGAATGGACTTCTTAAATTTGTTGCAGAGTTTGATGAAAAATGAAGCCTGGATGCCCAACTACAAGATGAAGCTTTCAGCTGGATGCCCAAATTAATTTATTTACGGTAATCAATTACATTGGTTTCTGTTAAATGTCATTGACCACCCAAATCTAGGAACTACTACTGTGGGTGCGGAATCATCTTTCATTTTTAGGGTCTATTAATTCAAATTTCAACAATTAGTTCACAAATTTCACTTCCTTGTTGTTTATGGGCAGAGTTTACCATTTATTCTCGTTATTGTAACTTCTAACTACGGACAATTGCGAAAATAGGTGGCAAAACACCCACCCACCGCTCAATCCACTCTATTTATCAACAAATTAAAGATGATGGATACACACTTCTCTCATTGATCACATCAAAATTCTCAATTGAAAATTATGACTCACTTGAGGTTCATCAATCATTGGTCATGAACGAGGATACTCAGATTCACCATCGACCTCTTCTGGTGATGGTCCACCTGAGACCAGAGTCAAATATACACCTGAAGGTAATTGATATTGCATTGCTTTAAATACATATTTTTTGGGTTGATAATTGTTAGTACGTAATTTTCAATTGATGAATTAACTTTTGGAATGCTTATGGGACTTAGAAATTTCTTGTGTTGGAAGTATTTCTTTTATGTTGTATTCGAATGACTTTAATTTTCAATGTGCTAATTACTCCATTTCTGCTGCACTTATTTTTTTAAACTTATATTTCTTTATATTTAAACCTTCGTCTGCTGATAATGATGACTACTTAATTTCTTGAAGTTTAATTAGTATATGTGTAAAATATTAGAAATGAAAAATAAAAATATTTAAATATCAGCATGCATGTGTATAGTTTCAAATCTTTTAGGTACAGATATTCATTAGGTAGATTACACTTGAAAGAAAAAAATGTAGATTTTATATCCGTTCATAATTAGTTATTACAGGAAACAAAAATGTTATGCAGGTTTTGTATGTGGCACTGTATAGCAGTCATTTTAAATTTATGCAAAGACCTAGGAGGAGAAAGTAAACACGTCTCAAGTATGGGTGAATGGCTGTTTGTATGCATGTGAGGATTGGTATACATGGGAGTCCTTAATCATCCAAGTTGTGGCAACTGATGGGGTTCAAAGTGTTATCAATTTCTAGGCCATGCGAGACTGATGTCCGATCCTTTCCTAGTTCCTCCTGTGGAGATTTGTAGCTTGCCATAAGTTCTTGTTTTCACAGTCTAAACATTCTATATGTATACCCTTGTCAATGTTGGTGCTCAAAGATGTGGCATAGATACTATTTAGTGTCATTTTATAGGGTATAGGCAACATGTTATTATGCATGAAAGTTGGTTGTCTGATGTAAGGGTGGCAATCAATACGGGTAGATATGTAACAGTTGAGGTATATGGCATTCATATAACTAAATTATCATCCTAATCTCTGATCTGAACTGAAAGTTTTATTGTACTATAGAATTATTTAAATTGCTTAAATAATTGTATTTTGTTCAATCGATCATTTTCTCCCTCTTATGTTTTGATAGATCTTCGAGTAGAAATTCAGATTCTAACATTTGAGATCAAATTGAAAATAGAGATGGTTTTCACTCATCTTCAAATTCTAAATCATTATACAATCTTGTAAATTTACCTTCTTTTCCAAGGGTTTGAAATCATTATACAATAGAGTCTGAGAATCAAAGATGAAAAAAAAAACGTTATAAGTAGATATAAATTCTTATACCATGGTTTCATATTCAGGTGCTGATGGTTCATATGCCTTCTGGGCAATAATGTCTTAGCAGAGAAGAAAAAGATTTGGAGGAGAAAAGTTCTCTGCTACTTTCTTGGTCTCTCGGCAATTTCAAGTCAGTTTCTCATTTTCTTTATCCTCTTCTTTTGTTTGACTTTTGGATGTTCTTTCCATAATTTTAAATTCAAAACTTGAGTACATTTCAAGTTCTTAAATTTGTCTTTATTTTGTAATTGGGATATCTAATTTTTCATGTATTTTCTGTAGTCTTTCTACATAAATTTTCATCCTGTTTGATTTCTAATATGATAATATGTTGTTAATATATTATTAAACTTATTATTATTTTTTACTTTCTTAGCCATTTGATCTACTGTCTTTATAAATGAATATTAATTATAAATTTATATTTGCAGATTTTTCGATCAATGGACAACGAAGATTTGATACTCATTATTCATTTTTTTGAAAATTCTAGCTAGATAGATGTTATAGCAATGGGCTATTTTTCTAAACAAATTTATATGTGACAAATAGAATGTTAAACAATTTTGAAATATTGGTATACTTTGTAATTGGTTTTTTGCAATTTATGAAAAGAGTATTTATTATATTTTTGGATATGTATGTATGTGTCGGAGTGTCAATGGGGTGTACATGAAATATTTAAATAAAATTGTTTATATTAATTATCGGATGTACATTTAGCGATGGAAAATTCGGCCACCATTTGTAATTATTAACGACTGGATTTCCTTTTGTTAAAAGATATAAACAATCCGCGAAGGGAACTTTTAATCGTTATAAGTTAATTTTTACGACCAGATTTCCCTTCGCTGAAAGTGGTAAACAATTAACGAAAGGAGAAACCAGCCGTTAAAAGGGCTTTTTTAACGACCGGAATTCCCTTCGTTAAAAGCAGAACACAATTAACGAAGAGAAATCCAGTCGCTAAAAATTTATATTTAACGTCCGGATTTGTTCCGGTCGTTAATAACTTTAACGACCGGATATCAATCCGGTCGTCTATACTATTAACGACGGGGCTTTTAACGACCGGTGACGACTGGATTTTTCCGATCGTTATAGTATTTTAACGACCGGATTTTAACTTTTAACGACCGGATTTCCCTTCGTTAAAGAGCATTTTTCTTGTAGTGTAACAGATTGAGGGAGAATAGAGTGATGAAGGAGGAACGGCGGTATGTATGATGATTGTGGTGAAGAAATAGTAGTAGTGAAGGGTCATCAACGGCGAAGAATGGAAGCGGCCATTTAGACCCTAAAATCAACACTGCCTCTTCTCTCTTCCCCCTTTTCAATCTTTCCTTCCCTCTGCTTTTCTCATCTCTCTTTTTATTATATATTCTTTATTTGTGTTGCTATGGTTTAATTTGATTTTGGATATTTCTCTAAAGCCAAAGCAGTTCTCATATAAAATTTTCATATTAATATTTTTATTTGTTTTGTTTTACCTATGTCAAAATTTCAAAATTAATTAAAATTTTCTAATTTTGTCAATAGTTTAAATGTGGATTGCTTACCATAATTAATATTGACTTGAATAAATAACCTTGGTTAACTTCCTTTGTGACTGACTTATTTAATAAGAGTTAACTATTTATTATTTTTGAGTCAAAAAAATTGACATTTGATAAATTTCTTAATCTACCATGGTACAATCCAACACTTTAGAATTATTGGGGCGTTACAATTCTTCTCCTCTTAAGAAAATTTCAACCTCAAAATTCATTTGACCTCAAGCAATGAAGCACAATTTTTTCTCTTATTTTCTCTTAACTCTTACATGTCATCCTTAATCTTGAGATCAATGCTAAGTATATACACCAATGGATCTCTTTATTTCCTTCAGTGGTTGATTTCTCTTTAAAAGTTCTTAACTTATTCCTCTCTATGTCTGTCCATAATTCCTCATTGTCTAAAACAATTTCAATATCTAGTAATTGCATCACTATGACATTATTCTCATGTTTTCCTATCATTAGATTACATATTCTCTACCTGTTTAATAGGTATCCCTTTTTTTCAACTCCTGACTTACCTCACTTCCCCTCTATTTCATAGCTATAACACTTTCTCAATAATCAAGGGCTTGTATACTTACCTCCTTTTCACTTACTTTCCCTAATCTCTACTCTTTCCTTATTATTTCTAATTCATATCATCCTTCCCTAACACCACTTCTCTAACTCCAATGCACTTAAGGGATATCTCATTAGCTTCCTTTTTAATTGGGGCATATGCACAAAATTTGATTTTTGTCATGAATGGTTAAATAATGCAGATACAAAGATGAAAATTGTTTTATGTGTGCAGTATCATGAAAATGCACATGTCATGTAATGAAAATGCTTGCCCCACCCTATGCCATAAAATATTCAATTATAGCCATCAATATCAAAGGATGCTAACAGTAGCTAGAGTGCTAACCTCCCTTTTCTGCTTTCTCTTATCCTAAATCCAAAACGGCCTAAAACATACTTTAATACCACCAAATGTAACACCCTTATACACGGTCTGATGAGTGAACCGGACAAAAATGTTACTACTTATTTTGTGATCCATAATTATTTGAATAACATAAATTCTTTGTAATTCATTAATTACTCTAAATCGATACCATTAATTTGGTCCAAATTTCAATAAAGTTTTCCCTAAATATTGAGTTAAGCCTCTTATTCAAAAAGTTACAAATACACTTCTAAATCACATATCTTAACTCCATAAGCATCCAATACAAACTTCAATACATATAAAACTCCCATACACCAACTACCTTTATAAGATAGTTCCAAAATTTTATTAATTGTCACTAACAAAATTAGTATATACATGTATAATGACTAAACTAAGATAAATACTTATAATTTAATTACATAACTAACTTAAATTACATTTAAATATCTTTACAAATCTGTATGTTGAGTATACATGCCAAAACTAGGAAAAAGAATCAAAGATACACCATAAATAGCCTTTTCGGTATGCCTTCCTCTTAGTTTTGATATAACTCATGCTCAATACTAATCCATTAGATTTAATCTCTTTTATCTTAAAAATGTTGTTCTTTAACCTGCGTGCAAAAAAAAAAAAAACCACGTGTTAAGCCAAAAACTTAGTGAAAGCGTTCTACTAGTTTTACTTTATTATATCTATTATACCTATATATTTATATATGTAATATAAACAATTTGTGCAATTAGATTGTATCTATATATACATTTCCAAGCTTGAAAAGTAATTAGAGTCACACAATAAGATTTATGATAAATACTTAAAAATAGAAAGAAATCTAAAGCTAATAACCATCTCAAAATATCCAATTTTAATATTAACTTTCAATGTGCAAAATACAAACTTACATAACCTTTTATATTTTGAGAATGAGTTAAGTGAATCAAGTGCTTTAGTTATACTTATACTAAATCGAAGTGTTTCTATCATCCAGATAATCTCCTAATTTAGATATTCATCAGGTAGAACTAGCAAGGTATATTTTTCAATCAAGTATCCACAAGGAACTCTTACTTTATTAAATATAATAATAATATTATCATTAAATCAAGATAACATAAACCTCAATAAGGAAATACTATACTAATGTAAGTAATAATGTAGAATAATTGATTTAAGATTTAACCCAATCACATCATTTTGCAGATTATTAATCCATGCATATAATAGATTATTATGCATTCAAGTACACTTATAATTTATACTCTTTAAACTATACAATCAAATACACTTTATTTTATTTAATTGTTTATTACAAATATTGCCCACAATAATCAAACATAATACATCAAAAGGATACATAGGCCTATGGCTTTTTTAAGCCTGCTGGGATACAACCTTTTAGGCTTTCCAAATACGACCATATAGGCCTGATGAATATAACCATATAGGCCTGATGAATATGACCATTATGGTCTGATGTATACGACCATTATGGCCTGACGACTACAAACCATTACGGCCTGACGATTATAATGATTACGACCAATCAAATATATCCTACTGATTACTACAGGCAATAAAATCTTATATTCATATTCATTATCCAATTACAACACATTTACTCATAAACACATCAAACAAAATTCCATTACTACTTACAATTTAAACCTTAGGTTATACAATATATAAAAGAAGCGAATAAACCATGTTGGTTTTATTAGTACTATCTTCATATGCATAACATCTATTCACATGGGTTACTTTAATCACCATAATTTTTAGTAACTGTAGCTATAAATTTAAAACATAATCTCACAGACCTGTTATCTTAACAAGCATGCTTAACATACCCTTCCCAATGTGATGTTCACTAATCCATATACAAGCCAAAAATTTATAGTCACATTAATACAATTTGATTCAGACTAGAGATGTTAGTTTTCTAACTTTCAATGTATCCCATGTAAGGAATCAGAACCGTATAGTTTTACCATTATAAGTTCAGATAAGATTTTATGTCAAGCTTTAGTGTATAATTCACATCAAAATTGCATGCCAAACTTTATTTATTATTCACTTAGGGTAGGATTAACAACATAACATAATGCTTAACATCTAATTCATAACTAGGCCTTTGTTGGACCCACCATATATGAATAATAATAGAAAAAAAGTGCCATGATGAATTGATATATGATAGTATTAGGCAGTTCAAATTCTCTAATTTATTTTCTGCACTATGCTCTGTTCCTAATAAATCTTTAAAAAATCAAACAAGTCAAGGATTCATAAATTTGTTTTCAAACCAATTCCCATATATGCATCAATTAATCATTTACATTATTCTAAAATTAAAGAAATATCAAAGATTGATAGAAGTATTCATAACTCAAAATTCCAAATTTTTGCTTAACTAAGTGGACAATTAAAGATGCACCTACTTATTCTAAACAAAAAGGATTCACAGTTAAAACTCACACTCATAAAATTACCTAAATAACTATTAGAGACAACTCAACCCATCCAATAGCAAATAAATGCTTTATCTTCATTTGCCTCTATGTATTCGTTAATTACACTTACAAAACAATACAACTATAAAATTCCTATTACATATCAAAAATCTTTTAGATTGAGATATTATTGAAATATGATATATTTTTAGGTTGTACAACATCACAACTCAATTTTCAACAAATTTGAATAATTCTCCACAAAATAAGCTATTGAAAATGCAAATATCCTACTACTAAAAGAACATAAATTAAGCCTTGATATTGAGTATATTTGTAATTTGCAAATGATATATGTATAAAATTATGGAGGCTAATGAACCAATAAATACACATAGCTGAAATTTGAGTTGTAGTGGATAGGTTTAAAGAGTTTGTATTATATAATTGTTGGTGTTCTTTTATTAAGCTGATGGTAGTATATTAAATGCTGCAAGCTTATTAGCTCTGTGTAATTAAACATTATAATATAATGTAACACCCCTAAATTATATCCAATTAGTAATTTTATTATTATTTTTTTATAAGCTACAAATCTTACTAAATAAACAAAAAGTAGGAGTTAAAACTAGCTACACTAACAATAAGATTTAAGGCCAACTACAGGAAAACAAAACCTGCACAACTCAAGAAAACCATCCTAACCCACAAAATTATCGCAACACAACCCAGAGAACAAAGACTGTTCCCAAATAGAATATAACAAAACTCAGAGGAAAATCAACAAAACATAAAAGCATAGCATCATCCTAAGAATAAAACATCCACAACAATTAACCCAAAAAGAAACTATTACAGAAACCAGAAAGTATTCATTTTAATGACTTATTTTTAGATTTGAAATCATGCTTATTTTATTAATTAATAAGTAGATTCAACACTTTTCCAAATTTTTTTCACCTTAAACAACTACATAATTTAAGGCATCTTTAATTCTAGAAATTTAATTAACTTAATTGACTATGTAATTAGATTTATAAACCCTTAATTTAATGGTTCACTATCTCAATTTATCAGTACATTTAATATACTGAATTTCTCTAATAACTATTTTTGATAATTAGGAAAAAGGTAAATTTAAATAAATACCTACTAATCTTGAATCATTTATCCTCCAATTTGGACTAAAATTTTCAAAATTTTTTTTGACTATGTGCTTGACAGTGGTCATTGGAGCTTCACCGGAAAGGTACTATCCTGTCATAAGCTTGCTAAAGGTGATCACGCACCCTGATACATTGTGGTTTGGCTAGAATCTTCGTCAAAAGCTCTTATGATACCCATTTTCGATCTTCTTACTGCCAACATGAGAGGACGATCAATGGGTATAGGAAGAAGAACTTGATCACAAGGAGTCTTGTGGTGGTTCTCGTGCTGCCATCCGGCAATAGGGTAGGTCAAAAAATGGCCTTAAAGCTTTTCATAGGAGAGAGAGAAAAAGAGAACTAAAAGATGGAGAGAGAATAGAGCGAGGGAGGTGGAATGGTAGCATAGCTAATGACTACGGTAGAGAAATAAAAGCAGAGAAGGGTCATTGGCGGCGAAGAATGGCAGTGGCCGTTTAGGACCCCATGACCAACATTGCCTCCTCTCCCTTCCCTCCTTTTGATTTGTCCTTCCCCTACCTTTTCTCTTCTTTTTTTATTATATCTTATTTATTTATATGGTTATGGTTTAATTTGATTTAGGATATTTCTCTAAAGCCAAAGTAGTTCTCATATAAAATCTTCATATTAATATTTTTATTTGTTTTATTTTACCTATCTCGAAATTTTATAATTTCAAAATTTTTAATTTTGTTAATGGTTTAAATGTGCATTTTTACCATAATTAATATTGAATCGACTAAATAACCTTAGTTAACTTCCTTTACAACTGAATTATTTAATAAAATTTAAATATTTACTATTTTCGAGTGAAAAAAACTTAAAATTTGATAAATTTCTTAATGTACCATGGTACAATCCATAACTTTGGAATTATTGGGGTGTTACATGTGGTGCCTAATAGACGTCCTCATAGGTTGATCGTCAACAATAGATGGGGATAAAATATTATCCATTACGATGCAATGAAGCTTCACGAGTTAAATGAACCTTCATCAAATCTCAAGCCTTAAAAGCAGGTTTTTGAGAATAAATTGAATGTTTTCGGGATTTGGGGTGCATTACAGTGGCGACTCTACTAGGGAGCCATGGGTGCATTCCTAAAGTATGACCCTATGTCAACTAGTGTGACCTTAGCAAGTATACTAGATTGACAAGTAATAAAAAGGAGTATTTTTAGGACTATCGAATATCGTACCCAAAGGATTATGTGTGCAAGTTAAGAAAATCAATCATCTGCTAAAGAATTCCTAAAGGTTTTGATGATTGTGCTATGGTTATCTAAAATGAAGACTTTAAATGCTAAATTGTGCCATAGTAGTAATTCAAGTAAGAGCTAAATTATGTGAAATTAACAAGTGTAAAAATCTATATAAGGAGAATGTTGCTCGGGTTCACTAATCCACCCCATACCCAATGTGAATTAATTTTACCTAAAACCATATATGAACAAATCTGGGATAACCCTTCTAACCCAAGCATCCCATTCCGAAGCAAGCTACCTTGATTGCCAAGCGTCCCATTTCGAAGCAAGCCTAATAACTAGCCTAAGTGTAGGTCTAACATCCTAAGTTCGATTTTCTTTCCCATTCTGGAGCCAAACATCCCAAAACCCATCTATTTCACTCCACACTCTAGTCCTAAAAATACAAACACTGCACATCTAGAGTCCTATTCCGGAGCAATCCAAAATAGACAGCATTCTTGATAGAAAAATTGAGCAAAATCATTCATAGCATCCAATCCACTTAAGCTTAATACCCATCAAAGACATATGATAAAAACCATTCATCCATGCATGGAAGATGACTTGATAGATTGAAAACCCATGAGATAAAAATAAGTAACAGTGAAATAGACCATTGATTCATGTATAAATCAAAATATGTTCAATATTCGCATTGTGAGTAGGGGATTCAAAGATCCCTAAGCAACTAAAAGACTACTTACTATCCATAATGTAAAAAAATAAGTAAAGTAAAAAAAAAGAAACTATAAAACTCATTTGAAGTTGATGATTTGAAGTTGATGAAGCTTCTTTTCTCCTTCTCCAAACTGCACTTTAATTGTAAGTTGTAACATAAAGTAAGTAAACTATAACTAAGGCTATGTTTGTGTTCTTGAAGTAAAACTAAACTAAAAGAGTTATTTTGACAAGTAAAACTATGAAACCATGTATGAAAAGCTCTCAAGATGTAAAACTGCATTTTTCTCTCTACAAAATAGCCTCTACATGAAACCCTAAAAAGATCTCCTTGAAAACAGATAACTCTACAGCTTTTATACAGGTATCTAGGAAGACATAGCTAGGACACTTTTTTCTCAGTCGAGACATGAGAAGACAGAGTGGTACTTTGCATTGGCTATGGCTGGGACACATTTGTCTTAGTCGTGGCAACCTTCTAGATGTTTTGATCTTTAAAGGCTGCATTGGCCACGGTTGGGACCTATATGGACCCCATCATGACCCAAATTAGATTATTGTTAATTAACGAGGACCATCGTTAATTAAGGTAAAATTGGATTATTTTACAATTATCGAGGTTAAGTCTCATGAGGGGTATTTTGATAATTTCATCGTGTAAGCATATGAGTCAAGTTAAATTAGAATTAAAAAAAGGGTGTAATTAAAATGAATTAGAAAGTCTTGGGGTTAAGTTGGAAGAAATTAAAATAATGGGGTTTATTTTTGCTTAAGGGCATTTTAGAGATTTACTTGGGAATATATTTTTCCCCATTCATTTATTTTGGGAAACTTGGAGAGATGTGGAATGGACTCTCTCTCTCTCATTCTTGGTCACGGGATTGAAGAAGAAGCTCTAGGGTTTTGGTGCTTTAGCATGAAGGTAATGTCTCCCTTCCATAGATTTCTTCTTCCATACTTGATTTATGATCTTAGGGTTGTAGGAAGAGATGATAAGTCAAGTTTGTTATCTCTGTGTATAAGGAAATGAAGGAGAAAAAGAGCTAGATCAATGGATGTTGAAGGAGATAAAGCTTGATTTTGAGGTACGGGATTCATTTTTTTGAATGGTCATTGTACATGTTTTCCCTCTCATATTGTATGTGCTTTGATAATGAGATTAACGGTTTAAACTAATATGTTATGATGATTATAACATGATTAGTAACCTAAATGACCATGTAAGCAAAAGGGGAAGTGAGATTTGGGGTTTAAATTCATGTTATGCGCAATCGGGATTCTGGTTTTTCTTCTTTTTGATGGAGATTTAATTGAACCCTTAGTCTCACTAGACTGCATATAGGATGAGTAGGGTATCGTTCCAAAGGGAACGGGGTAAATTTTGTATTGAAATATCAACAAGTAGATGGATAGGTAACAATTTTTAATTGGAATCATGCAATTAATGTAATAGTTAACTACTTAAAATTTATTAAGTTAATTTTGGATAATAGATTACTTAAAAGATGGGATGAACATACGTTATCACCAAGTAAACAATTTCATCTTTGAATCATATAATAATTGTATGAATGATATGATTGGAGAATTTAGCCAAGATTCTTTAAAGCAATTCTCATTGTCAATAAAGATGTTTTTACCTAGAGTCTATAAGCATTCTCATGACATTATAGAGATAAATAAAAACTATGAAGTTCAATGCCAATTATTTAATCCCTTAACGTGAATTCCTTATCTCTAAGTGAATTCAATGCTTCAAGTAAATTTATTTGTCTTTCCATCAAAGAATTCCAAATCTCATTGTGAATTAAATGACTAACATGCTAATTATGATGATCAAGCATAATGAGTAAATTGAAGTACTCAAATAAATCTAAATCACACTTCATACATAAAGAGAATAAACATTCATAAAACAAAGATAATAGATGAAAAACATATTACATTAAATAGTTATAATGTACCAAAAGAACTTAGCCAACACAAATTTACAATAGAAATGAAATAAGAGAAAGGAAAATCATCACTCCCCAGTGTTTACTTTCTATTTAGACCTTCTGATATATCTCTTATTCCTTTGAATTTGTTCTTTGGTCATCCTCTAAAAACTATTTAAAAAGAAATGTCTAAAAGCAACTAAAATATTCTTAAGTAAAACATTGAAAAATGTCTTTTTATTTTTCTCCGATCCCTTATCCAGAGTTTTCATCCCATATATATAGAGTTTAACTCTACAGATATGTCCCCTCAGAAACTATGAAAGACTACTCTAAAAAGACTTGATGTTTGGCTGAAAGATCGGATGCAAAAGTTACAACATTTGGGAGCATAGGTGTCTTGTCCGACTCGTGAACACCCTCATGAGTCATAAATTCCTTAAAGTCTTCTGAACTCGTGAGCCTCCTTTTGAGTTGTGATCTACTTCACGACTCACGAGCTTGTTGTTGAGTCGTGAATGTTTCTTCTCTGCCTCACTCGTGAATCTCCAGTCCGTCTCGTGAATTCCTGTTCAAGTTGTGATCCACTTAACGATTCGTAATATCCATCCTCGAATCTTCACCATTTCTTCATTCTTCACCAGTTTCAACCTGAAAACACACATAAATACATAAACTAAACATAATCACATAAAATACTAATATTACATACTTAGTTACATAAATAAAGGAAAACACACACTAAAAAGTAGACATATTAATTACATGACATCAAATTCCCCCACACTTAAACCTTGCTTGTCCCCAAGCAAGAGCAAAGTGAGAAAAATTAATCCCAAGTTAAACTAAGTAAGTTAAATTATAAAGCATTGCTCAATTTTCACTTAAAATAAGATTGAGATGAAGTCAAACCCTTTAATACTCAAAATAGCAGTAAATCAAGACTTAAAACATGCATTCTAAATTATAAAGTCACCTAAGTTTAGTTTACTAAATCCAACATCAAGAATATAAAGTCTCAAGACTAACCATTCTCAAGAAAGAAAATTGATCATAAAACTTAAGAGTTTAAGACTATAGTTGCCTTTTTGGACAATATTCAAGAACTCATACCTTTAAACCCATCTCATGGCATTTTTAGACTGCATTTTTCATTCTTTTTCTTCTTTCTTTTTTCCTTTTTTTTTCTTTTTTTTTTCAAGCATGGGTATACTTTTAGACTTTATCCCATGAATTTTAAAATAGCAAGAGAATGTGGTATTGGGTGCATTTTATGCTCCATCCCATACTTAATTAAGCTTTTGAGCATGCATCTTGCTTTATTTTATTTATTTTTCATTTTCTTTTGCTAGTCCTCATCCATTATTGAATAACTAAAGGTAAGTATTATGGCTATAGTTTCCATGAGACAACAAAAATCCTAAAATCTTAAGCTAAATGAGAAAATTCTAATCTTTAAGCATAGTTAGTAAAGAGACTAAACAACCTAAAATGTTGAAAGAAGTAAAAAGAGATAACTTGAAAACATAAAATACATGCCAAAAAATCTTGAAAAACTAATGAAATGAGTATAAAAGGTAAATGACTCTTCATAACAATCTTTATTACATATAATATGAGCAATACTTCTAATAAAACTTACGAAAAAGGTTAGTCTAAATAAAGAAAAAGACAAACAAAAATAAACAACACACATGAGGTTTATGATGCTCCCCCACACTTAGAACACACATTGTCCTCAATGTGAAGGAACAAAACATAAACAACAAAAACAAAAACAAAAAGAAACAACTAAAGAAAATAGAGGAAAGAAAACTCCCCTAAAGATCATGGTGAAGGCGGAGGCGAAGACACCATATAGCCCGATTGGGCAATGAAGGCGTCCACCTTGTGCTCAAAGCGGCGTTGATGGCAAACCAATTGGGAGGTAACTTGCTCCAAGGAAGTGAGTTGATGTTGGATGGTGGACTGGTTTTGCAGCAATTGATTGAACATGGAATTGGTAGTATGTGAAAAAGATATAGCAGTAGGTGAAAAAATAGGTGCATGACTAGGGGTATCCTCCATAGGATCATCACTTTGCCCTTACTCCATTGGCCTTTACTCTTTCGAAGTACTTTCTAAAGAAACCACTTATGGAGTAGAGGTGCTTGGAAGTTCCTTCCAACAAGATCGATATATGGGTTGTATGTATTGAAAGGAATGGTTAATCACTTCTCCTCGTACAAACAAATGTTTGGAAAAATATAAGCATGGATGTACAGTGTCATAAGTGTGCAAATCAATATCAAGACCTCTAGCAATAACAGCTATGACATGTCCATGTGTGATAGGGGACTTCGGTCGGCCAACACAATTCAATAATTGTTTGAAAATCCAAAAAGACCAACAAATAGACTTACGATTATGCACACACCACATCAAGAAAAGTTCATGACTTGAAACTCGATTAAATTCAGGCTTGTTAAAAACAATAGAGGTAAGAATCTTATGCAAAATCCAATATTTCAAATCAAAAATAAACATTGATTTAGCCTCTCTATCCCTATATGGTGTAGTTAAACTAGTGAGAAAGTTCCAAAAAGCATTAGGCCTATAACTCTTAGGAGGATCACATAATCCAAATGGTTTAAAGCCAAACATGCGATGCATCATAAAATATGCAAGTGTATGTTTAATCCCATTCAAACGAAAGTCCACAAGCCTATGATTGTCAGCATTCTCTTTCAAATTGGTGTAAAATTTCGAGACTAAATCAGTATAGAACTGTTCATGCATATTAACAAAATGCAATAAGCCACATTGAGATAACATCTCATTGACTTCATCAAGCAAACCCACTTGTTCAAGCAAAGAGTTTGGGAAATACTTACATTGAGAAATTGCTCTATCCTTAAGAACAAGGAACCTATTACCTTCACGGATAGAGGAAATGGGGAATGGTGAACCACAATCTGTCTGTAAACTCACTAGTTGTGCTTCATCTCCCCCTTGCTGACCCCTTGAGGTTGAGACATTCTTGGTTCTCACCATCGTTGTTAAAGAGAATGAGGCAGAGAAAGAAATGTACAAATGTGAATTTATAGAGAAGAAATGTGAATGTATGTTGCAATGAAAGAAAACCAAGTAAACAAATGTGAATGTATGGAGAAGTGAAAGAGAAAGGAAGTGTATGAGGAAAGTAAAAAGAAAATAAATGTGAAAAGTGAAGAAAAGAGTAATTGCAGTATTTATAGAAGAATGAAGGAGAAAGTGAAAGGAGATGTCGTTTCACAAACCCTAAGTTTGATTTATAACCGTTCCCCCATTTAAATTTAAGTTAATTAAGGGCAGTTAATCCAAATTAAAACTGCAAACATAACTAATTAAAAGAAATAAGAGTTAAAGAAAGAAATAAAAATGAATTAAAAATAAGAACATGAAGTAAAAATCACGACTCGTAGATTGAGAACAGTGTATCACGAGTCTGCATAAACATCACGACTCATGAAGAATGAAGCAATTGTGGCACAAGAGGAGATGTTCACGAGTCGGCATAAGATTCACGACTCGTGAAAAAAAACAAAATGTAGGCAAGTGAAAAAAATGGTCACGAGTCAGAAAGCCCTTTGCGACTCGTGAGCATTTCCTCTCTGTCCTACTCATGATCATCTTCACAACTCGGTGTTATCTTCACGACTGAGTATATTGCTACCTTTGGAACACTCGTGAACATGTTCATGAGTCAAACTGCACGCTTGAACATGTCAATGCTTCATTTTTTTCTCTGCAAAACCATAACAACCTCGATCCAAAAGTTAAAATTACAAAAGAAAAATAAATCAATTAACATGAAAACTATAAAAACATAAAACTTAACCAAAAACAAACCATGAAACAAATAAATCCAAACTAAAAGAGCTAACTATAAATAAAAAAATTATTATTGTGTAAAAGAGGAATTCAACAAAGAAACTTTTTGAGTAGGAACCAATGCATCAACAATGAAATAAGGTTTTAATCTATGTCCATTAACCTTTAAAACCTCTCCTTTATCATTAGCAATATCAACAGCCCCAAAAGGAAAAACTTGAATGACTTTGAAAGGACCCGACCATCTAGACTTTAATTTACTAGGAAATAGCTTCAATCTAGAATTATATAATAAAACCATATCACCAACTTGAAATTCTTTCTTTGATATATGTTTATCATGCCATGATTTAGTTCTTTTCTTATATAACTTAGCATTTTCATATGCATTCATACGAAGCTCCTCTAATTTTTGCAATTAAAGCAATCTCTTCCTACCAACTTGTTGCATGTCAAAATTCAACACCCTAGTTGCCTAATAAGCTTTATGTTCAATCTCAACAGGTAAATGACAAGACTTACCATAAACCAATTGATAAAGAGTAAGACCTATAGGAGTTTTAAAAGCTGTTTTATACGCCCAAAGAGCATCATCTAGCTTAAGTGCCCAATCTTTTCTTGATCTGGAGGCTGTTTTCTCCAATATCCATTTAAGCTCTCTATTGTTAATTTCAACTTGTCCACTAGTTTGGGAGTGATAAGGTGTAGCAATTTTATGAGTCACATTATATTTTCTCAATAATTGCTCTATAACTTTATTGCAAAAATGAGACCCACCATCACTAATAATGGCCCTAGGTGTTCCAAATCTAGGAAATATAACCTTCTTAAGCATCTTCTTAACCACCTTGGCATCATTAACAATGGTTGGAATTGCTTCCACCCATTTAGATACATAATCTACCATGACTAGAATATATCTATTTCCTAAGGAATTAGGAAATGGTCCCATAAAATCCATACCCCAAACATCAAACAATTCAACTTTTAAAATACCATGTAAAGGCATTTCGTTCCTCCTAGACAAATTTCCCATTCTTTGGCATTTATCACATCTAAGTACAAAGTCCTTGACATCCTTAAACAATGTAGGCCACCAAAAACCAGCTTGTAAAACCTTAGAAGCTGTCTTAGAAATCCCAAAGTGACCACCTACAGTATAAGAATGACAATGAGCCAATACTTCACCAACTTCTTCATGAGGAATACACCTCCTAATCAATCCATCAGCACATCTACTATATAATAAAGGCTCTTCCCAATAGTAAGACTTCACATCATGAAGGAATTTTTTCCTTTGCCTATAATCTAAACCATAGGGAAGCATACAACTTACTAATAGTTTGCTATATCAGCAAACCAGGGAATTTCCTTGGAAACTACTCGAAAAAGATGTTCCCCATGAAAAGATTCATCAATAGGTACCCCATCATCATTATCTTGCAAAACACATTGGGTTAACCTAGATAAATGGTCAGTAACTAAATTCTCCTTTCCCTTTTTATCCCTTATTTCCCAATCAAACTCTTGTAGCATTAATATCCATCTTAACAATCTAGGCTTAGCATCTTTCTTACTTAAGAGATACTTGAGGGCAGTATGATCAGAATAAACAATGACTTTTTGCCCTACAAGATAAGACCTAAATTTATCAAAAGCATACACAATAGCCAAGAGTTCTTTCTCTGTTGTGGAGTAGCTAATTTTGGCATCATCTAGTAATTTGCTAGCATAATAAATAATAGAAGGCTGCCCATCAATTCTTTGCCCTAAAATAGCCCCAACCGTATAATTACTAGCATCACACATCAATTCAAAAGGTTGCTCCCAATTTGGTGGTTGCAACACCAGTGACGTGATAAGAGCATGTTTAAGAGTTTCAAAAGATTTAAGACATACCTCATCAAAATGAAAATCAACATCTTTGCCTAGTAATGTGCATAAGGGTTTAGCTATATTAGAAAAATCTTTTATGAACCTTCTATAAAATCCAGCATGACCTAGAAAGCTTCTAACATCTCTAACATTTTTAGGAGGAGGCAAATTAGCAATAATTTCAATTTTAGCTCTATCAACCTCAATTCCCATATTAGAAACTAAATGTCCTATAACAATGCCCTCTTGTGCCATGAAATGACACTTCTCTTAATTTAAAACCAAGCCATGCTCCATACATCTATCAAGCACTATAGAAAAATTAGATAAACAATTCTCATAAGTAGTGCCATACACACTAAAGTCATCCATGAAAACTTCTATACATTGATAAATAAGATCACTAAAGATAGAGAACATGCATCTTTGAAAAGTGGCTGGTGCATTGCACAAACCAAAAGTCATTCACCTAAACGCAAAAGTTCCATATGGGTATGCAAAAGTTCTATGTGGATGTATAGGTATTTGATAGAAACCACTTAACCCATCTAAGTAACAAAAATAAGAAAAATTAGCCAATATTTCTATAACTTGATCGATAAATGGTAAAGGGAAATGGTCCTTTCTTGTGGCCTTATTTAATTTTCTATAGTCCACAAACATACGCCAACCCATGATAGTCCTAGTAGGAATTAAATCATTGTTATCATTATGAATTATAGTCAAGCCACCCTTCTTATGGACAACTTGAATTGGACTTACCCACTTGCTATCACTTATGGAATAAATTATGCCATTATTAAGCAATTTAATTATTTCTTTCCTCACAACCTCTTTAAGAGTTGGATTAAGCCTTCTTTGACCTTCAATAGATGGCTTAGAATACTCTTCTAACAAAATTCTATGCATACAAATTTTAGGTGCAATCCCTTTTAAATCACTAATTGAATATCCTATGGCATTTCGATGAGCAAGTAAAATATCACGTAAAGCACTCACATTATGCTTATCAATTGATGAATTAACAATGAATGGTAATTGAAACTTTGAATCTAAAAATTCATACCTTAAGCTTATTGGTAATGGCTTAAGTTCAAGCTTAACTTCCTCCTTAGAAGTCTTTGATGGCATCTCCTCATCCTTTCTCAAAGACTCAAACTTTGAGAACTTTCCATGGAAAGAATATGAAGCAACTTGCAAAACCTCATCACAACTTTTATTTAAATAATAAGGTGCAATATGGTTTTGACTCATACAATCATTCACAACATTGTCAATACACTCATCAAGAATATTATAACATACTTAATATTATAACATACTAAAAAATAAGTAAATTCATTTAACTTTCCATCAAAGAATTCCAACTCTCATTGTGAATTAAATGACTAACATACTTAATATGGTGATCAAGCATACTAAGCAAATCAAAGCACTTAAACAAACTTAAATCATACTTCATACATAAATAAAATAACCATTCAATAGACAAAGATAAGTAGATGAATAACAACTTATATTAATTAGTTATAATGTACCAAAAGAACTTAGCCATAAAAAAAATTACAATAAAGATGAAATAAGATACAAGAAAAAAATCACTCCCCAAGGTTTACTTTCTATTTTGACCTTCTGATAAATCTCTTATTCCTTTGGATTTGCTCTTTTGTCATCCTCTAAAACTAAGTAAAAATGAAATTGTCCAAAACAACTAAAATGTTCTTAAGAAAATAGTAAAAGAATTCATTGATTTTTTCTGATCCCTTAGCCAGAGTTTTTCTCCCATTTATATAGAATCTAACTCTACAGATATGTCCCCTCAGAAACCATGAAAGGCTACTCTGAAAAGACATAATGTTTGGCTAAAAAATTAGGTGCAAAAGTCACGACGTTTGAGAAGCAGTTTCTTGTCCGACTCGTGAACACCCTCACAAGTCGTGATCTACTTCATGACTAGTGAACAAGATGCCGAGTTGTGAGCCTTTCTTCTCTGCCTCACTCGTGAATCTCCAGTCTGTCTCGTGAATTCTTGTTCGAGTCATGATCCACCTCACGACTCGTGATCTTCATTTTCGAATCTTCACCAGCTCTTCATTCTTCTTCACACTTCACCATCTTTAACCTAAAAACACACATAAACACATAAATTGAACATAAACACATAAAATACACATAATATTACATACTTAGTTACAAAAATAAGAGAAAACACACACTAAAAAGTAAACATATTACATGACATGAAATTCCCCCACACTTAAACTTTGCTTGTCCCTAAGCAAGAGAAAAGTGAGAAAATTTAATCTCAAGTCAAACTAAGTAAGTTACAATATAAAGCATTGCTCAATTGTCACTTAAGATAAGATTGATATGAATTCAAACACCTTAACACTCAAAATATTAGTACATCAAGACTTAAAACATGCATTTTAAATCATCTAGTTACCTAAATTTACTAAATTCAACATCAAAAATATAAAGTCTCAAGACTAACCATGCTTAAGAGAGAATAGTGATCACAAAGCCTAAGATTCTAAGACTATAGTTGCCTTTTTGGACAATTAAAAAGCACACATACCTTTAAACCTATCTCATAGCATTTTTAGACTATATATTTTTCATTTTTTTGAAGTATGGGTATACTTTTAGACTTTATCCCATGAATAGCAAGAGAATGTAGTATTGGGTGCGTTTTACGCTCCATCCCATACTTTATTAAGCTTTTAGATATGCATCTTGCTTTATTTAGTTTATCATTATCATCATTTTTTTCATTTTTTCTTTTTTTTTATATATTAGTCCTCATCCATTATTGAAAGGCTAAAGGTAAGTATTATGGCTATAGTTTCCATGAAGCAACTAAAATCCTAGAATCTTAAACTAAATGAGCATATTCCAACCTTAAAGCATAGTTAATGAAGAGACTAAATAACCTAAAATGTTGAAAGAAGTAAAAAGAGATAACTTAAAAACATAAAACACATGCCAAAAATCTTGAATAACTAATCAAATAAGTATAAAAGGTAAATGAATCTTCATAACAACCTATATTACATACAATATGAGCAATACTTATAATAAAACTCACTATAAAAGTTAGTCTAAATAAAGAAAAAGATAAACAAACAACACACACGCACAAATGCTCCCCCACACTTAGAACATACATTGTCCTCAATGTGGAGAAACAAAACAAACACACAAACAAAAAGAAAATTAAAAATAAATAAAAGCGAGGAAAGAAAACTCCCCTCAAATTCATGGTGAAGGTGGAGGTGATAGGACCTCATAACCTGCTTGGGAAATGAAATCGTCCACCTTGTGTTTGAGATGGCGTTGACGATGAACCAATTGACTTGTGGCTTGCTCCAAGGAAGCAAATTGATTTTGGATGGCGGATTGATTATGTAGCAATTGATTGAACATGGAAGTGGTGATATTGGAAGAAGATCCAGCAGTTGGTGTGAAAACAGGTGAATGACTAGGTGTACACTCCATAGGATCATCACTTTGCCCTAACTCCATTGGCTTTGACTCTTCCGAAGTACTTTCCATAGCAGCCACTTGGGGAGTAGAAGTGCTTGGTAATTCCTTCCAACAAGAACGATATATAGGTGGTATGTATTGAAAGGAATTGTTAGTGACTTCTCCTCTTACAAATAAATGCTTAGAAAAATATATGCATGGAAATACACAATCATAAATACGCAAATCAATATTAATTCCCCTAGCAATAGCAGCTATGACATGACCATAGGTAATAGGGGACTCTGGGTGACTAATACAATTCAATAATTGTTTGAAAATCCAATAAGACCAACATATAGACTTACGATTATGCACACACCACATCAAAAACAGTTCATGACTAGAAACTCTATTAAATTCAGGCTTGTTGAAGACAATGGAGGCAAGAATCTTATGCAAAATCCAATATTTCAAGTCCGATATAAATATGGATTTAGCCTCTCTAGCCCTATACAGTGTAGTCAAACCAGTAAGAAAGGTCCAAAAATCATTAGGTCTATAACTCTTAGGAAGAGTACATAATCCACTTGGTTTAAAACCAAAGATACAATGCATCATGAAATAAGTAAGAGTATGATCAACACCATTCAAGCAAAAGTCTACAAGTCTAGGATTATTAGCATTTTCTTCTGAAATTTGTGTAAAATTCTAAGACTAAATCAGTGTAGAACAGCTCATGCATATTAACAAAATGCAAGAGGCCACATTGAGACAACATCTTAATTCACTTCATCAAGAAAACCCACTTGTTCAAGCAAAGAGGTGGGAAAATACTTACATTGAGATTTTTCTCTATCTTTAAGAACAAGGAATCTATTACCTTCATGAATGGAAGAAAGAGGGAATGGAGCACCAAAGTCAGTCTGTAAACTCTGTAGTGGTGCTTCATCTTCTCATTGGCTGACCCCTTGAAGCTGCAACATTCTTTGTCCTTACCATGGTTGTTAAAGAGAAGGAAACAGGGATAACAATGTGTAACGGGAATGAAAAGAAGGGAAATGGGAAGAAAATATTGCAGAGAAAGAAAAACAAAGAGACAAAGGAAATGCAAGTTACAGTTGAAGAGAAAAAAGAGTACGAGACGAGTAAAAAGAAAGAGAATGTAAAAAGAAATGAAAAGAAAACTACCACAGTATTTATAGAAGAAGAAGGGAAAAATGAGAAAGAGATGACGTTTAGAAACCCTAGATTTAAGTTATAACCGTTCCCCTCTTAAATTTAAGTTAATAAAGGGTAGTTAATCCAATTAAAAACTGCTAATACTCCTAATTAGAAGAAATAAAAGTGAAATAAAGAAATGAAAATGAAATAAAAATAAAAACAGGAAGTGAAAAATCACGACTCGTAACTCTTGGAACAGTGCTTCACGAGTCGGCAGTGTCCTCACGAGGTCGTAAAGAGAAGGCAGTGAGTGTGAAGGAAGCAATGGTCACGACTTGGCAGGAATCTCACGACTCGTGAAAGAAAATAGGGATAGACAAAAATGTGAAATCATCACGAGTCGGTATGGCAATCATGACTCGTGAGCCTTTCACTTCTGTACTACACATGATACTCTTCACGACTAGTGATTTTGCTCACGACTGAATGGATGAAGCCTCTATAATACCCATGAACACATTCACGAGTTGTGATGCACTCGTGAATGTGATGTATTTCTTTGCAAAATCTTAACAACTTGATCCAAAAATTAAAGTAACAAAGAAAAATAAGCTAAGGAACATAAAAACTATATAAAACATATAATGTAGTCTACAATCAAACCATAAAATAAATAAATTCAAACTAAAAGAACTAAGGAAAAATAAAAAGAATATTAGGAGTAGGCAAAAGCAGAATTTATCAAAGAAATTTTGTGAGTAGGAACCAATGCATCACCAATGAAATAAGGCTTCAATCTATGTCCATTTACCTTAAAAATCTCTCCTTTATCATTAGCAATATGAACAACCCCATAAGAAAAAACTTGAACAACTTTGAAAGGTCTTGACCGTCTAGACTTTAAACTTTCCAGGAAATAACTTCACTCGAGAATTGTATAACAAAACCATGTCACCAACTTGAAATTCTTTCTTTAGTACATGTTTATCATGCCATGATTTAGTTCTTTTCTTTATATAACATAGCATTTTCATAAGCATTCATACAAAGTTCCTTTAACTCTTGTAATTGAAGCAATCACTTCCTAACCAACTTGTTGCATATCAAAATTTAACACCCTAGTTTCCCAATAAGCTTTATGTTCAATCTCACCCGACAAATGACAAGACTTACCATAAACCAATTGATAAGGTGTAAGACCTATAGGAGATTTGAAAGCTATTCTATATGCCCAAAGAGCATCATTTAACTTAAGTGCCCAATCTTTTCTTGGCCTAGAGACAATTTTCTCTAAAATCCACATAAGCTCTCTATTGCTAATCTCAACTTGCCCACTAGTTTGGCGATGATAAGGTGTAGTAATTTTATGAGTCACATTATATTTTCTCAATAATTGCGCTATAACTTTATTGCAAAAATGAGACCCACCATCACTAATAATGGCCCTAGTGTTCCAAATCTAGGAAATATAACTTTCTTAAGCATCTTCTTAACCACCTTGGCATCATTTGTAATGGTTGGAATTGCTTCCACCCACTTAGATACATAATCCACCATAACTAAAATATACCTATTCCCTAAAGAACTAGGAAATGGTCCCATAAAGTCCCATACCCCAAACATCAAATAATTCAACCTCTAAAATACCATGTAAAGGCATTTCATTCCTCCTAGACAAATTTCCCATTCTTTGAGCACTTATCACAACTTAATACAAAGTCCTTAACATCCTTAAACAATGTAGCCACCAAAACCAGCTTGTAAAACCTTAGAAGCTGTCTTTGAAACCCCAAAGTAACCACCTACAGAGCATAAGAATGACAATGAGCTAATACTTCTCCAACTTCTTCATGAGGATGACACCTCCTAATCAATCCATCACCACATCTCCTATTTAATAAAGGTTCTTCCCAATAGTAAAACTTCACATCATGAAGGAATTTCTTCCTTTGCCTATAATCTAAACCATAAGGAAGCATACCACTTACTAGGTAGTTTGCTATATCAGAAAAACCAAGGAGTTTCCTTGGAAACTACACTAAAAAGATGTTCCCCATGAAAAGCTTCATCAATAGGTATCCCACTCATCATTATCTTGCAAAACACATTGGGTCAACCTAGATAAATGGTCCGCAACTAAATTCTCCTTCCCCTTTTTATCTCTTATTTCCCAATCAAACTCTTGTAACATTAAAATCCATCTCAACAATCTAGGTTTAGGCATCTTTCTTACTTAAGAGATATTTAAGAGCAGCATGATCAGAATAGACAATGACTTTTTGCCTTACAAGATAAGCCCTAAATTTATCAAAGCATACACAATAGCCAAGAGTTCTTTTTAGTTGTGGAGTAATTAATTTGTGGGCATCATCTAGTAATTTGCTAGCATAATAAATAACAGAAGGCTTCCCATCAATTCTTTGTCCTAAAACAGCCCCTACCGCATACTTACTAGCAATCACACATCAATTCAAAAGGTTGATCCCAATTTGGTGGTTGTAACACCGGTGAAGTGACAAGAGCATGTTTAAGAGTTTCAAAAGATTTAAGACATGCCTCATCAAAATGAAAATCAACATCTTTACCTAGCAACGTGCATAAGGGTTTAGCTATCTTAGAAAAATCTTTGATAAACCTCCTATAAAAACTAGCATGGCCTAGAAAGCTTCTAACATCTCTAACAATTTTAGGAGGAGGCAAATTAGCAATTATTTCAATTTTAGCTCTATCAGCTTCAATCCCCCTATTAGAAACTAAATGTCCTAAAATAATACCCTCTTGAGCCATAAAATGGCACTATCTCCCAATTTAAAACACCAACCATGCTCCATACATCTACTCAAGAACCTTAGAAAGATTAGATAAACAATCCTCATAATTAGTGCCATACACACTAAAGTCATCCATGAAAAATTCTACACATTGATCAATAAGATCACTAAAGATAGAAAACATGCATATTTGAAATGTAGCTGGTGCATTACACAAAACCAAAAGGCATTCGCCTAAATGAAAAAGTTCCATATGGGCATGTAAAAGTTGTCTTAGATTGGTCATGTGGATGAATTGGTATTTTATAGAAACCACTCAACCCATCTAAGTAGCAAAAGTAAGAAAAATTAGCCAATCTTTCAATAACTTGATCAATAAAGGGTAAAGGATAATGGTCCTTTCTTGTAGCCTTATTTAACTTCCTATAGTCCACACACATACGCCAACCCGTGATAGTCCTAGTAGGAATTAAATCATTGCTATCATTATGAATTAGAGTCAAACCACCCTTCTTAGGGACAACCTGAATTGGGCACACCCACTTGCTATTATTTATAGAATAAAGTTATACCATTATCAAGCAATTTAATTATTTCCTTCCTCACAACCTCTTTAAGAGTTGGATTAAGCCTTCTTTGACCATCAATAGATGGCTTAGAATCCTCCTCCAACAAAATTCTATGCATGCAAACCTTAGGTACAATCCCTTTTAAATCACTAATTGAATATCCCATAGCATTTCGATGAGCAAGTAAAATACCACGTAAATCATCCATATTATGCTTAACAATTGATGAATTAACAATGAATGGTAATTGAGAATTTGCATCTAGAAATTCATACCTTAAGCTTGTTGGTAGTGGCTTGAGTTCAAGCTTGATTTCCTCCTTAGATGTCTTTGATGACATATCCTCATCCTTTCTCAAAGACTCAATTTTTAAGAATATTCCATAGGAGGGATATGAGGCAACTTGCAAAACTTCATCACAACTTTCATTCAAACAATATTGTGTAATAGGGTTTTAACTTACACAATCATGCACAACACTATCAATACACTCATCAAGAACATCATAAGAATCAATTCTATTTACCACCTCTATTGGCAAAGATTTAATCATGCCAAAAACATTAATCTCAATTTTTTTCACCATTAACCTTAAGGGATATTTTACCATTTTTTCATATCAAAAATAGCCCCAGCAGTAATTAAGAATGGCCTACCAAACAAAATGGAATTTCAGGATCTTCATCCATTTCTAACACAACAAAATCAGCAAGAATCACAAATTTACCCACTTTGGTTGGAATATTTTCTAATATGCCTATAGGAGTGTGAAATAGACTTATTCGCCATTGATACAGGCACTTAGTAGGTTTTAACTCACCTAAATCAAGCTTTTTATAAATTGAGTAAGGCATAAGACTAACACTAGCACCCATATCACATGGGGCCTTATCAAAATATGTACCACCTATAACACAAGGAACCGTAAAACAACCTGGATCCTTTAGCTTAGGTGGGTATTTAGAATACATAGCCTTAGACTCTTCTACCAAAGAAACACAACCATATTCTTCAAGCTTACCCTTGTGACTCACAATTTCTTTTAAAAATTTTACCCATAAAGGCATATCTTTAATGGCATCTACAAAGGGTATAGTTATAGTAAGTTCCTTCAAATAATTCAAAAACTTGCCAAATTGCTTATCAAGATTTCTTCTAATAAGTCTTTGAGGAAATGGCAAATCATTCAAATTAACTTTAGGTCCATCGTCCCTAGATGAGGTTATATATTTTTTAGGTTCATTAAGCTTATTATCATTTTCACTCACATCCACAACATGATCATCATTCATAATAAGATTCTCATCACTTTTACTATTACTCTCAATCTTTTTTCCACTCTTTAACATAATGGATTGAACCGATTTATGAGGCAAAAACTCAGGTTGACTTGTTAGCTTGCCTAAAGGTTTAGCACTAGAAGTGGCTTGTTGAGCCAATTGGGTTTCAAGCATCTTATTATGAGTGACAAGTTGATTAATTTTAGTGTTTATTTGCCTAAATTTTTCCTCATTTTGCTTGTTAGTAGTCATTTGATGATTAACAAATTGCTCCATCAAATTCTCTAAATGGGATTTAGGTTGTTGGGAGTTAAAAGGTAGCTTATTTGAAAAAGGTGAAGGGTTAGGTAACTTGTTCATATGATTGTGATTATTATTATTAGGAGGATTCAATTGGGCATTTTGGTTAGACCAAGAAAAACTGGGATGGTTTCTCCATTGTGGGTTATAATAATTAGAATTTTGACCCAACCTTTGGTTATAATTCCCTTGAACAAAACTGACATCCTCACTAGACCCCTCACTACAATTAGCATACATATGAGGTCCACCACATTTCTCACATACTTGACTAACGTTTTCAACATTGGAGTGAGAATTACTTACCATTTTTGTCAAAGCTTCTACCTTAGCCGTCAAAAGATTAATGGAATCCAATTCCAAAAACCCCTTAGCCTTCGCCATAGTGGGTTCTTCTCCCATATAGCCTTGTGAGGCTAATTCTTCCAACAAAGTTTTAGCTTCCTTAGCAGTTTTCTCCAACCATTTTCCACCTGAAGTAGCATTAACAATATTTCTATTTTCCTCCATTAACCCATTGTAAAAGATTTGAGGAATCATCCAATCCGGCAAGCCATGATGAGGACATTGCCTTTGAAGTTCCTTAAATCTTTCCCAAGAGATATAAATGGTTTCATTAGGAAATTGTTTAAATGTAGATATTTGATTTCTAAATTTTGCCATTTTATGTGGCGAAAAATACTTATGAAGAAAAACTTGTTTTAATTGATCCTATGTAGTAATTGTCTTACTAGGTATACTAGCAAGCCAAATTTGAGCCTTTTCTTTTAAAGAAAATGGAAATAACCTAAGTCTAATGGCATCATTACTCACTCCATTAATTTTAAACGTAGCACACACATTAAGAAAAGCAAGGATATGAGCATAAGGGTCTTCCCCTTGCAAACCTCCAAATTGGTTATTTTGCACCATTTGAATGACAACCAGCTTGATCTCAAAATTGTTATTAGCAATAGTCGGTGCCTCTATTCCTCCAAAACTTTTCAAAATATTTGGCATTGCAAAATCACCAAGCATTCTCCTTTCTTCACCCGACATAATTGGAATATGATGACCTTCCTCCAACTTCGCACTTTGTTCTCCTTCTACTTGCAAACTAAAATCCTCTTGTAGCTTCCTTCTAAGTTCCCTACACAAATCAAAAATACATTTAGTCTAAAACTATTACAAAAAATCTAATACTAAAACAAACAAAACGGAAAATAAAATTTTGTACATTAAAATAACTAATTTATATCATAAAATCCTAAAACATCTACTCTTTTGTATCAATCAATAAAAATTCATTTAAACCATTCCCCGGCAACGGCGCCAAAATCTGATGGGGATTTATTTGAACCCTTAGTCTCACTAGACTGCGTATAGTATGAGTAGGGTATCGTTCCAAAGGGAACGACGTAAATTTTATATTGACGTAACAACAAGTAAATGGATAGGTAACAATTTCAATTAAAATCATGCAATTAATGTAAATACTAAACTACTTAAAATATATTAAGTTAATTTTGGATAATAGATTACTTAAAAGATGGGATGGACATACATTATAACCAAATAAAAACAAGTTCATCTTTGAATTAATTAACAATTGTATGAATGATATGATAGGAGAATTTAGCCAAGATTCTTTAAAGCAATTCTCACTGTCAATAAAGAATGTTCTTACTTAGAGTCTATAAGCATTCTCATGTTATTATAGAGATAAATAAAAACTATGAAGTTCTATGCCAATTCTTTAACCCCTTAAAAAGAATTCCTTATCTCTAAGTGAATTCAATGCTTTAAGTAAATTCATTTAACTTTCCATCAAAGAATTCCAACTCTCATTGTGAATTAAATGACTAACATACTTAATATGGTGATCAAGCATACTAAGCAAATCAAAGCACTTAAACAAACTTAAATCATACTTCATACATAAATAAAATAACCATTTAATAGACAAAGTTAAGTAGATGAATAACAACTTATATTAATTAGTTATAATGTACCAAAAGAACTTAGCCATAAACAAAATTACAATAAAGATGAAATAAGAGACAAGAAAAACATCACTCCCCAGGGTTTACTTCCTATTTTAACCTTCTGATAAATCTCTTATTCCTTTGGCTTTGCTCTTTTGTCATCCTCTAAAACTAAGTAAAAATGAAATTGTCCAAAACAACAAAAATGTTCTTAAGAAAACAATAAAAGAATTTGTTGATTTTTTCCGATCCCTTAGCCAGAGTTTTTCTCCCATTTATATAGAGTCTAACTCTACAAATGTCCCCTCAGAAACCATGAAAGGCTACTCTGAAAAGACATAATGTTTGGCTGAAAAATTAGGTGCAAAAGTCACGATGTTTGGGAAGCAGTTTCTTATCCGACTCGTGAACACACTCACGAGTCATGATCTTCTTCATGACTCGTGAGCCTTTTTTCTCTGCCTCACTCGTGAATCTCCAGTCTGTCTCGTGAATTCTTGTTCGAGTCGTGATCCACCTCACGACTCGTGATCTTCATCTTCGAATCTTCACCAGCTCTTCATTCTTCTTCACACTTCACCATCTTTAACCTAAAAACACACATAAACACATAAATTGAACATAAACACATAAAATACACATAATATTACATACTTAGTTACATAAATAAGAGAAAACACACACTAAAAAGTAGACATATTACATGACATCAATTATTTTGGAAGATTAAGATGATATTGGTCTAGACCATGGTGTCATTGTTAATGGCATACATTTTGATGATTATGTTAGGTGTTTGACCTATGATTGATATATATAGGACCATTAGCAAGATTTTGGTAGAGATTGTGAGATGATATCTGAGGAATTATCAATATCTCTCGCCTCCTGGTATTAGAGTGCTTAAATGGCTTAATATTTTATGATTGAGGTATAGCATAAGATTGATTATAAGTATGTCTAGATTATATATTAAGACGTTTGAGGAAAAGTTCATATGAATAAAAGAGAACTTGATCTTTGGCATAAATGATGATGAAAGATGTTAAGATTATTAAGATACTTAGGATAAGAAAGACAATGAGCATAAGAGTATCTGGAATCAGAGACAGATACACATGATTATAGATGATGAGATTATTATGCACATAGAGAATGCTTATGGTGATAGTTATTTAAAGCTAAAGCACAGTTAAGAATTTCTAGCAATAAAGATAAGGACTACTAGTTTTAAATTTTAAGGATAAAATTCTTTTAAGGAGGAGTGATTTGTAAGGACCCCATCATGACCCAAATTGGATTATTGTTAATTAACGAGGACCATAGTTAATTAAGGAAAAATTGGATTATTTTGCAATTATCGAGGTTAAGTCTCGCGAGTGGTATTTTGGTAATTTCAATGTGTAAGCATATGAGTCAAGTTAAATTATAATTATAGAAAAGGGTGTAATTGAAATGAATTAGAAAGTCTTGGGGTTAAGTTGGAAGAAATTGAAATAATAAGGTTTATTTGTGCTTAAGGGCATTTTGGAGATTTACTTGGGAAGATATTTTCCCCATTCATTTATTTTGGGACACTTGGAGAGATGAGGAATGGACTCTCTCTCTCTCCCTCTCTCTCTCTCTCTCTCTTGTTCTTGGTCACGGGATTGAGAAAAAGCTCTAGGGTTTTGGTGTTTTAGCATGAAGGTAATGTCTCCCTTCCATAGATTTCTTCTTCCATGCTTGATTTATGATCTTAGGGTTGTACGAAGAGATGATATGTCATGTTTGTTGTCTCTGTAAGTTTTGTTTTGTTTTGAGTTATTTATTTCATGAACTTTAAAATATTAGATTTGATTGTTCATGAATGAGAAATATTGATTTCCAGTTGTATGTGTGATTAAATAAATTTGGTGGAAACAAAAACAAAATTTTCGAATGACTATGATTAGGGTTTGCCGTGAAACCCATTAGGGCTTGGCATGAAACCCTAGGTGATTTAAGGGGATGTTCTAATTTAATCTCTTATGGATCCATTTAAAAATCATTTAGATGATATTTTATGTGTTTAATATGTTATATTAAGTCGTAGGATCGAACGGAACTAAAATCGAATAAGTTTTGCATGAAAACTAGTTTAGTTGAAATGTTCGATAAATTGGTGTTCTTGTTGTGTTCTTGATGTGTTCTTATTTAAAAGGATTTTTAATCTTCTAAATCTGATATATCTGATATATTAAAGTTTTATTAATTAATTGTATTAATTAAAATGGGCCGTAAATTAATTGGATTAATTTTAATTTATTAAAACCACTTAATGGGCTTAATTATGTTTACGGACTTGGTTTAAATTAGTGAATGACTTGGTGGGCCCAAGGAGCTGATTTAAATTAAACATTATAAACATTAATTAAGTTTATTAATGGGTTTTAAGGGCTGGAGTGGGCTTGGCTCATTCCAAAAGGCCCAAATGGTCCAAAAGACACAAAACTAGTTTGTGTGTGAACACAGTTAGGGTTTTTCTTCTGTGGGTTTCGGCCTACATTTGTTTTAAGCACAAAATTGATTCTTTTAATTATTTAATATGATTAATTAATTAAATAATCAATTTATAATTAATTAATAATCAATTGGATTGATTATTAAGACAAGAACACATGCATGCAAAAAGGTTTCCTAAAACGAAAGTTTCCAAAATGGAAAAAGTTTCCTAATTTGATCACATCATTAAAATAACTCAAAATATAGTTTCAAAGGTTGAAAGAAAGTTAGTAATCCATTTTTTAAGCATTAGAGAGGCATATAAGGGTGTATGATTGGCATGATGGTTAGTTATAGACAAAGCCTAATGTCATTGAGCATAATGCATGTTTTGGCCTAATGAGGACTTTCATGTCCCGGCCACTTATTTTTGGTTTGTATTTTATTTCAAATTGTAATATGTAATTAGATTACTTAGATTAGAATTAGAAATAGAGATGGAGACCAATATCAAGTAGCAAGATGGGCCGGATGGAGATCCAACAAGCTTGAAGATAATGTAATTATTTTCTTGTTTGAATCATGCATACTACCTAGGTGTGACCTTTTGATTTCCCTCTTGGCTCGGGGAAATCAATGTAGTGAAGTCCATAACTATACCATATTTGTATGCTTATATTTATGTGATAGATATAGGATGCATACCAATGTATGCCAACCATGTATGATGAGACTTAATTAACTAAAACCCTCAAACAAATACTAAGGTATATAAGCCCTTCATTAATTTGAGGAGAACCAGAGTTCTTTATAGTGTGGGTTGTTGACCACAGTCAAGCTCACATTATATCGAATATGTTCAAATCTAATTAAATGGGTCATCTTAGCTAGCCCATTAGTTTGTTGACAACAGTCAAGGCTAATGGTTCTAGAGGCAAGATTAGGGAATGCATATATGATACGCATGCTTCAAGAGTTGATAACCTAATGATCCAATAGTTGTGTAGAGACACAATTGGTATAGAGATACCTACCTTTAAAGGGTATGGAATTTGGCTTGTTGACCATAGTCAAGGTCAAATTACATATCAAGGATTGGATATTGGCCTACTAAGAAAACCATCGGGTTTTCTCGGATTATATAGTGAGGGCTATTAATTCGCAATAAAATAGTGGGAGTAAATGGATTAATTAAAGACCTTATTAATGCATACATATATTGTTAGAGAGTATGCCCTAGAGCCCATGTAATAGGGATGTTTTTCATATGTATGAAATTTATATTCTTAATAAAAGGCATCATTCATTTATTAATGCTGTGTTTGAATACATGAGTTTGTAAATCTTAAATTAATAAATGAAGTCCTAGATATTATAAACACAGTGCAAAGGCAATCATGAAAGTGTTCATGATGTGAGATGTCCATCGCATGCAAATGTGTTAATATCTAAATATCCCTAGTCATAAAATTAACAAGATAGGACATTGTTAATTCGGACAGACTAGCACATGTTATGCTTCTTGAATGGTTCAAGCAATGGTTCTCATAATTGTGATTATGGATGATAATCAATGCTAACATGTGGATGCTTGTTAGAGGAACAAGTTCATTGGAGACCTGCAAAGAGAATCCTCATATGGATATTAAATCTATGTCAGTGAGGAATCTCTTCATAGCGGTTGTGCAAGTATCCTTAGACTTGAGATCACCAAAGTTATCTTAAGTAGCAAGTGGTATACTTTGACTCCATAACTGATTACTTCCAACTGGGAGTGAACATAGTTAGGAGATTGGGTATATCATGACCTACTTGAAGATAGTTGAGTGATTGACAAAGGATTCACCATCCCAGATTTAACAAGGGAAGTTATCTCACATGATTCTATAATTACCTTGTTCAGTGAATCTCTGGCCAGAGTAATATGCCGAGATGGATGGAGATCCATGAAGGGCATTTTAGGAACAATGGTTAAATTAATAGAACATACATAATTAGATTTATATGAGTTGACAGAAATCCATACTCAGAATCTAATTGAGATAAGAGTGGTGAAAGGAGTAATTGCACGGTAACTGTTTCTATGGAAGGGTACAGTCAAACCACATGACTTTCCTGACATTTGGGTAGTCATGATGCCTAGCTAGAGGCCAATCATGACTTGTATAATGATGTATCAAAATATCAATAGAGATTGATAAAATGATTTAAAGGAGTTTAAATCATGTGAGTTTTGAATAGAACTCACAATTACATATTATACTGCCAACATGGACAGGAACCCAATAGGTCACACACATATAGAGAAAATGGTAAAATGGTAAAATGACAAGGATAATAATATTTGATATTATTATAAAGGTAGAGAGGAGAATATGATAATAATTAATTAAAGAGTTTAATTAATTATGATCAAATAAAATTGTCCGCGGAACTTTTGAGAAATGTTCTGTAAATTGGACCTAAATGAAATAATGTATTTCATGATTAATTATTATTATCTTATAAGTGTTATAAGACTAATATAAGTGTTATAGGACTGATATAATAATTAATAGGACCATTGGAGAAATTATAGAGGGCCAAAGGAATGAAGAAGTTGGAGGAAGCCCTCCAGAAGAGGGCTACACGCCAACTCCATACAGAAGGGCTTAGAGGGCTTTTTCTTGGACCAAATTAATTTATATATGTTACATAAGTGTTATGGAACTCACATATTTAATTTGGTTGGATTTGGAATCCATTTGGGTATTTAAATCCAATTAGATGCACAAAGGGCCTAGTTTGTGGATTTTGTGCATGGTCTTTTATGAAAAGATTTAATTTGGATTTAATTAAGCCCAAATGATTATAATTAATTCCAGAAGCCCAATTAATAATTCTCCAGCAATTTTAAAGAGCCCAATCTCATTAAGGAGTTGGAATTTTAACCTAACTATAAAAGGCCAACTAATGAGAATTAGGGTTAAGTGATTAAAACAAAAGGAAAGTCTTTTTCTCTTAATTCTCTCTCCACTTTTGCGCCACTTCCCAAGCTAGCTCTTGGGAATTTCGGCCAGCCCTAGTTGAACACCAATTTGTTGGTTCAATTTACCCCTCTCTAGTGTGGATTACTCATTGGAGGTGTTCGATTTTGGACACTATGGTTTGCGACAACCCGGTGCGAAGTAAAATCAACTGTTCAACAAAAATCAAAGGTGATTTTTCTTATTCTCATATAGTTATATTGTGTATTCATGGCAAGATCAGATCATATGGTTAAAAATTTTAAAATTCCGCTCATGTATATGATGCATGTAACCATAAAAATCCAACATGGTATCAGAGCCATGGTTTTGCCATGGATATACAATTCTATATTTTTCTGCGGAATAAGTTTTGTTTTTTTTTGAGTTATTTATTTCATGAACTTTAAATATTAGATTTGATTGTTCATGAATGAGAAATATTGATTTCTGGTTGTATGTGTGATCAAATAAATTTGGTGGAAACAAAAACGAATTTTTTGAAGCATTTTGATTTGGGTTTGGCGTGAAACCCATTAGGGTTTGGCATGAAACCCTAGGTAATGTAGGGGCTGTTCTAATTTAATTTCTTATGGATCCATTTAAAAATCATTTAGATGATATTTTATGTGTTTAATATGTGATATTAAGCCGTAGGATCGAACGGAATTAAAATCGAACAAGTTTTGCATGAAAACTAGTTTTGTCGAAAAGTTCGATAAATTGGTGTTCTTCGTGTGTTCTTGATGTGTTCTTGGTTAGAACGACTTTTGATCTTCTAAATATGATGTATATGATATATTAAAGTGTTTTTAATTAATTGGATTAATTAAAATGTGCCTTAAATTAATTTGATTAATTTTAATTCATTAAAACCACTTAATGGGCTTAATTATGTTTACGGACTTGGTTTAAATTAGTAAATGACTTGGTAGGCCCAAGGAGCTGATTTAAATTAACTATTATAAACATTAATTAAGTTTATTAATGGGTTTTAAGGGCTGGAGTGGGCTTGGCTCATTCCAAAAAGCCCAAATGGTCCAAATGACACAAAACTGGTTTGTGTGTGAACACACTTAGGGTTTTTCTTCTGTGGGTTTCGGCCTACACTTATTTAAGCCCAAAATTGATTCTTTTAATTATTTAATATGATTAATTAATTAAAGAATCAATTTATAATTAATTAATAATCAATTTGATTGATTATTAAGGCAAGAACAAATTCATGCAAAAAGGTTTCCTAAAATGAAAGTTTCCAAAATGGAAAAAGTTTCCTAATTTGATCACATCATTAAAATAACTCAAAATATAGTTTCAAAGGTTGAAACAAAGTTAGTAATCCATTTCTTTATGCATTAGAAAGGCATATAAGGGTGAATGATTGGCATGATGGTTAGTTATGGACAAAGCCCAATGTGATTGAGCATAATGCATGTTTTGGCCCAATGAGGACTTTCATGTCCCGGCCACTTGTTTTTGGTTGGTATTTGATTTCAAATTGTAATATGTAATTAGATTACTTAGATTAGAATTAGAAATAGAGATGGAGACCATTTTCAAGGAGCAAGATGGGCCGGATGGAGATCCAACAAGCTTGAAGATAATGTAATTATTTTTCTTGTTTGAATCATGCATACTACCTAGGTGTGACCTTTTGATTTCTCTCATGGCTCGGGGAAATCAATGTAGTGAAGTCCATAACTATACCATATTTGTATGCTTATATTTATGTGATAGATATAGGATGCATACCAATGTATGCCAACCATGTATGATGAGACTTAATTAACTAAAACCCTCAAACAAATACTAAGGTATATAAGCCTTCCATTAATTTGAGGAGAACCAGAGTTCTTTATAGTGTGGGTTGTTGACCACAGTCAAGCTCACATTATATCGAATATGTTCAAATCTAATTAAATGGGTCATCTTAGCTAGCCCATTAGTTTGTTGACCACAGTCAAGGCTAATGGTTCTAGAGGCAAGATTAGGGAATGCATATATGATATGCATGCATCAAGAGTTGATAACCTAATGATCCAATAGTTGTGTAGAGACACAATTGGTATAAAGATACCTACCTTTCAAGGGTATGGAATTTGGCTTGTTAACCACAGTCAAGGTCAAATTACATATCAAGGATTGGATATTGGCCCACTAAGAAAACCATCGGGTTTTCTCGGATTATATAGTGAGGGCTATTAATTCACAATAAAATAGTGGGAGTAAATGGATTAATTAAAGACCTTATTAATGCATATATATATATATATATGAACATACTCTCATATCTTTTCTTTTTCACATCTAGGTCATCATCATGAGCACATCAAACATTAACATACGATCAATCTTGGATAACAAGCTGGTTGGCAACAACTATTCTGACTGGATCAGGCAAGTGAGAATTGTTCTCAGAGCTGAAAAGATCCACTATGTCTTGGATAAAGATCCACCACCACGTCCATCAGATGATGCCATTGATGAGATCAAAGGCATTTATCGAAAATACATGGAGGATAGTGAAACAGCAGCATGTCTGATGCTGGGTGCTATGTCCTCGGAGCTTCAGAAGCAACATGAAATGATGGATGCTAGAACCATCGTTTTGCATCTAGAGGAGCTTTATTCTTCTCAGGCTAGAACTGAGCAATATGAGATTGCTCGAGCTCTATTTAGTTGCAAAATGGTGGAAGGCACTTCAGCTGCTGCTCATGCATTGAAGATGTATGGGTATATTGAGCATTTGAATAGACTTGGCTATGTTATGGATAATGATCTATACATAGATTTAATCTTGTACTCGTTGGCTCCAAGTTATGCACCTTTCGTGCTTAACTTCAACATGAACAAGATCCAAGTATCCATTCCTGAGTTAATCAATATGCTGAGGACAGCTGATGGATCATTTAAGAAGGATCCAAAAAGTGTCATGGTTGTCACTTCTGCTAAAGGCAAGAAGCAGAAGAAGAAGAAGATAACCAAGGCGCAGCCAAAGAATGGTGGGATCTCTAAGAAGAAGGTTGCCAAGAAAGAGAATCCCAAAGGAACTTGCTTCCATTGTGGAAAGGATGGTCATTGGAAGCGTAACTGCAAGGCCTATCTAGATTCTCTCAAGGAGAAGAAGCAAGCTGATGCTTCTACTTCAGGTATTCATATGATTGAAATTAATAATTATTCTATTGCTTCAAAACAATCTTGGGTATTAGATACCGGATGTGGATCTCATTTATGTAATGATCTACAGGGGCTTAGAAGCTTTAGAAGAGTTGGAAAGGCAGAGATATGTTTGCAGTCAGCTACTGGACAAAACATCTCTACAACAGTTGTGGGGACTTACTATTTGCCTCTTCCTAGTGGATTAGTACTGGAATTAAATAATTGTTATTATGTTCCAGCTTTGTCCAAGAGTATTATTTCTTTCAGTTGTTTAATTAACGATTATGATATTTCTTTAAAGGACAAATGTTGTTACATTTTTAAGAACAATATATTTTATGCAAAAGCTATCATTGAGAATGGTATATTTGTTCTTGATTTAATTAAAGAAGTACATAATGTGGATACCAAGAGAATGAAACATGATAATCTAAATACCTCATACTTATGGCATTGTCGTTTAGGCCACATAAATGAAAAACGCATGACCAAATTGCACAAGTCAGGTGATTTGGGATCATTTGATTATGAATCATTTGATACATGCGAATCTTGTTTATTGGGAAAAATAACAAAAGCTCCCTTTATTGGTAAAGGAGAACGAGCTAAAATGGTTTTGGACTTAATACATTCGGATGTATGTGGTCCAATGACTACACATGCTAGAGGAGGTTACTCCTACTTCATTACTTTCATAGATGATTATTCCAGGTTTGGATATATCTATCTAATGAAATATAAGTCTGAAGCATTTGAAAAGTTCAAAGAATTCAGAAATGAAGTAGAGAAACAACTTGGCAAAAGTATTAAAACACTTAGATCAGATCGAGGTGGAGAATACTTAAGTCAAGAGTTTCAGGATTATCTTAGAGATAATGGGATTTTATCTCAATGGACTCCTCCATATACACCACAACACAATGGTGTATCCGAAAGGAGGAATCGAACACTATTAGATATGGTTCGATCAATGATGAGCCGAGCGGACTTGCCTAAGTCCTTTTGGGGGTATGCACTAGAAACTGCTGTTTATGTGTTAAATAGAGTTCCTAGTAAATCGGTTGATGTTACTCCATATGAGATGTGGAATAACAAGAAACCCACGCTTTCTCATATGAAAGTATGGGGTTGTCCTGCTTATGTGAAGAGGACAATGTCAGACAAACTGGATGTTAAGTCTGACAAATGTTTATTTGTGGGATATCCAAAAGAAACGTTTGGATATTATTTCTATCATCCCTTAGAACAAAAGGTGTTTGTTTCAAGGCATGCTGTCTTCTTAGAAAGAGAATTTCTCCTACGAGAGGACAGTGGGAGTAAAATTGAGCTTGGTGAAGTTCAAGACCCACAAATAGAAGATGATCAATCGATTGAACCTGAAACTGAATTTCATAATGATGAAATCACAGTTGAACCTGATTATACACAAAATCCTAGAAGATCTACTAGGATGTGTTCTATCCCTGTGAGATATGGATTTCACATTGATTCGGATAGAGGCATAACTGTAGTAGAGGACAATGAGCCTACAAGCTATCAAGAAGTTTTGAACAGTTCAGAACGTGATTTATGGCTTAAGGCTATGCAGTCCGAAATGGACTCCATGTATGAGAATAAAGTATGGACTTTAACTCAACCACCTGAAGGGATAAAACCCATAGGGTGCAAATGGGTCTTCAAAAAGAAGACTGACATGGAAGGTAATATAGTTACCTATAAAGCTCGTTTAGTAGCAAAAGGTTATCGTCAAAAAGAAGGTATTGACTATGACGAAACTTTTTCTCCTGTAGCGATGCTTAAGTCTATAAGAATACTTTTAGCCATTGCAGCTCATTATGATTATGAGATTTGGCAGATGGATGTGAAGACAGCTTTCCTTAATGGAAATCTTACCGAGGATGTGTATATGACACAACCAGAAGGATTCACATCAGGAAATGGCGAAAAGGTATGCAAGCTTCAAAGATCCATTTATGGATTGAAGCAAGCCTCTAGGAGTTGGAACATACGATTCAATGAGACAATCAAAGAGTTTGGTTTCTCACAGAATGAAGATGAACCTTGTGTGTATAAAAGGGTCAGTGGGAGTGCAATTGTCTTCCTAGTTCTATATGTAGATGACATATTGATCATGGGAAATGACATTTCTCTTCTCCAATCTGTTAAAATATGGTTATCCAAGCAATTCTCCATGAAAGACCCTGGAGAAGCATCCTATATTCTGGGAATAAGGATCTATAGAGATAGATCCAATAGGTTGCTAGGTCTTTCTCAGAGTACATATATAGATAAAGTATTGAAGAGGTTCAATATGGATCTCTCTAAGAAAGGGTTTATACCCATGGTGCATGGGAAACACCTTTCTAAGTCTATATGTCCACAGACACTAGAGGATAGAGAGAGCATGAATAGAATACCATATGCATTTGCAATTGGTTCTATCATGTATGCTATGTTATGTACACGTCCAGATGTAGCATTTGCTTTGAGTGTCACAAGCAGATTCCAATCTAATTTTGGAGAGGAACATTGGGCAGCTGTCAAGAATATTCTTAAGTACTTGAGAAGGACTAAGGATGTATTCTTGGTATATGGAGAGGGCAGTTTGGAAGTAAACGGGTATACAGATGCCAGCTTCCAATCTGACAAAGATGATTGTAAATCACAATCTGGTTATGTGTTCATAATGGGAGGAGGAGCAGTTAGTTGGAAAAGTTCCAAACAAGAAACAACTGCTGATTCCACGACAGAAGCTGAGTACATTGCTGCTTCAGAAGCAGCCAAAGAAGCAGTCTGGATCAAAAAGTTCATAACCGAACTAGGAGTGGTGCCTAGCATTATTGATCCGATTCCTTTATATTGTGACAACAATGGAGCCATTGCGTAAGCAAAGGAACCACGGTCTCATCAGCGATCCAAGCATGTTCTCAGACGCTACCATCTCATAAGGGAAATAGTAGCTAGAAATGATGTGAAAATAGAAAGGGTTCCCACAGATGACAATGTGGCGGATCCCCTCAATAAAGCACTTTCCCAGATAAAGCATGATCACCATATAAATAGCATGGGTCTGAGACATATGAGTGATTGGCTCTAGTGCAAGTGGGAGATTGTTAGAGAGTATGCCCTAGAGCCCATGTAATAGGGATGTTTTTCATATGTATGAAATTTATATTCTTAATAAAAGGCATCATTCATTTATTAATGCTGTGTTTGAATACATGAGTTTGTAAATCTTAAATTAATAAATGAAGTCCTAGATATTATAAACACAGTGGAAAGGCAATCATGAAAGTGTTCATGATGTGAGATGTCCATCGCATGCAAATGTGTTAATATCTAAATATCCCTAGTCATAGAATTAATAAGATAGGACATTGTTAATTCGGACAGACTAGCACATGTTATGCTTCTTGAATGGTTCAAGCAATGGTTCTCATAATTGTGATTATGGATGATAATCAATGCTAACATGTGGATGCTTGTTAGAGGAACAAGTTCATTGGAGACCTGCAAAGAGAATCCTCATATGGATATTAAATCTATGTCAGTGAGGAATCTCTTCATAGCGGTTGTGCAAGTATCCTTAGACTTGAGATCACCAAAGTTATCTTAAGTAGCAAGTGGTATACTTTGACTCCATAACTGATTACTTCCAACTGGGAGTGAACATAGTTAGGAGATTGGGTATATCATGACCTACTTGAAGATAGTTGAGTGATTGACAAAGGATTCACCATCCCAGATTTAACAAGGGAAGTTATCTGACATGATTCTATAATTACCTTGTTCAGTGAATCTCTGGCCAAAGTAATATGCCGAGATGGATGGAGATTCATGAAGGGCATTTTAGGAACAATGGTTAAATTAATAGAACATACATAATTAGATTTATATGAGTTGACAGAAATCCATACTCAGAATCTAATTGAGATAAGAGTGGTGAAAGGAGTAATTGCACGGTAACTGTTTCTATGGAAGGGTACAGTCAAACCACATGACTTTCCTGACATTTGGGTAGTCATGATGCCTAGCTAGAGGCCAATCATGACTTGTATATTGATGTATCAAAATATCAATAGAGATTGATAAAATGATTTAAAGGAGTTTAAATCATGTGAGTTTTGAATAGAACTCACAATTACATATTATACTGCCAACATGGACAAGAACCCAATAGGTCACACACATATAGAGAAAAGGGTAAAATGGTAAAATGACAAGGATAATAATATTTGATATTATTATAAAGGTAGAGAGGAGAATATGATAATAATTAATTAAAGAGTTTAATTAATTATGATCAAATAAAATTGTCCGCGGAACTTTTGAGAAATGTTCTGTAAATTGGACCTAAATGAAATAATGTATTTCATAATTAATTATTATTATCTTATAAGTGTTATAAGACTACTATAAGTGTTATAGGACTGATATAATAATTAATAGGACCATTGGAGAAATTATAGAGGGCCAAAGGAATGAAGAAGTTGGAGGAAGCCCTCCAGAAGAGGGCTACATGCCAACTCCATACAGAAGGGCTTAGAGGGCTTTTTCTTGGACCAAATTAATTTATATATGTTACATAAGTGTTATGGAACTCACATATTTAATTTGGTTGGATTTGGAATCCATTTGGGTATTTAAATCCAATTAGATGCACAAAGGGCCTAGTTTGTGGATTTTGTGCATGGTCTTTTATGAAAAGATTTAATTTGGATTTAATTAAGCCCAAATGATTATAATTAATTCCAGAAGCCCAATTAATAATTCTCCAGCAATTTTAAAGAGCCCAATCTCATTAAGGAGTTGAAATTTTAACCTAACTATAAAAGGCCAACTAATGAGAATTAGGGTTAAGTGATTAAAACAAAAGGAAAGTCTTTTTCTCTTAATTCTCTCTCCACTTTTGCGCCACTTCCCAAGCTAGCTCTTGGGAATTTTGGCCAGCCCTAGTTGAACACCAATTTGTTGGTTCAATTTACCCCTCTCTAGTGTGGATTACTCATTGGAGGTGTTCGATTTTCGACACTGTGGTTTGCGACAACCCGGTGCGAAGTAAAATCAACTGTTCAACAAAAATCAAAGGTGATTTTTCTTATTCTCATATAGTTATATTGTGTATTCATGGCAAGATCAGATCATATGGTTAAAAATTTTAAAATTCCGCTCATGTATATGATGCATGTAACCATAAAAATCCAACATATATATGAACATACTCTCATATCTTTTCTTTTTCACATCTATGTCATCATCATGAGCACATCAAATATATGATCAATATTGGATAACAAACTGGTTGGCAGCAATTATTCTAACTAGATCAAGCAAGTGAGAATTGTTCTCAGAGCTAAAAAGATCCATTATGTCTTGGATAAAGATCTTCCACCACTTCCATCAGATGATGCCATTGATGAGATCAAAGGCACTTATCGAAAATACATAGAGGATAGTGAAGCAGCAGCATGTCTGATGTTAGGTGCTATGTCCTCAAAGCTTCAGAAGCAATATGAGATAAAGGATGGTGGGGTTTCCAAGAAGAAGGTTGCCAAGAAAGAGAATCCCAAAGGAACTTGCTTCCATTGTGGAAAGGATGGTCATTAGAAGCGTAACTGCAAGGCCTATCTATATTCTCTCAAGGAGGAAAAGCATGCTGATGCTTCTACCTCAGGTGTTCATATGATTGAAATTAATACTTATTCTATTGCTTCAAAACAATCTTGGTTATTAGATACCGGATGTGGATCACATTTGTGTAATGATCTACATGGGCTTAGATGCTTTAGAAGAGTTGGAAAGGCAGATATATGTTTGCAGTCAGCTACTGGACAGAACATCTCTACAACAGTTGTGGGGACTTATCATTTGCCTCTTCCAAGTGGATTAGTACTGGAATTAAATAATTGTTATTATGTTCCAGCTTTATCGAAAAGTATTATTTCTTTCAGTCGTCTGTTGAACGATTATGATATTTCATTAAATGACAAATGTTGTTACATTTTTAAGAACAATATGTTTTATGCAAAAGCTATCATTGAGAATTGTATTTTTGTTCTTGATTTAATTAAAGAAGTACATAATGTGGATACCAAGAGAATGAAACATGATAATCTAAATACCTCATACTTATGGCATTGTCGTTTAGGCCATATAAATGAAAAATGCATGACCAAATTAAACAAATTAGGTGATTTGGGATCATTTGATTATGAATCATTTGATACATGTGAATCTTGTTTATTGGGAAAAATTACAAAAGCTCCCTTTATTGGTAAAAGAGAACGAGCTAAAATGGTTTTGGACTTAATACATTCAGATGTATGTGGTCCAACGACTACACATGCCAGAGGAGGTTACTCCTACTTCATTACTTTCATATATGATTATTCCAGGTTTGGATACATCTATCTAATGAAATATAAGTGTGAAGCATTTGAATAGTTCAAAAAATTCAGAAATAAAGTAGAGAAACAACTTGGCAAAAGTATTAAAACACTTAGATCAGATCGAGGTGGAGAATACTTAAGTCAAGAGTTTCAGGATTATCTTAGAGATAATGGGATTTTATCTCAATGGCCTCCTCCATATACACCACAACACAATGGTGTATCCGAAAGGAGGAATCGAACACTATTAGATATGGTTCGATCAATGATGAGCCGAACGGACTTGCCTAAGTCCTTTTGGGGATATGCACTATAAACTGCTGTTTATGTGTTAAACAGAGTTCCTAGTAAATCGGTTGATGTTACTCCATATGAGATGTGGAATAACATGAAACCCACGCTTTCTCATATGAAAGTATGGGGTTTTCCTACTTATGTGAAGAGGACAATGTCAGACAAACTGGATGTTAAGTCTGACAAATTTTTATTTATGGGATATCCAAAAGAAACGTTTGGATATTATTTCTATCATCGTTTAGAACAAAAGGTGTTTGTTTCAAGGCATGCTGTCTTCTTGGAAAGAGAATTTCTCCTACGAGAGGACAGTGGGAGTAAAATTGAACTTGGTGAAGTTCAAAACCCACAAATAAAAGATGATCAACCGATTGAACCCGAAACTGAATTTCATAATGATGAGATTACAGTTGAACCTGATTATACACAAAATCCTAGAAGATCTACTAGGATGCGTTCTATCCCTATGAGATATGGATTTCACATTGATTCGGATAGAGGCATAACTGTAGTAGAGGACAATGACCCTACAAGGTATCAAGAAGTTTTGAACAGTTCAGAACGTGATTTATGGCTTAAGGCTATACAGTCTGAAATGGACTCCATGTATGAGAACAAAGTATGGACTTTAACTCAACCACCTGAAGGGATAAAACCCATAGGGTGCAAATGGGTCTTCAAAAAGAAGACTGACATGGAAGGTAATATAGTTACCTATAAAGCTCACTTAGTAGCAAAAGGTTATCGTCAAAAAGAAGGTATTGACTATGACGAAACTTTTTCTCCTATAGCGATGCTTAAGTCTATAAGAATACTTTTAGCCATTGAAGCTCATTATGATTATGAGATTTGGCAAATGGATGTGAAGACAACTTTCCTTAATGGAAATCTTACTGAGGATGTGTATATGACACAACCAGAAGGATTCACATCAGGAAATGGCGAAAAGGTATGCAAGCTTCAAAGATCCATTTATGGATTGAAGCAAGCCTCTAGGAGCTGGAACATACGATTCAATGAGACAATCAAAGAGTTTGGTTTCTCACAGAATGAAGATGAACCTTGTGTGTATAAAAGGTTCAGTGGTAGTCCAATTGTCTTCCTAGTTCTATATGTAGATGACATATTGATCATGGGAAATGACATTTCTCTTCTCCAATCTGTTAAAATATGGTTATCCAAGCAATTCTCAATGAAAGACCTTGGAGAAGCATCCTATATTCTGGGAATAAGGATCTATAGAGATAGATCCAATAGGTTGCTAGGTCTTTCTCAGAGTACATATATAGATAAAGTATTGAAGAGGTTCAATATGGATCTCTCTAAGAAAGGGTTTATACCCATAGTGCATGGGAAACACCTTTCTAAGTCTATGTGTCCATAGACACTAGATGATAGAGAGAACATGAATAGAATACCATATGCATCTGTAATTGGTTCTATCATGTATGCTATGTTATGTACACGTCCAGATGTAGCATTTGCTTTGAGTGTCACAAGCAGATTCCAATCCAATTGTGGAGAGTAACATTGGGCAGATGTACGAATATTCTTAAGTACTTGAGAAGGACTAAGGATATATTCTTTGTATATGGAGAGGGCAGTTTGGAAGTAAATGGGTATACAGATGCCAGCTTCCAATCTAACAAAGATGATTGTAAATCACAATCTGGTTATGTGTTCATAATGGGAGGAGGAGTAGTTAGTTGGAAAAGTTCCAAACAAGAAACAACTGCTGATTCCACGATGGAAGCTGAGTACATTGCTACATCAAAAGCAGCCAAAAAAGCAGTCTGGATCAAAAAGTTCATAACCGAACTAGGAGTGGTGCCTAGCATTGTTGATCCGATTCCTTTATATCGTGACAACAATGGAGCCATTGCACAAGCAAAGGAACCACGGTCTCATTTTCGATCCAAGCATGTTCTCAGACGCTACCATCTCATAAGGGAAATGGTAGCTAGATATGATGTGAAAATAGAAAGGGTTCCCACAGATGACAATGTGGCGGATCTCCTCACTAAAAAACTTTCCCAGATTAAGCATGATCACCATATAAATAGCATGGGTCAGAGACATATGAGTGATTGGCTCTAGTGTAAGTGGGAGATTGTTAGAGAGTATACCCTAGAGCCCATGTAACAGCGATGTCTTTCATATGTATGAAATTTATATTCTTAATAAAAGGCATCATTCATTTATTAATGCTATGTTTGAATACATGAGTTTGTAAATCTTAAATTAATAAATGAAGTCCTAGATATTATAAACACAGTGCAAAGGCAATCATGAAGGTGTTCATGATGTGAGATGTCTATTGCATGCAAATGTCTTAATATCTAAATATCCCTAGTCATAGAATTAACAAGATAGGACATTGTTAATTCGGATAAACTAGCACATGTTATGCTTCTTGAATGGTTCAAGCAGTTGTTCTCATAACTGTGATTATGGAAGATAATCAAAGCTAACATGTGGATGCTTGTTAGAAGAAGAAGTTCATTAGAAACCTGCATAGAGAATCCTCACATGGATATTAAATCTATGTCAGTCAGGAATCTCTTCATAGCAGTTGTGCAAGTATCCTTAGACTTGAGATCACCAAAGTTATCTTAAGTAGCAAGTGGTATACTTTGACTCCATAACTGATTACTTCCAACTGGGAGTGAACATAGTTAGGAGATTCGGTATATCATGACCTACTTGAAGATAGTTGAGTGATTGACAAAGGATTCACCATCCCAGATTTAACAAGGGAAGTTATCTCGCATGATTCTATAATTGCCTTGTTTAGAGAATCTCTGGCCAGAGTAATATGCCGAGATAGATGGAGATCCATAAAGGGCATTTTAGGAACAATGGTTAAATTAATAGAACATACATGATTAGATTTATATGAGTTGACAGAAATCCATACTCAGAATCTAATTGAGATAAGAGTGGTGAAAGGAGTAATTGCACGATAACTGTTTCTATGGAAGGGTACAGTCAAACCACATGATTAGATGGATAGAGATCCATGGAGGGCATTTTGGGAATAATGGTTAAATTAATAGAACATACATAATTAGATTTATATTGGTTAATATAAATCCATACTCAGAATCTAATTGAGATAAGAATAGTGGAAGGAGTAATTGCGCGGTAATTATTTTTATAGAAGGGTATAGTCAAACCACTTGACTTTCATGACATTTGGGTAGTCATAATGCCTAGCTAGAGACTAATAATGATTTATATAATAGTGTATCAAGAATATCAATAGGGATTGATAAAATGATTTAAAGAAGTTTAAATCATGTGAGTTTTGAATAGAACTCACAATTACATATTATACTGCCAATATGGACAGGAACCCAATAGGTCACACACATATAGAGAAAAAGGATAAAATGGTAAAATGACAAGGATAATAATATTTGATTTTATTATGGGGATAGAGAAGTGAATAAGATAATAATGAATTAAAGAGTTTAATTAATTATGATCAAGTAAAATTATTTGCAAAAGTTTTTTTGAAATGTTGAGTAAAATTGGACCTAATTGAAATAATGTATTTTATAATTGATTATTATTCAACTGTAAGTGTTATAAGGCTGATATAATAATTAATAGTTTCATTGAAGGAATTATAAAGGCCCTAATAAGTGAAGTTTGCACAGAAGCCCTCTAGAAGAAGGGCCACACGCCAACTCCAAAACAAAAGACCTTAAAGGCCTACTTCTTAGACCAAAATAAATTAAACATGTTACATAAGTGTTGTGGAGCCTACATATTTAATTTTGTTGGATTTGGAATTCATTTGGATAATTAAATCCAAGTATATGTACAAAATGCCTAGTTTGTGGGTTTTGTGCATAGTCTTTTGTAAAAGGGCTTAAATTAGATTTAATTGAGCCTAAATAATTATAAATAATTTCAGAAGCCCAATTAATAATTCTCTAGTAATTTTAAAGAGCCTAATACCATTATGAAGTTTTATTTTTTAACCTAACTATAAAAATCCAAGAGATGTGGAATTAGGATTAAGTAAGTGTGAACAATTAAGAAAACACTCTCTCTTTTTCTCTCAACCCTAGCTGCCACCTTCCCTAGCTGGCATCTAGGGATTTCAGCCAGCCCTTGTTCCTCCCAATTTTTGGTTTTTTCAATCCTTCTCTGGTGTGAATTACTCATTTGAGGTGTTCGATTTTGGACACTGTGGTTTGCGACAACCCAGTGAGAAGTAAAATCAACTGTTCAAGAAATATCAAAGGTGATTTTTCTTATTCTCATTAATATTTGTATTGTAAATTCATGGCAAGATCAGATATATTGGTTAAAAATTTTAAATTCCAGTTATGTATGAGATGCATGTAACCGATAATTCCCAATAGAGTGGGCTTGGCTCATTCCAAAAGGCCCAAAAAGATTAATAGACACAAAACTAGTTTGTTTGTGAACACATTAAGGGTTTAGTTTGGTGCGTTTCGGCCTACCCTTTATATAAAACCAAAAATTAATTCTTTTAATAATTTAATATGATTAATTAATTAAATAATCAATTAATAATCAATTGGATTCATTATTAAGGCAAGAACACATGCATGCAAAAAGGTTTCCAAAATGAAAGTTTCTAAAATGGAAAAAGTTTCCTAATTTGGTGACATTATTAAAATAACTCAAAAGTAAGTTTCAAAAGTTGAAACAAAGTTAGTAATCCATTATATATTTTACTTTATGCATTAAAAATGCATATAAAGGTGTATGATTGGCATGATGGATAGTTATGGATAAGGCCCAATGTGATTGAGCATTAAGCATGTTTTGGCCTAATGAGGACTTTCATGTCTCGGCCACTTGTTTTTGGTTTGTATTTATTTTTCAAATTATAATATGTAATTAGATTACTTAGATTAGAATTAGAGATAGAGATGGAGACCACTATCAAGGAGTAAGATGGGCCGGATGAAAATCCAATAATTTTGAAGATAATGTAATTATTTTTACTTATTTGAATCATGCATACTACCTAGGTGTGACCTTTTGATTTCCCTTTTGGCTCGGGGAAATCAATGCAGTAAAGTCCATAACTATACCTTATTTGTATGCTTATATTTATGTGATAGATATAGGATGCATACCAATGTATGCCAACTATGTATGATGAGACTTAATTAACTAAAACCCTCAAATAAATACTGAGGTATATAAGCCTTCCATTAATTTTAAGAAAACTAGAGTTCTTTATAGTGTGGGTTGTTGACCAAAGTCAAGCTCACATTATATCGAATATGTTTGAATCTAATTAAATGGGTCATTTTAGCTAGCCCATTAGCTTGTTGACCAAAGTCAAGGCTAATGGTTCTAGAGGCAAGATTAGGGAATGCATATATCAAGAGTTGATAGCCTAATGATCCAATAGTTGTGTAGAGACATAATTGGTATAGAGATACCTACCTTTCAAGGGTTTGGAGTTTGGCTTGTTGACCACAGTCAAGGTCAAATTTCATATCGCGGATTGGATATTGGCCGACTAAGAAAACCATCGGGTTTTCTCGAATTATATAGTGAGGGCTATTAATTCGTAATAAAATAGTGGGAGTAAATGGATTAATTAAAATCTAATTAATGCATACATATATATGAACATACTCTCATATGTTTTCTTTTTCACATCTAGGTCATCATCATGAGCACATCAAACATTAATATATGATCAATCTTGGATAACAAGTTGGTTGGCAGCAACTATTCTGATTGGATCAGGCAAGTGAGAATTGTTCTCATAGCTGAAAAGATCCATTATGTCTTGGATAAAGATCCACCACCACTTCCACAAGATGATGCCATTGATGAGATCAAAGGCACTTATCGAAAATAAAATAAGGATAGTGAAGCAGTAGCATGTCTGATGCTGGGTGCTATGTCCTCGGAGCTTTAGAAGAAACTTGAGATGATGGATGTTAGAACCATCATTTTGCATCTAGAGGTGCTTTATTCTTCTCATGCTAGAACTAAACAATATGAGATTGCTCAAGCTCTATTTAGCTGCAAAATAGTGGAGGGCACTTTGGTTGCTACTTATTCATTGAAGATGTATGGGTATATTGAGCATTTGAGTTGACTTGGCTTTGTAATGGATAATGATCTATACATAGATTTAATCTTGTACTCGTTGGCTCCAAGTTATGCACCTTTTGTGCTTAACTTCAACATAAATAAGATCCAAGTAACCATTCCTGAGTTAAACAACATGCTTAAGACAGCTGATAGATCCTTCAAGAAGGATCCAAAAAGTGTCATGGTTGTCACTTCTGCTAATGGCAAGAAGCAAAAGAAGAAGAAGATAACCAAGGTACAGCCAAAGAATTATGGGGTCTCCAAGAAAAAAAGTTACCAAGAATGAGTATCCCAAAAGAACTTGCTTCCATTGTGGAAAAGATGGTCATTGGAAGCATAACTGCAAGGCCTATCTAGATTCTCTCAAGGAGGAGAAGCATGTTGATGTTTCTACCTCAGGTATTCATATGATTGAAATTAATACTTATTCTATTGCTTCAAAACAATATTGGGTATTAGATACCGGATGTGGATCTCATTTGTGTAATGATCTACAGGGGCTTAGAAGTAGTAGAATAGTTTGAAAGGAAGAAATATGTCTACAGTCAGCTACTGGACAAAACATCTTTATAACAATTATGGGGACTTACCATTTGCCTCTTCCAAGTGGATTGATACTAGAGTTAAATAATAGTTATTATGTTCCAGCATTGTCCAAAAGTATTATTTCTTTCAGCTCTTTATTAAACGATTATGACATTTCTTTAAAAGATAAGTGTTGTTACATTTTTAAGAACAATATGTTTTATGCAAAAGCTATCATTGAGAATGGTATATTTTTTTATTGATTTAATTAAAGAAGTGCATAATGTGGATACCAAGAGAGTGAAACACGATAATCTAAATACCTTATATTTATGGCATTGTCATTTAGGCCATATAAATGAGAAATGCATGATCAAATTACACAAGTTAGGTGATTTGGGGTCATTTGATTATAAATCATTTGAGACATGTGAATCTTGTTTATAGGGAAAAATGACAAAAGCTCCCTTTATTGGTAAAGGAGAACGAGCTAGAATGGTTTTGGACTTAATACATTCAGATGTATATGGTCTAATGACTACACATGCTAGAGGAGGTTACTCCTACTTCATTACTTTCATAGATGATTATTCCAAGTATGGATATATCTATCTAATGAAATATAAATCTGAAGCTTTTGAAAATTTCAAAGAATTCAGAAATGAAAAAGAAAAGCAACTTGGCAAGAGTATTAAGATACTAAGATCAGATCGAGGTGGAAAATACTTAAGCCAAGAATTTCAAGATTATCTTAGAGATATTGGGATTTTATCTCAATGGACTTCACCATATACACCATAACATAATGGTGTATCTAAAATGAGAAACCAAACACTATTAGATATGGTTCGATCCATGATGAGCTGAACAGACTTACCTAAGTCCTTTTGGGTATATGCACTAGAAACTGTTGTTTATGTGTTAAATAGAGTTCTTATTAAATCGGTTGATGTTACTCCATATGATATATGGAATAACAAGAAACCCACACTTTCTCATATGAAAGTATGGGGTTGTCCTGCTTATGTGAAGAGGACATTGTCAGACAAACTAGATGTTAAATCTAATAAATGTTTATTTGTGGGATATCAAAAAGAAACGTTTGGATATTATTTCTACATCCCTTAGAACAAAAGGTGTTTGTTTCAAGGCATGTTGTCTTCTTGGAAGGAGAATTTCTCCTACGGGAGGACAGTGGGAGTAAAATTGAACTTAGTGAAGTTCAAGAGCCACAAATAAAAGTAGATCAACCGATTGAACCCGAGACTAAATTTCATAATGATGAGATTACAGTTGAACCTGATTATACACAAAATCCTAGAAGATCTACTAGGATGCATTCTATCCCTGTGAGATATGGATTTCACATTGATTCGGATAGAGGCATAACTGTAGTAGAGGACAATGAGCCTACAAGCTATCAAGAAGTTTTATCCAGTCCAGAACGCGATTTATGGCTTAAGACTATGCAGCCTGAAATGGACTTTATGTATGAGAATAAAGTATGGACTTTAACTCAACCACCTGAAGGGATAAAACCCATAGGGTGCAAATGGGTCTTCAAAAAGAAGACCAACATGGAAGGTAATATAGTTAGCTATAAAGCTCGCGTAGTAGCATAAGGCTATCGTAAAAAAGAAGGTATTGACTATGATGAAACCTTTTCTCATGTAGCGATGCTTAAGTCTATAAGAATACTTTTAGCCATTGCAGCTCATTATAATTATGAGATTTGGCAAATGGATGTGAAGATAGGTTTCCTAAATGAAAATCTGACTGAAGATGTGTATATGACACAACCAGATGTGTTCACGTCAGGAAATGGTGAAAAGGTATGCAAGCTTCAAAGATCCATTTATGGATTGAAGCAAGCCTCTAGGAGCTGAAATATATAATTCAATGAGCAAATCAAAGGGTTTGGTTTCTCATAGAATGAAGATGAACCTTGTGTATATAAAAGGGTAAGTGGGAGTGCAATTGTATTCCTAGTTCTATATGTGGATGACATATTAATCATGGGAAATGACATTTCTCTTCTCTAATCTATTAAAATAAGGTTATCCAAGCAATTCTCCATGAAAGACCTTGGAGAAGCATCCTATATTCTGGGAATAAAGATCTATAAAGATAGATCTAATAAGTTGCTAGGTCTTTCTCGAATTACATATATAGATAAAGTATTGAAGAGGTTCAATATGGATCTCTTTAAAAAAGGGTTTATACCTATGGTGCATGGGAAACATCTTTCTAAGTCTATGTATCCACAGACACTAGAGGATAGAGAGAGCATGAATAGAATACCATATGCATCTACAATTGATTATATCATGTATGCTATGTTATGTACACATCCAAATGTAGCATTTGCTTTTAGTGTAACATGCAGATTCCAATCCTATTTTGGAGAAGAACACTGGGCAGCTGTCAATAATATCCTTAAGTACTTGAGAAGGACTAAGGATATATTCTTGGTATATGGAGAGGGAAGTTTGGAAATAAATTGGTATACAGATGCCAATTTTCAATCTAACAAAGATGATTATAAATCACAATTTGGTTATGTGTTCATAATGGCAGAAGGGGTAGTTAGTTGGAAAAGTTCTGAACAAGAAACAATTGCTGATTTCATGATAGAAGCTGAGTACATTGCTGCTTTGGAAGCAGCCAAAGAAGCAATCAAGATCAAAAAGTTCATATTTGAACTAGGAGTGGTGCCTAGCATTGTTGATCTGATTCCTCTATATTGTGACAACAATGGAGCCGTTGCGCAAGTAAATGAACCATAGTCTCATCAATGATCCAATCATGTTCTCAGATGCTACCATCTCATATGGGAAATGGTAGCTAGAAATGATGTGAAAATAAAAAGGGTCCCAACATATGATAATGTGGCGGATCTCCTCACTAAAGCACTTTCCCAGGTTGAGCACGATCACCATATAAATAGCATGGGTCTAAGACATATGAGTGATTGGCTCTAGTGTGAATGGGAGATTGTTAGAGAGCATGCCCTAGAGCCTATGTAAAAGGGAGGCATTTCATATGTATGAATTCATATTCTTAATAAAAGGCATCATTCTTTTGTTAATGCTATGTCTAAATACATGAGTTTGTAAATCTTAAATTAATAAATAAAGTCCTAGATGTTATAAACACAGTGTAAGGGCAATCATGAAAGTGTCCATGATATGAGATGTCTATTGCATGCAAATGTGTTAATATCTAAATATCCCTAGTCATAGAATTAGCAAGATAGGACATTGTGAATTCGGACAGAGTAGCACATGTTATGCTTCTTGAATGGTTCGAGAAGTGGTTCTCATAACTGTGATTATGTAAGATAATCAAAGCTAACATGTCGATGCTTGTTAGAAGAACAAGTTCATTGGAGACCTATAAAGAGAATCCTTACATGGATATTAAATCTATGTCAGTGAGGAATCTTTTCATAGCAATTGTGCAAGTATCCTTAGACTTGAGATCACCAAAGTTATCTTAAGTAGCAAGTGGTAAATTTTGACTCCATAATTGATTACTTCCAACTGGGGGTGAACATAGATAGGAGATTGGGTATATCATAACCTACTTGAAGATAATTGAGGGATCGACAAAGGATTAACCATCCTAGATTTATTGAAGGAAGTTATCTCGCATGATTCTATAATTGCCTTGTTCAGAGAATCTCTGGCAAGAGTAATATGCCAAGATGGATAGAGATCCATGAAGGGAATTTTGGGAACAATTGATAAATTAATAGAACATGCATAATTAGATTTATATGAGTTGATAGAAATCCATACTCAAAATCTAATTGAGATAAGAGTGGTGAAAGGAGTAATTGCACGGTAATTGTTTCTATGGAAGGGTATATTCAAACCACTGGACTTTCCTAATATTTGGGTAGTCATGATGTCTAGCTAGAGGCCGCTCATGATTTGTATAATAGTTTATCATAAATATCAATAGGGATTGATAAAATGATTTGAAGAAGTATAAATCAAGATAGTTTTGAAAAGAACTCACAATTACATATTATACTGCTAATATGGACAAAAACCCAATAGGTCACACACATATAGAGAAAAGGATAAAATAGTAAAATGATAAGGATAATAATATTTGATATTATTATAGGGATAGAGAAGTGAATAAGAGAATAATTAATTAAAGAGTTTAATTAATTATTATCAAGTAAAATTGTTCGTAGAACTTTTTAGAAATGTTCTATAAAATTGACCCAATTGAAATAATGTATTTCATAATTAATTATTATTGGAATATAAGTGTTATAAGGCTGATATAATAATTAATAGATCAATTGGAGGAATTAAAGAGGCCCAAAGAAGTGAAATTGAAGCAAAAACCCTCAAGAGGAAGGGTTACACGCTAACTACACATAGAAAGCCTTAGAGGCCTAATTCTTAGACCAAAATAAATTAAATATATTTTATAAGTTTTATGGAGCTTACATATTCAATTTGGTTGGATTTGTAATTCATTTGGGTATTTAAATCCAAGTATATGCACAAAGATCCTAGTTTATGGGTTTTGTGCATAATCTTTTGTGAAAGGGCTTAAATTGGATTTAATTGAGCGCAAATAAATTATTAATAATTTTAGAAGCCCAATTAATATTTCTCCACTAATTTTAAAGAGCCCAATCCTATTATGAAGTTGTATTTTTAACCTAACTATAAAAATCCAAGTGATAGGGTTTTATGGTTAAGTGTGAACAATTAAGAGAAAACATTTTTCTCACTTTTCTCTCAACCCTAGCCGACAATCCCCTTGCTAGCATCTAGGGAATTTTGGCAAGCTCTTGTTCTCTTCCTTTATTGGTTTATTTAATCCTTCTCTAGTGTGGATTACTCATTGGAGGTGTTCGATTTTGGACACTGTGGTTTGCGACAACCCGGTGAGAAGGAAAATCAACTGTACAACAAAAATCAAAGGTGATTTTTCTTATTCTCATTAATATGTATATTGTAAATTCATGGCAAGATCAAATCTATTGGTTAAAAATTTTAAATTTCGCTTATGTATGAGATGCATGTAACCGATAATATCCAACATGGATTCCTCATCATATCTAGATAAATTTTTCATAAATTGATTATTTGGATCATTTAAAGGTTCATTCTCGAGTTTAGCATCAGACACATTTATTTCATATACATCTGGTTCTTCTTCATGAAATATTTCACTTTTATTTGTCTTACCTCTCCCTTTGTAGGTCCTTCAAATAAACCTCTTTTTTTGACTTTGCAGATGGCTAACCAATTTGACTTATCCCGTGTTAATCTGGGATAAGGGACAAATACACTTGGATCTCTTGCATTGGCAACAAAAATGGTTCAAATTCTTTAAATCTTCTCCGCTGGTTGATTTTAATGAGATTATATCGACTATGCATTTTTGTTCGAACATTAGAAGTAGGATCAAACCATTCACACTTAAAAAGTACACACCATTTTATCGGCATTATAGGGTGTTTAATTTCAAGTATCTCAATAATTTTTCCAAAATAATCGATCAATTTTCCTTCTATACAAACCCCACTATTTATTATTGCCATGCTATGCCTATGATATTTTGCACGAAATTTGTATCCATTAACGAAACAGACGGGATATGATTTAACTATTCGCAAAGGTCATTTTATAAGATCACATATTAGCCTGTTCTCTATTCTATTTTCACAAGCCTGCATAATTAAAAAAATTAACCAATAAATATAGTGTTTTGTAATTTTAATAGTAATTTATTAAAACATTCAATTTATTGCTATTTAAAAACTTACATAGTTTGCGAACCAATGCAGAAAGTTTTTTTCCACTTCTTTATTGATGTCATCCCGTGTTTTTCCTGACATTAGCTCACTTAACAAATCCTCGTATTCACTAAAAGCATTGTAAATTATCTTTGCTACAAACTCCAATCCCCAAGAAAAAGAAATATCAAATATAACTTAAACTTACTACACAAAAGGTTGAATTTCTTGGCAATTCAATAAAATGTAACCATGGGCAGCCTTCATTTCTTTCTCTGTTAACATTCTTCTTGTTAATTCTGGCAAGATATATTAAAATACATAAATTATCATCATTAATCTGATCACCCCCTTCATTATTATAAGGAACTTTTATTTCTCGAGTGATCACATGCGGCTCAAAGTAATGTGAACAAAATGTCCTTACTTGCTCTATTGAATAGGCATTGCATATAGAGCCGTCAACTCTGGCCTTATTTTTAACATTTATCTTTAAGTGATGCAAATTCCTACATTACAATTAGGGAAATTATATTTACTTAATTGGCATAAATGTATGTAAGTTTTTGTTAAATATGAACTTTAATTACCTCTCAAATGGATAGATCCATCGATATTGAATTGGACTAGCAAGTTTAGCTTTATATACTAAATGTACGGGTAGATGCTCCATACAATTAAGGAATCTGGGTGGAAAATACCCTTTAATTTGCATAAGATAACTGAAATGTCCTTTTCTAGTCTTTGCATGTTAGAAAACTGTATTTCAAATGTTGTCAAGCATTTGAAAAAAAAACTTAATTTTCTTATAGCTTCCTAAACATTATTCGGTAGGAGCTCCCAAAAAGCAATTGGAATTAGCCTCTGCATAAATACATGGAAATCATGACTTTTCATTCTAAATAGTTTTTACTTCCTTATATCAACACGCCTTGCCATGTTTGAAACATAACCATCTAGAAACTTTAGGCTTTTCAACCATTCGCACATAATTTCCTTTTGTTTTTTGTCTATACTGTAACATTCTTTTTGATATTTCCTTATATTTGACTGATAAATTTAAAAAGGATCACATACCTTAATGAGGTGGCAATCTGGAGAATTCAACTTCAATTACAATTCTCTATTTGGTTAATTTAATAACTAGAGATGAAAGGGAACCTGATCTGAAAACTTAATCCGTGGACAAAAATCACTAATATTTTTGTTTGCTTTACAATAATATGAGGTTGGCAAAAACAAAAAATCAAAGAAGCAAAAACCAAGTGAAAATCTATATGAGACAAACTGCCTGCTATCAACAACCTAGTGGAGCTATATGACTATTTTAGTTTCAAAATCCAATAACATGCTCCATATTTATTAGTTTCAAAATCTTGTTGTCATGGCAAGATTAGTTAGTGCATGGTAGCTTTCCAAAAAGTTAATTATATCATGCATTTATTCAATTAAAAATTGTGTCTTTATCGTTAGATAGTATATGTTAGAGAGTATGCCCTAGAGCCCATGTAATAGGGATGTTTTTCATATGTATGAAATTTATATTCTTAATAAAAGGCATCATTCATTTATTAATGCTGTGTTTGAATACATGAGTTTGTAAATCTTAAATTAATAAATGAAGTCCTAGATATTATAAACACAGTGCAAAGGCAATCATGAAAGTGTTCATGATGTGAGATGTCTATCGCATGCAAATGTGTTAATATCTAAATATCCCTAGTCATAGAATTAACAAGATAGGACATTGTTAATTCGGACAGACTAGCACATGTTATGCTTCTTGAATGGTTCTCATAATTGTGATTATGGATGATAATCAATGCTAACATGTGGATGCTTGTTAGAGGAACAAGTTCATTGGAGACCTGCAAAGAGAATCCTCATATGGATATTAAATCTATGTCAGTGAGGAATCTCTTCATAGCGGTTGTGCAAGTATCCTTAGACTTGAGATCACCAAAGTTATCTTAAGTAGCAAGTGGTATACTTTGACTCCATAACTGATTACTTCCAACTGGGAGTGAACATAGTTAGGAGATTGGGTATATCATGACCTACTTGGAGATAGTTGAGTGATTGACAAAGGATTCACCATCCCAGATTTAACAAGGGAAGTTATCTCACATGATTCTATAATTACCTTGTTCAGTGAATCTCTGGCCAGAGTAATATGCCGAGATGGATGGAGATCCATGAAGGGCATTTTAGGAACAATGGTTAAATTAATAGAACATACATAATTAGATTTATATGAGTTGACAGAAATCCATACTCAGAATCTAATTGAGATAAGAGTGGTGAAAGGAGTAATTGCACGGTAACTGTTTTTATGGAAGGGTACAGTCAAACCACATGACTTTCCTGACATTTGGGTAGTCATGATGCCTAGCTAGAGGCCAATCATGACTTGTATAATGATGTATCAAAATATCAATAGAGATTGATAAAATGATTTAAAGGAGTTTAAATCATGTGAGTTTTGAATAGAACTCACAATTACATATTATACTGCCAACATGGACAGGAACCCAATAGGTCACACACATATAGAGAAAAGGGTAAAATGGTAAAATGACAAGGATAATAATATTTGATATTATTATAAAGGAAGAGAGGAGAATATGATAATAATTAATTAAAGAGTTTAATTAATTATGATCAAATAAAATTGTCCGCGGAACTTTTGAGAAATGTTCTGTAAATTGGACCTAAATGAAATAATGTATTTCATGATTAATTATTATTATCTTATAAGTGTTTCTAAGACTACTATAAGTGTTATAGGACTGATATAATAATTAATAGGACCATTGGAGAAATTATAGAGGACCAAAGGAATGAAGAAGTTGGAGGAAGCCCTCCAGAAGAGGGCTACATACCAACTCCATACAGAAGGGCTTAGAGGGATTTTTCTTGGACCAAATTAATTTATATATGTTACATAAGTGTTATGGAACTCACATATTTAATTTGGTTGGATTTGGAATCCATTTGGGTATTTAAATCCAATTAGATGCACAAAGGGCCTAGTTTGTGGATTTTGTGCATGGTCTTTTATGAAAAGATTTAATTTAGATTTATAAAGCCCAAATGATTATAATTAATTCCAGAAGCCCAATTAATAATTCTCCAGCAATTTTAAAGAGCCCAATCTCATTAAGGAGTTGGAATTTTAACCTAACTATAAAAGGCCAACTAATGAGAATTAGGGTTAAGTGATTAAAACAAAAGGAAAGTCTTTTTCTCTTAATTCTCTCTTCACTTTTGCGCCACTTTCCAAGCTAGCTCTTAGGAATTTCGGCCAGCCCTAGTTGAACACCAATTTGTTGGTTCAATTTACCCCTCTCTAGTGTGGATTACTCATTGGAGGTGTTCGATTTTGGACACTGTGGTTTGCGACAACCCGGTGCGAAGTAAAATCAATTGTTCAACAAAAATCAAAGGTGATTTTTCTTATTCTCATATAGTTATATTGTGTATTCATGGCAAGATCAGATCATATGGTTAAAAATTTTAAAATTCCGCTCATGTATATGATGCATGTAACCATAAAAAATCCAACAGTATATAGTAAATAAAAATGCACAAACAAAATTGCAATTTCAACTACATGTTATTATCATTACTCACTATTGGCATGCAACTTAAAGTTTTTCTTTGTGACCAATGATCTATTGTTCCCATATCTCTAATTCATCTTGAACCTTTACAAGCTTAGAGCGAAATTCTTCTACTTTAATTGTTTATCAACCTTTAGTTTCTACTTCATTTTCATTTTGCCTAATAGCCAAGAAAAAATCCAAGCATTTTCATTAATAATTAGCTTAATCGAATCATTTTAAAGTTAATCCATCCATGCCTAAACAAATACTTTCAATTTCATCTGTTTAGCCTAGTGACATAAAATTTTGCTAACTATTTACAACAAAAAAAATTCCAAATCCTTATGCAGTCATTAAAACTTAACCAAATTAAGAAAACAGCAACAACTACAAGCTCTTTTTTTTATTTTTTGTGTGAGGTTGCAATAACAAACCAAGAATAAAGAAAAAAGCCAATAGGACGGCACAAACCAAATTATACTACCAACAAAGATTGTAATAACGGTCCACACCGAGATACAGACCTAATTACTCTAAATTTACTTTTTTTTTCTAAGTTCAAGTTATTTCTCATATTTGGTAAATCAATATACATATACATACATTCACACACACACACACACACACATATATGAATAGAAGGAGCATTGATACTAACACGATGATCCTGCAATACAGATGCAAATTACAAGAAAATATGAAAGGTATGTGGCAATAATCAATCATAGTAACTAAGTTACACTTTGGACTAGTAGCTCACAAATCGATTTTTTTCAACCTATATACCTTTTAGAAAATGAGATAAGAGAATCTAATAGTAGGAAAACTATAAACTCTAACACTTTGTAACAAAAGCTATGTTCAAATCAGTGGTACTAATCAAGAACAAAAGCATACACACACAAAAAATATATATATATATATATATATATATATTGATAAATTGCAATATAATAGAAGAAGGAAGACTGAGGACCGAAGTTGCAACAATAGACCAAGAACAAAGAAAAAAACCAGCAGGACAACACAATCATTGTATAATATTCAAGACAAAAGAAAAGCAATTAAGTGTATATTGATACTGCAATGACTAAAAGTCAACTACTAAAATGAAGCTAAATAAAAAAAATTAAACAATGTGAAAGAAAACAATGATAAGTAAATACAAGTAAAAGCAAATATTTTCACCTTTCTACTGGTGCCAATATCAAGAAGTCAGTGGCCTGAAGACTTGCTACTGATTAGCTTTTTTCATTTCTCTGCTGGTGTCTATCTTTTTGTGAAATACTTAAGTGATTTGGTGTTTAACTGAATGTCTGTAGCAATTTTTTCTTTCTTGGGAGGTAGTTATTTGGATGCTTTGTTTCTTAAAAAGAGCAGTTTTCTTTCTTACAAGTTAGAATTTCTATCAAACAACCTAAATATGGAATTGTTTATTAAACAATTGCATTACATCTAGCTTCTCATCCTTTTTGTTTTTTAATAACCAATTATGCAATTATATATTAAAAATATATATAATAGCTACAAGACACCTTAATAATACAATTTTTAGTTGTCAAATAAGTCTATAACACAATTCAATGTTGAATAAATGAAGAAATAGTATGATGTAAAAAGAAGTTTCAGCTTGGTTATGATAATTTTCCAATGATTATAAATAGTTTTTTCAGATAAATTAAATTATAATAATATTCATAATAGTATTAAGAGAAGCTCAAAGCCTCTACATTTTAATCAGACTTAGGTTTCTCCTCAGTGCACAAAATAGAAAAATATTAAGCCAAATTCCAGTATATAATAGAAGGTCCCAAAGAAACATTTTACTGTAATAATAGTAAAAAACTACTTGTTGACATATGCCTAAAACCACTAAAAAACACTAGGTTAAAAACCAATATAATGTGAATGTAACATCTTTTAGTTGATAAATAGTAAGCAGAAGACACATGGATAGACTAAATCAATATACCGTTCAAGACATATTTAACCTTATAATTGTAAAAATTCAATAGTAGTTATAAGAGTTAGAAGCAAATATACTTACCAAGTAAGAATATGGGCCTACACTTGCAATAAATTATATTAAATGAAGCAGATAGACAACCTTCCTCAATATGTGGCAAATGGTGATCGGTGTGTCACCACTCACAAAATTTGTAGACAAAATCAAAATAAAATGAATACAAGGAATTAAAACAACTTAGAAGTCTAGAAGTCACAGAAAGTCATATAAACTCAACCAAAATTGATTTTGATCACACAATGCAAGCAGCCACAAACAATAAAGAATATTAATAGAAAAATGAAACATTAACAAATATTATAATAACCCTACCAACTAAGATAAAAATCACTATAAAAAAAAATTCCAGATTTTGGGAAGCAACAATACAAACTATTAGATCTATGAAATGAATATCTTATAGATTATCTAAAAAAAGATGAAATGAAATAACAATTTTTTTTCATTTGAATTCTAATACCTTTTCATAGTCAACTATTACTAAAGGTTATGCTAGAATAATATGATCACCAGACTATCTATAATCTATAATATAGATTTTTTATAGGATCTATAATACTATAATATCTTAGCAACACTTGTAAATTATCATATTTAATATATATACATTAGCACATAAAGTATACATAACATGTTAGTAGCCATTAAAATGTTAAATATAATAAAAGATAGCTGTTTATAATAGGAGAGAGCTATGCAAGTATGTATTTAAGACTAATCTTTAAATAAAAATAAAAAATTCACATAAACAAAAATACAAATAAATGAAAATGAACACTAGGTACATACCTCTCACAAAATAGTTTCACTTTACTTTCAGTTATTTAAATTTGCTTACTGGAATGAGCTTTCTACCATTTCCAGGTTTTTTTAATGAAAACAATATCGTACAAAATCAATTTTATTTATTATATTTATTTATAACAATCGAATTCAAAATATCACTTATGTACTAATAAATATTAAGAAAATATTTTGTGTGATCACTATCCAATAAATACTAATCATTATTTAGAAAATAATTGGTGTCAAGTATAAGTGCATCACAATTAAGTCAATAGTGAATTTTCTAAGTAAAAAGCTTATGTCATTTAAATACTAATATGATAATAAATATTAATTAATAAAACTATGAATATTGACTCTTTATCTCATCATCTATATCTCTTACTATAAAATTATTCTTTCTTCTTTTCATTTTTTCTTTTTAGCTTAATGATATATACACTTATCTATTCCAAAATGGATTTTGTTTTCTTTAATATTTTCTATTTCCTATCCCTTTGATTGTGCTCAACATAGAAATGGGATTATTAAAAAATTAATAGAAATCAAATCAATTTATATTTTATTGTATTGAATAAAAAGCTATAGAGGCTAATAACATGCCTAGGGTAACAAATACAATCTAAAAAGAGAGGAGCGAGCACAAATAACTTAACAAAATACACATCTAGCAAAAATTTTAAAACAAAAACATCTAACCCTACACAAAGCTACAACCCTACATCAATACCATAATTTTTAAGTAAGTGCAAAAATTAATCATGTAGTATTAATCCCTTATATGCTCTAATAAATGATAGTGAAAAAAGAAATTACCCCAATATAACAGTTCCACTAATACCAGGTATAAGAAAGAAAACCAAGAGATATCTCATTTAATTACACAATAACTGAAAGGAGAAAAAACCAAAATTTCCCAACTAGCAAACAACAAGCACCTATATATTTTACCCTCTGATTTATCATAATACAGTAGACATGGATACTAGAATGGCATTTGAAAAACATATAGAATACCCCTCCCTTAAATAGATATGGATAAAGTATAAACAACATTCATCATTGAAGCTTCGAATAGCCTTTCTATAATTATAGCATCACTGAAGCCACAACCAACAAAGGGAATTGCTAAAATTTTCTATATCAAATCAAAATAGGGAATTTAATAAGTTTTTTTAAATTAGTGAGCATATGCACCATGTTAAGACAAAATAAAAAAATAAAAAATACAAATTAATAGGAACTTTATAACAAAACATGAAGTGTGGGCACAAGTTAATAGAGATTTCCTTTCAGCTAAAAGATAATAAAAAAAAAGTAACAAGAGATAAAAACAAATAAATAAGGTTTCAAAATACATGAATTTTAAATAAATGACAAAATCCCATTTTAACTCTTTACAGCCTATAAAACCATGCACTAACTAAATAAATCATTTAGGTGATGATAGAGGAGAAATACCGTAAAATACATGAATTACATTACGTTACTATTCTAACAACCAAATTGTTTTAAGGTCTATTATTTAGCAACATAATTCAATTTTCGTTGCTAAATAACGTACCTTAAAACAATTTTGTTGTTAGAATAATAACAAAATATATTTTTGTTGCTAAATTAGCAATGAAAATCATTTTTCATCGCTAAATTACCAACAAAATTTAATTTCCATTGCTAAATTTTATTCTTGAATTTTTCGCCATCTGCTTCTACCATATTTAGCAATGGTTTTAGCATTCCATTGCTATTTTTTGGTGCTAAAATTTCCAACACTTTTTAGCAATAGAATTCCACCATTTTTTTATTCCATTGCTAAACAAAAAAAAACCAATTTTAGCAACAAAATTCATTTTCCATTGCTAAATAGCAAAGGAAATAATATTCCATTAATAAATTAGCAACAAAAAAATTTTCATTGCTATTTTCATATTTTCTTGTAGTTAGATAGTATGTATAATGGTAGGTATCAATAGTTATTAGAGTGGCCTTTGAATTTTTGGTATTAGAGCACCTAGATTTAGGCAGTTTTTGGCAAATAAAAGTCTAGGAATAAGTAATTATAGAATGTTTTGGTTATGTGTGTTGGCCTAATACAAAATGTCCCTGATTTGCTTTATTATAAGTTAAACGATGGACATTTTGAAAGGAAATGGGAAAGAGATTAAAGGAAATAGTTATTCTTGGACTTCGAATCTAGTTGACTTTGATTCTTTTATGGTATCTCGAGATGAGATAATAATGCTTATAGTAGAGGATTTATTAGATATAAATAACAATTTGACTCAGGATTTACGAGAGTTAGCTGAGCATAGAATACCAAGAGATGATGAAGAGAAAAATACAACTAAGACAAAAGGAAGTAAGAATACAAAAAGAGTGGAAGCAAGTAAAAAAAAGAAGCATGGGAAAGGATTTTTATAGGTTCCACATCTAGAAAGAGAATTCATAGAATATAATTAATATCAATTCCTAATACATCATAGCATATGCAAGGATAAGCTAAGGAGGACCAAAAAGCTTAATTTTCTAAATGCCCATATGGTTTTAACCATCATTGTAGTACATATAGAGTGAAAAGAAAATAAAATAGAATTTGTGTAAACTTAAGAAGGTTATCCATTTATGAAGCTGGTAGAATGTGAGAAGTCCAGATTAATTATGGCACTTGTATACCTATCAGTTACTGCTTAACAGTATGGGCAATTGATTAAGCATTTCATGATATGGATTGGGGTAAACATTTATGATATATGAAAACATGCATTTACATTTTATAACATACATAAAATCATTACTTTTTCATAGCATTGCATTGGCATCATTTGACAAGAAATGAAAAGCATTATATTATATGCATGGCCCCAACTGAAAAGAAAACTAACATGATGTACATTAAGTGCAAAAATGATATGATATTAGAGGAAGGATTATTGTTATAAAGCAATGAAGTTAGACAGAATTTAAATGTGACAAAGTAGAGAATAGGAGAAGTAGGAAGAGATAGTATTGGATAGAGTTTGGTTGGAATAAGTACAGAGTTATAGGAATATAAATGATGAGATACGGTATGTGATATAAGTATAAATTTCGAGGATGAAATTCTTTTCAGGGTAAGAGAATTGTGACACCTTTTTTAAGGCCCTAAGAGAATGTATATGCATTTCAAATATAATATTATTGATATATGTGGGGTTAGTCAATGAATTATAGGTTAAGGACATAGAGGTAATTGTTTAAAAAGATAAAGGGTAAAATGATCATTTTAAATTAATTTTTGTGTGTGATTAATCTATAAAAAATGTGAGCTAAGGAACCCAATTGAAAAGTAAAAGAGAGATTTTAGGGGAGGAAAGTTGAAATTAAAGGAAAGTAGGGAGCTAAGTGCAATTTTTGCAAAGTCAACAAATGGTTCATTGGGGGCATGACACTGAACCTTTCTAGAAGTGTCTTGAGAAAGGAAAAAACCTAAAATTTTTCTAGTGATGGCTAGCCACTTCAAAGGACTTGAAGGACACATTTTTTCTTAAAACTCAACTACTTTAACATCTAAATTACCCCTAAAATCCAACAATAGCTTTTAGAGAGGAGAGAGAATTTGGTGGTTAGCTTTCTTAAGGTAAGGATCCTCCTTTCTCTTCTTATTTTGTTTCTCATAATTAAATATATGAATTTGAGGGATTAGATGAATATTTAAGCATAATAATCTATGATTTATTATGAACAGAGAGAAAGAAGCAAAGGTAAGGAGGAAGAGGAGGAAAAGCTTGAAGAAAGTGTTATCAAGAAGTATAGTAACTTCTTACCATTCTTTATGGGTGTTTCCTTCATCCTAGTACTCGAAATTGTTAAATTGGGAGTTTTATTGGAAAAATCTATGAATTTGAGAGTTGATTTGGCATAAGAACCGAAAATATGTGATAAACCCTTCTTTTGGCAAAAGCAGTCCTTAGGTTTAGTGGACCTATCTGTAATGGTTTTCCTATATCTTGAGTTTAAGAGCTCCAAATTGAGTAATTCAAGTTGAAATAGAAACTATATTCATAAACCTAAGTTTTATAAGACGACAACAATGTTTTTCTCATTCCTTATGATAGGTAAAATTTACCTTGAACCCAAACTATATCCACTGCCCTTTCATTAGGAGCAATCCATTTTCTTTAGTCAATATCTTGATATTTAAAAGTATAAATGAAGTGATTTTTATTGTTTTTAAAACTAGAAATATAGAACTCTTTGTCAAAAAATGTCGTTTGCTAAGCATAAAATGTTGTACAAAGAGACATGGTAAAGTTATCTGTAGAATTCGTAGGCCGGATTAGGGGAGTCGGCCAAGACCAATTTGTCTCAACCGTGTGGACCCCTCTAGATTGATTTTGACCATTGTACATTGTTAAGACCAATAGTGCTTCCCTAGTTATGTGGTTTTTAGGCCTAAAATTTACTCGAACATTCTCAAACACCTTTAGGACACCTTAAACACATAAAGAGGTACATATCAAGTCATGAAGCACATGTAATATATGATTTAGAGATTGAGAAATAGTTTAAAATAAACCCAAATATAAAGAAAACATAAGTATATGGATTGTTTAGGCCATTACTTGGACTAAACATCAACCTTATGCATGTAATCACTGAAATTAGAATATGATAGTACAAAAGAAGACTTGTAAGCCAAAAAATATATCTCTATATATATGTGTGTGTGTGTATAAGGACATAATAGGTTATAAAACATAGGTAATAATTAATAGAACAGTGAGATGTTTTATAAGGAAATTGGGATGCATAAGTTAATTCAGGCAATTACCAAACTCATATATCAAATCATATGTATGTAAACTAATGTGATTAGAGTATATGAATAACCATAAGGGCATAAACATATGTACTTGAAGATACATATGTATATAAGGGTGCATAGGGATATATAAGACTAATAATACTCTAATTAGGTGAAGTGTGTAACACCCTAACTCTATAACCTCATCATATTACTAAAATATACATCTCTAATCAATTAATACTATGTTATTAAATCATCATGCATACTTAACTCATACTATCATCATCATCATCCTTATACCAGTTATCATACATATCGATTAAGGTATTACTATAGTTGCTCACATACTTTGATTCATCTATATTCGGAGATTCCTATGACTGTTCGTATTAACATGCTTGCCTATACTATACCATACATATCATGTTGTATGTTAGTTGCTATAGTTCACGCTGATATATATTACTTTTCTCTTTACAAAAGTAGGCCTTTACAACATAGCATGCCCAAAATAGATACATCCTTTATATACAAGTAAAAATCAATGCCAAAATTATACAAAACATATATTCATAAAATCCCTACATCAACTTCTTGACAATCTTGTGTTGGCCTTTCTCCTAATGCAGAGAACATCCCTGACAAAAAGTCTTGCCTACTAAACCTACGTGGATCAAATAACCCGTGCTAAGCTATAAAACTTGGTGGGGAAATAATTCATGATAAATGGCCACACACAGTGGTTATAAATAGCCACACTCAACATGCATCCAATATAATATAAAATATCAATGATAAATAAATAATTAAATTCCACAACAATTTAAAACATAATCAGTGAGGCAACAAAGACAATTATATAACTTAGCATATGTATTTTATGTGACTAATAGATATAATATAAGCATTTATACTTGATATACAATTTCTATAATTAAAACAAATCATGCAATTTAATAATAACATATGAGCAATATATGTTTAACTTCAAATTCTCTAATTACAATTATACTTGGAGTTTAGCCTACCTAATTTCTAAAACTGGATAACCGGAATGGTGGATACCTTTGGATATTAAAAAGGTGGATATCCGAAGATATCAAATTGGTAGACCCAAACGAGGCCAAACTATACTGTGGACCAGTCTAGTAGACCCAAACGGGATCAACTAACAACCCAAATAGGGCTATTTATGATCCAAATGTGATCAACTATAATCTAGAACCAATGGGCAAAACTATGGCAGCTGTAAATATCCCTATCGGTTCTTATCTATCCACAATTGAACTCTAATTGTAGGTAGTATTATATTGATATTCAAGTTATTTATCATGCTTGAAACTTTTACTGTACATGTTGCACATATGACATCATATGAACAGGTATACAATCTCTAATATTTGAACATGTATTATCAATCTTATAAAACCATTATGATTAACTATGATTGAACATGTACTCTTGTAATCATATACTTTGGCATGTCCACATATAAGTATTTACATATAATCAAACTATATGAACATGTTCATGACATCACAATGAAGTAAATAATAACATACCTGTTCTTATAGTTTCTATATTCATGCTTTCTCAACTAATTATGTCATTGCTTTACAATATGATATTATCATATACTTAATGGATGTATTACTCTTTATATGTTGTTTATACATTAAGAAATTATTTAAGGATGTTTTAAGAGGTTTTGATAACTTTGGTAATCCTTTAAAACCTTTAAATCAATTATTAGTGAGACAGGGAAGGGTCAAGGTCAACAAGAAATGTGTACTGATCGTGACATAGGTGCACTTTAGATTTTGTATTGACCTTACGGTCAACAAGTAAAAGCTGTTGACCGTGACATAGATTTAGTTTTTTTTCTGGACTGACCTCATGGTCAAAAGGAAAAAGCTATTGATCGTGACATACATTTTGTCTAAAGGCAGATTCGCTGGTTCATCTTGTCTATGATTTTTGACCTACTAAACGTTAGTTTTAGGAAAAAAGTCCTTCTACAAACTTATTCCTCTATATTTCTAGTTTCTAGAAAATTAAAAATCATATCATTATCATACATACAACTAAAGATATTTAGAAATTTCAGAAGGCTATTCCACTAAAAGGGCAACAATGAATTCCGATTTTGAACCTAAAATTTGACAGCCTTAGAGATAGATTTAGGATTGGTCTTCTTCATAGAAAAACTCTAAATATGATCAAAACAAACTCACTACGTAAAGAAAACTCAATTATGAATTTTTGGTTGCAAGGGAATTTTCAAGCTAAAAAGAAAATTTTACTAAATATGAATTAGTTTTTGACACAATTCCTTTAAGTATTATCCCTTGCATGACATTTCTAAGTTTTAATTTAGGGTTTAACCATTCAACCCATTTATTTGAACACAAGAAAAATTTACAAACTAATTCGTTTTAATTAAACCTATCTTACATCAAAATCAACTACAATTAAGCATGAATGTCACCAACTCTATTCTCCCATACCTTGGCCGAAACCCTATCCTTCACTTCACTCCTTTGCTACCTCCTTGCCCTTATTCTTATTTCTTTCCACTTCTTATTCTACATATAGCTATGTTTCTCTTGCATTAAAATCTAGATTTCTTATTCATGAAACCCATGATAAACCATAAAAGAAGAAGAAGAATATGACTCAAAGATAGATTAATAGAAGAGTATCATTTACCTTGCCAAATCACTCTTCAAAACCATTAATCTACTCACGAGATGCTTAGAATTTGAAATTTTAGAGAGGAAGAACATGTAACACCCCCATCCTATACTTAGCTATTACAACTATATCTTGTATAATAAGACATGTCTTACTACGTTCTCAAGCTAAAAACATTTCTTATTAGATAACTTATAGAACATATTGAAAAACATATCATGTGAACATAAGAGTAATACCTTAATTATATAAGAGTCCTTAATACATTACAATGTTTTCTAAAAAAAAAAAGCATTTGTACTTATACAAAAATTCCAACGTAATTAAAATTTCCATAACCACAAAATAAAAGAACAAAAAGAAGACTATACTTTTCAATCTTCTAAGACTTGTGTTGGCCAACCTGCTGCATATATCAGTCTTGAGAGAAAGTCCTATCCTTGCAACCTACATCGATAAAGAACCTGTGCTAAGCTATAAAGCTTAGTGAGGAACACAAAATATGACAAACGACCACTCATAGTGGTCGCCAATAAGCATACATCATGAACTACAAGTATACCTTATGCTCAAACGAAAATGATAGTAATTCAAAATAAAATAAACAAGAGTTCACGTATGATAATCAAATGAATTAATGATAGTAAATTCAACATTGGTGCTTTATATACACAACATTTAATCATATAAGCATATTTATCTTATAGACCTACAATTTAGTCATTAAATAGTATACCACTTTTTACACTAAGTCATACCTTCCACATACCACACACTTTGACAAATACTAGGAAATATATATATATATATATATTCAAATATAAGCATATGATCAACAAGAATATATGTAAATTCGTAAGAAAGACAGACCATTAGTACTAGGAAAGTTCATCAGTTATCGATCTAGAATGTATTTGTGATACTTAATGTACTAATGCCTACATTGAATTACTAACTTACTTCCATCTCAAATAATAATATAATATTGATTTTATCACTTATAGATCCATAAATATTTTATGTTTGCATACAAGACATTGTACATCATTTCCTAATAGAAAGCAAGAATGAGTAGTTACAAGGAAAACATATGATCTAATGTATTAATTGAAGGCAATCACCAACATGAATACCTATACATAACTCTTATATTCAATTATAAAGTAAACACTTATATTGGAAAAACATTTTCATAGCTTTCATAAATGACGAATCATGCAAGTCATTTAACTACCTTAAGCAAACAACATATTACTATAAGGAAGATACTATCTTTGATATAGTTCATAACTAGATCATTCATAAAACTCTGTACATAAAATTTTTATAAGCAATAATTATGCATAAGTGTATATTGGAACCTCTTTTAATATCATAATTTCCATATGTGATAAAGAAGGAATTTCATATAGAAAATATATTATGAAGTCAATTTAGCAATTTTCATACTTCATGAAACATTAAGTTAAACAACAAACTTTTATTAACTTTGGTATAAAGATTGCATTATTCTAAAGAGGTGGATAATGGGTTATACGGTGGCACCAAAAGGTACTAGGTCACCCAAAGGGACCAGAGAGATAATAGGTCACCCGAAGGCACCAGAGATATAATAGGTCACCCGAAGGCACTAAAGAGATAATAGGCCACCTCAAGGCACCAAAGATAAAATAGGTCACCCGAAGGGACCAAATATTATAAGTCACTCGGAGGCACTAAAGATATAATAAGTCACTCGAAGGCACCAAACATAATAGGTCATTAAGAGTCACCAATGAAGTGGACCCAAATGAGGTCGGCTACAATATAAATGGGATTGTTATGATCCAACGGGACCATGTCTGTTTAGTCACCCAAACGGGGTTGAAACTATCGTAGCTGCAAGGTGAGTTTATAGGCATGCCTATCAATCCACTTTCTAGACTCAATACAAGCAGTTAAAACTCTTTACAAAACCTACTTCACTTATCTTCATAACTTTATTCAAATATCAAACTATATATATACATTTATAAAAATGTTTAGTCGGGTGAATTTGTGTAAGGAAATCGAAATGCAATCATTTCCACTTTTAAGTATTGCTACTCTTTATTTGTAAGGAGATTAAGGCATGTATCTCCATATAAACAACATTTATCATCATATCATATTGAGTGTCTCTACTCACAAAATACATGCCAATATATCTATATTTTTTGCTCCATTTTTCTTCCAAACATGCGATATGCTTAAGAACAAATTTAAATATGCTTATGATTTCATATTTGCATAAGCTTTGTGCTATCATACTTATATAATATATTCATAGAAACCACAATTATATGCAAATGCTTGTACATATCTATGTTATCATTAAGTAAAGATAAATTCATACATTTCACTTTAAACATATTCTTTGAATCATTACCCTAAAACACCTTTCGAGATTCAAACCCAATCATGTAAGATCATATTATAAATATATGTTTATATGTACACATATATTCAACTAATCACATTATTTCTTTATACAAGTAAAGTTAACATTTCAAACTATAAGTATCATAGTAACATCAAGAAATCAATATGAATCGTGTATAATCATTTAGACATTTATATATATAAGCCTATTTAAGGACAAGTCATGTAACTAAATATAGTAGCCTTAGAATCATCAATATGTATATAACTAGGTACCATCATCTTTACATATAAATATATATAACATTACATGTTTTCATTTACTTGGTTCATATACCCTAGCATCAAATGAACATTCATGGGTAGCATTTTTAATATTAACTATCATATATGTAATTATATCTACATTTAAGTAGGTTCCTATACGTACGCATCTTTAAGCAATCATGCATGTATATATATATGTATATATATAATTTGCCTTTTTAATATTAGTGTTCACTAATAACGTTAATCTCATATCCATTGCTATAATTCTTTACTTCTCTATCAAGTTGATGCATTTCAATTATATATTATTGTTCATAAGGTTGACTAACATGTCATCATCCATTTCCATTCTTACGATATTCTAAAGTCATTTCTTTCTATACCTTAACATGTAAGAGAATTATCCTTAGTTTAAAGTAACATATTGGAATTAGGCAATATTCCTTATTCACAATCCTACACACTTCAAAGGCAACATATAATTACTTGTTTCCATACTCTTAATTATGATATTCATATGTTAATCTTGCTTAAAAACCTTATTTTCTTACTTCTAGTGCAATAAAAGTTTTTAGGTAGGTCTAAATAAGCTTTAGTATCAATTTATAGGCTTAAGAGGCTCAAATGGGATGGATAACATGACTTGGACAAATAGGAGTAATGACTCGTGTCCTCTATCCGAGTCATGATAGAGAGCACACTATCACAAGTCGTGACAGGGCAGCAACAGTTTATAGGTTCAAATTATGAATGACTTTTGACCTTTAAAATGACATTTTTAGCAAAAATGGTCTTCTACAACTTTATTCCCCTATGTTTCTAGTTTTCAAAAAATTGATAAATAATCACAATATCACTTTTAGATTGAAAGATATTGTCCAAACACTGAAGACTGTTCATAAGGATGGGACTGCATACTTATCCGATATTCAAGCTAGAATATGACCCATTTAGAAGCAGAATTAGATCCTAATTTCTCTTATGAAATCTTTTTATGGAAGTGTGTTTTAAAACTCAATTGTAATAATCTAATTATCTATTCTGTAACTCAATATATTACCAAAAGAATACAATAAGGTCAAGTGAACCCAAACCCAGAATTTTGAAACTTACATGCATGTCCATTTAAATATAAAAGGTTGATGTTTTATTTCAAGTTACTTATCAAATATAAGTTCATATATTCTATTATCACCTATTTATCTTAACATCACTTTAAAATAATCTCTAAATGAGGTTATAACAATTGATTTCTCTATACTTCTTCAAATAACACATGCAAAGAATAATCTCTAAACCTCATTTTTTACATTTATGTTACCCTATAAAAATGCAACCATATCACAATGTAATCACATCTTTAACTCAAGGAAAAATACATGCATGAAGATTAAGTTCCCAAACCTAAACATGAAATTTCAATTCTAAAAAACAATCCTTCTATTTCTTTCTCTTCCTTTTTTCTTTTAATCTTTTAATTCTCTTATACTCTTGTAAGCCTCTTTAATATGGCCTTCCATCCATGCATACAACTTGAAATAAGAGGGTTTTACTTAAGGAAAGTGGCCCAATTTTACAAGAGAAGAGAAGGAATGTTTTTACCAATTTTAATAAAGAAGAGAGAAGCTAACTTTTAGATATTTGTTGAGAGAGAAAAGGGAAGTGTTTTCTTTCATTTTCTTGTTGGTATGGCCGGCTCCAAGTTCCAATTAACTCTTTAAATACAAGGCTTGCATGGAAACTAAAGTGGAAGGTGACATCATCAAGGCCCCACCAAAATATACTTTAAATCCTTTAATAATTTGCATGTACGAAATTGACCCCCACTTAAACCTTCTCTTCAACATTGACCCCAACCTTTCTATCTTCTTTTAATTCCATCCCAAATTAATTTTCTATTATTACAATTGGCCCAATATTTAATTGTATCAAAATTGACCCCTTTAACTATATTTTCTTTTTAATAGCATCCCTATATTTCATAACATCAAATGACTCTCTTAACCTTTTTCATAATAAACCATCAGTCTACTTGATCCTAACTTATTTTTAATTCCTCTATTTAGACTTAATAAAATATTAATAACATGCTATTGCCCTTGAATTATTCTAAGGTTTGATTTGGGTCCTTACAATTCTCTCCCCCTTAAAGAATTTTGTCCTCGAAATTCATATCCGTAACCTTTACTCATATACAACACTATCATTGCTATACCTCTATATATATCACAATCATCTTTAATCCCGTACTGGCTCTACCATCTTCTTTTATTCACTTCTCATTTAATTTTATCTCCAAATAAGGGAAATCGTATTATATTATTATATCATTACTATGCTCAATGTATATCCTGTCAATTTCCTTTTTCAGTTGGGGCCTGTACATGTAGTATGATGATATGTTATGAGTGAATGATGCTTTTGTATATCTAATGGAATGCTTATGTATATTCTCATGTAATACACATGTTTTTCTCCATCCTAACTATTAAATGTTTTGTCAACTGCCCATGCTTGTTAAGGAATCACTGACAGGTATGCATAGCATCATAATTAACCCTAACTTCCTCACAGTAACTTCACATATGAAATATTTTATTCATAATACATAAATTGTTTCTCTAAAACCATATTAGCACACTTATACTATATTCTATTGACACACTTATACTATAATCCAAGCACTAATCATATTCGCATTTCATATTATTTACTTTTTAATCCAAACTTGGGATCTTATTAATATACCATCATACATATATGCATCTCTATTATCAGAATCCCATCAATACATATAATAATAATTAAGAGAGGAGAAAATAAATACCAGAAGCTGGTTCGGTGACATGTTGTTTATTTGAAACCTTAAGCTTATTTTCATTCATTGATGTTGTCCTCCTTTCCTTTTTGTGGTTTTAGATAATTTGCAACAAAATGATATGTTTTACCACATCTAATATAAGGACTCAATCATGACCCTAAATAGATTATGGTTAATTAATGAGGACTATTGTTAATTAAGGCAAAATTGGATTATTTTGCAATTATCATGGTTAAGACCCAAGATGGGTATTTTGGTAATTTCAGCATGTAATTATATGAGCTAAGTTAAATTATAATTAAAGGAAATAATATAATTGAAGTGAATTAGAAAGTCTTGGGGTTAAGTTGGAAGAAATTGAAAGATTGGGGGTTTATTTGTGTATAAGGGTATAGTGGGAATTTTTCTTTGTGAGATATTTATCCCACTCAATAAATTAGGGTTTTTGGAAGATATGGGGATCATTATTTTGGATGATCCCTCTATCTTATTTTCTCTAACTCTCTTTCTCTCTTTATGGTTATGGGTTGGTAGAGAATGGAGCTAAGGTGAGTTAGCATCAAAGGTAATGTTTTCCCTTGAAAATCTCTTCCTTCTCTTCTTTTTAATTTATGATTTTGATGATGAGGGATTACAAGATCATGTTGTTGTCACCATGTGTAAGGAGAAGAGAGAAGCAAATAAATAGAGTGAAAGAGAAGAAGGAATCATGAGTTAAGGAGTTAGATTTGAAGCTTCATTAAGGTATGGAACTATTATGTTGATTTTATTGTTGGAGAATGGCTTTTGCTAGTTGAAAAAGGATCTATAGAAATTTAGGGTTATGTTTTCTGGGTTTTTAATTGGGATTTTCAGATGAGAATGGAAGATTGTCTGTTTAAGGCGCCGAGTCGTGAACTTTTTCACGATTCGTGAATTTCTTCACGAGTCATGAATTTCTTCACGAGTTATGCACCATTTGCCCTAGGTCACTCATGAATGTGTTATCGTTCTCTGGTTACTAACTCGTGAATCCTTTCATGAGTCATGAAATATACCCCTTCTTCTTCACTCGTGAACCCTTTCACGAGTCATGAAATGTACCCCTTCTTCTTCACTCATGAACCCTTTCACGAGTCGTGAAATATACCCCATCTTCATCACTTATGATCCCCTCACGAGTCATGAAAGTTAACCATTTTTCTTCACTCATGAACCTCTTCATGAGTCATAAAGCTCATTCCTTTACTTCAATTGTGAAACCCCTTTACGAGTCAAAGGTCTCTTCTGATCTACATGGATTGTTTTGTTTATAAGTTGAGCTAGAGAACTTTAAATTGAATGATTCTTATTGCTTTTGAAATTATACTTCCATACCTATATTTCATATGAGAAACCAAGTCCTAAATCTATTTCTAAATAGGCAATATTTCAGCTTGACTTCATGAACAGTTTGCTGCCTAGTCACTAGGAGCAGCTCTCAGTGTTTTGTAAATATCTAAAATATAAAAATGATATCTAGATGAGTTTTGATGTTTTAGAACCTAGAAACATAATGGAACAATTTTGTAGAAAACCATTTTTTCTGAAAATGCCTTTTGATATGTCAAAAATCGCTCACAATTTGAACTCAAAAAACTGCCTGTGACTGTTCATGACTCGTGACTCCTGTCACGATGCGTGACATGTGTAACTCATGAACAAATGCACGAGTCGTAAATTTTTCTCCCTTTCACAAGTAGTCACACCCCTTACAACTCGTGATACTTTCTTACTGATGGAAAATGACATGGCATATATATGATGATAACGCAGCGGAAAAATAATAAAATTGATCATACATACCATGCAATCCATTAACAAGAATAGAAAACATGCAATTTTAGGGTTTTTAATAACTTACAACCTTAAATGCCTTTTAAAACTTGATTTTGATAATGACCAGCAACTAAGATGGATTTATTCGCCTTAGATCTTGATCACCAATGCCAAAGGAGCTGCCTTTACGCCAGTCCTCTCTATTTCACACACACAATTGCAAAGAAGGCTTAAAATTAAGAGTGTTAGCTCTATGTGTAAATAATTGGCAATGGTAATAGGTTGAAGCAAAAAGATATGATCTTGTTATTCTTTTAATTAGCTATTGCTGCTCAAGAACACAAGAGAAGAAGGAAAAATCCTTTCTCTTGAGAGTGGCAGCACAAAGAGAGATATTTGTCACTTTTGGTTAAAAACTAGAATTAATTAATTTATACCGTTAATTTAGGAAAGAGGTAATGCCAAAATTCCCTTGCAATTAGGAATATTTTCAGCCTCCATCACTTCCTAATTAAGTAATTTAAATTAATTCAAATTCTATTAGGTTTTTTTCAAATTCAAATTGATTTAAATTAGCATTAGTCATTTAAACAAATTAACTACTTCATTAGGGATTAGTGATTGCCGAAGTTCACTAGGATTATTCCTTGAATTTTAGGTCACATTATCTCCCATTTAAGTAATTTGTTTTTATTCAAATATAATTTAGGATTTAATACTCAATTAACTTAATTAATATAAGATAATTAATTAATTGAAATTAAACCTACTAATGCCGTAAATCCATCTCTCATGGGCCAAGGTCCATTTAGCAATTATAATACCCATTATCCACATTAATTTGACTTTAAATAAAAGTCCAAATTAATGCCCAATATACTATTTAAATATTTTAAGCCCAATGCTTTGTGTGCGATCCTATAGGTCCATTTAATATTGGCAATGAATTAATAAATTAATTCAAAGGCTATATATACTCTCTAGCAAGATATTATAACATTCCAAATTAAATGAAAATGCAAATGGTATTTGGTGACCTAATGCAATTTTGCATAGTCCCTTACCCTTAAATATCATAATTAATATAAGGCATGGAATTAGTCATCCTCATATATATTAATTCCTTTCTTGATATTCCAGTGACAATGAACTCTCAGATAAATAATGATTACTCATTATTTCATCTCAGTATCGCCATACACTTCTCAGTTCACTGATCAAGTGGCCGATGATATTTTCTTTCTTATCGAGAGGGGTAATCCCTTCACTTCTCTCACGCTCTCTAACATAGATCAGTGCATACCCAAGCATACCCATACTTGTCACCCTGTTATGAGCATGTTAGGTGTATGTCAAAGTATACAGTAATTCATAAAGAGTTTCATAGAGATTTTAGGTCTAAGAACTCCAATGCAAAACTTGCACATGAGAAATACTTATGACTTGTACCATGTAGTGTTCTCATGAATGGATCGAATCCAGATACCATGTTCTAAACATGTATCTATGATCTCTGATTGACACTCTTATCCTTATGATTCGTAAGACAGAACTCAACTTATCAGAGAGAGAATACTAGTCTTAATTCATTTGTTATTCCCATAACAATGACTGACTAGGGATATTTAGAATGAAGTTTCATTTGTTTCAAGGTCATACAATTATGTGCTTGATAAGTGTGAAATATATATAGCTTTTAATATGTTTTTAGTTAAGTTATTTAGTTTTTTTGGTTTGATTTAGGTTAATTTAGAGTTAATTTGTTAATAATTATGATTTTGAGGTTAATTCTGTGTTTTTGTTGATTTTCAGGTTTAATTTGACATAAAAGGGCTTAAAGTGTAAAAAGGGCAAAGTTTAGGGCCAAAAGTGCAAACATGAAGAATTGATGCAAGAAAAGTTGACGTCTGGTCCAGAGCCTTGAGCCGTGACCACGTGAGTTCATTGAAAAATTTATCACGTGGCCATGTGAAGAACAAAGGTTGAGAAGCCGTGGCCATGTGAAGTAAAATGAAGGAATGAAGTGTGAAAAGCCATGGCCACGTAAAAGGGGAAAGAATGAAAACCATGTAACACGTGACCACGTGTGAGGAAGGGATAGTCCACACGTGACCACGTGTGAAGGAGAGCAAATGGAACACGTGCCCACGTGAAGAAGAAGGCAAGTTGGAGGCGTGGCCACGTGATGCTAATCCCATGGTGCGAAGGATTTTATCGAACTTCCTATTCTGAGCAGAATTACTTCCTTTTTGGTTCATAGGGTTTAAGAAGGAATCCACATCTTCTCTTGGTTATAAATAGCAGTCCAAAACACAGAAGAAGGGGATCTTAATCATCAATCGTTGTTATCAAGCTGTAGAATTGAGCTTTCTTTTCTTAGTTTGTTTACGTTCTTTCTTTTTACAGTTTTTTCCAAAACATTGTTTTTAGTTTTAAGAATATCTTATGAGTAGTTTTTCTTTACTTTTGCTAAAGGATACTTGAATCCTTGACTTGTATTAACATGACTTGAGTTTGTTCTTAAATTCAAATACAAGTTGATTATTTCTTGGTTCTTAAAAATAGTCTTGTCTTTTCTCAATATTGAATTGATTATTAACTTGATGAAGAGTTGGTTAATTAATTGGTTTAAGTTCATTAATGATTTGCATGCTCTTAGGTTGATTTAGTTGGATTAATACATGGTTATAATCTGAATAAGCTATAATTGTGTGTTAATTTGAGTAAGTTAAGATTAAGTAAAAGGTAACCAAGAATAGGTGAAAGTTAATTCTCTTGAGAAAGGTTTTAATAGACATCTAGGAGACGTAATCTAGTTCTTTATACTAAGTATTGAATTGTTCTGAATAAGGGAGTTTAATACTTGGAATAATAATCTTGAATAAAGTTATTTGGGTCTACTAAACTGAATTTTCCATGATCACTTGTATGTTTTCTTTTAATTAAGTCATAGCAATACTTGTTAAGGTGGATAGTCCTTTAGTAAAAGTTGTTTTTATCATTGATTTTTATCTCATTCAATTTACTTGCTTTCAAATAGATTTCTTATTTACTTAAGTTTTTTTTTTCAATTATTTTAATTTAGTTTTCAAATCATCACAACTTTGGGATTTCTCTTCTCTCTTTACACACAAAATTGGTTTTGAAATTGAAATAACACACACAAGCACAAGTTTCCCTTGGGTTCGATATTTTGGGTCATAATCTTATTTCCTTATATTACTAGCCGATCTAGTACACTTGCTAGACACCGGTCAAGTTTTTGGTGCCGTTGCCGGGGAAACATTGGCATTTGTTTTCTTATTTTAATTTTTAAGTGATTTTGTGTGTGTTCTCTTCTCTTCTCCATCTAATTTCTGATTTTTTTTTATATGTCAAGTGGTTTATGGTGAGAGACAACCCCATCTTACCATTAGACCCTGAAATTAAGAGGACATTTCATAGGATTAGAAGATTGAGAGACAACATGAACGATCCAGAAATTGAGCAACCTATGAATGACCCACCACCTAGGATCGAAGAGCAACATATACCCCACCAAGCTCCCGGGAATGGGTATAGACCTAGAACCATTAGGGATTATGCTATCCCTAGGTGGAATGAAGAGCATAGAACTATTAGGATTCCTCACCACCAACCGTTTGAGATTAAACCCGCTACCATAACTATGGTACAAAGAAACCAATTTTCGGGTTCAGACATAGAGGATCCCGCACAACACTTAGATATGTTCTTAGAAGTGAGTGACACTGTGCAAATTCCTAATGTATCAACTGATGCAATTAGGTTGAAACTCTTCCCATTCACCCTCATAGGAAAAGCTAGGGATTGGCTACAAATGCTACCAAATCAATCTATCCACTCTTGGCAACAAATGAAAGAGAAATTTCTTTGCAAGTTTTTCCCACCTACTAAGACCGCCCTCATTAGGAAACAAATTAGTGATTTTCAGCAGTTTTATGAGGAGCCATTCCATGAAGCTTGGGAAAGATTTAGGAGACTCTTGAAAAGTTGTCCTCATCATGAAGTTCATATTTTTCAATTAATGCATATTTTCTATGCAGGTGCTCATCCATCAACAAGATCTTTGTTAGATGTAGCTTCAAATGGAAGTTTCATGAATCAAATTCCCGAAGATGCATTTTTACTCCTTGATGAGATGGCCACCAATGATGCTCAATGGGCAAGCTCTAGAGCAACTCAAAAGAAATAGGGAGTTCATAATATTGATGAAGTGGCTATGTTGAAAGCTCAATTAGAATTAATGGAAAAGAAATATTCAAAAGAAATAAATGAGCTTAAAGCTAAGAATGTCTCTATGCTATCTAATGAAGTTGATTCTTATACAGGAATTTCGGGATCTATGGGAATGAAGAATGCTGAAAGTATGGTGGAAGAAGTTAATGCCTTGAATCCATATAGCAATACTTACAATGCGGGATGGAGAAGCCATCCAAACTTTTTATGGAGTGCAGGTAATCAAGGTTCTTCTTCTAACCCCAATGCTAGACCCCAATTCAACCACAATCAAGCTTCCAATAATCAACATCCATACCAAAACCAAGCTCCACCTCATTATCCAAATCAATATCCTTCATAAGTATACCACCAACCACCCGGTTTTCAAAAACCTCAACCTCCCTCTCCTCAAGAAAAGAAATCTAATATTGAGGAAATGATTGCAAATTTCATGGCTTCCCAAAACTCCATTCTAGCTAGTCAAGATGCTAGATGGAAATCGCAAGATATTTGGATGAGAAACCAAGAGGCATCCATTAGGAACTTAGAAAACCAAATGGGGCAACTTGCTAGTTCTTTATCCAATCGGGCTCAAGGGACATTTCCATCTAATGTGGACCGAAACCCAAAGGAGGAAGCCAAAGCAATCACTTTAAGGAGTGGGAAAGAGTTAGAGAGGACTGAACTTGGTAACCATTCTTCTAAAAAGGTGGAACCGACAACGGAGGTAAGTGTTTCTAATTTTAAAAAAAATGAAAAAGCGCCTCCTACAATTGAGAAGGGTAAAGGTAAAGAAAAACTTGTATCCACTGTTCTTGATGAATCTCAATTGCCATTTCCAGTTCTAGCTAGGAAAGAGAAACAAAATGAACAATTAAGTAGATTTTTGGACATATTTAAAAAGCTACATATAAACTTACCATTTGCTGAAGCTTTATTACATATGCCTAAATATGCTAAATTCATGAAAGAATTATGCTCTAATAAAAAAAAGCTAGAAGGCATTGGAACGGTTCAATTGTCCGGTAATTGTAGTGCTATATTGACCAATAAAATTCTTGAAAAACTAGAAGATCTAGGTAGTTTTACATTACCTTGTGAGTTAGGAAGTAATTTTGTTGGCAATGCTTTATGTGATTTAGATACAAGCATTAATTTGATGCCTTATTCGATTTGCAGGAAATTGAATCTAGGCAATTTAAAGGAAACCCGAATGACACTTCAATAGGCGGATAGATCGGTAAAGGGGCGAAAAGGAATCATCGAGGACCTATTGGTAAAAGTAGGAAATTTCATATTTCCGATGGATTTTGTGGTTATGGACATGGAAGAAGATAGAAAGGTGCCATTAATTGTGGGGAGGCCATTCTTGAATACCGCAAGAGCTTTAATAGATGTTCATGGACAAACGGTTACTTTACGATTTAATGAGGAGAAAATGGTTTTTAATTTAAACAAAATTTTAAAACACCCCTCATATGATTTTGAAGAATCCATTTATTTTATTGATGAGGTTCAAGAATGTGCCAACACAAAGCAAGAGGAAATTATTCTCAAAGATGAGCTTCAAAGTTGCTTAATGCATCCAAAGGAAACGGAAGAGTTGGATACAAAGGAGAAAAAGTTGATACAAATTCTGCAAAAAGTGCATAGTGAAGTTAGTGAAATGGAGGATGAACCATCCCCTCTTAAGGGAAATTCTGAACTTAAAACACTTCCATCTCATTTGAAATATGTATTTTTAAGTGATAATGCTAATCCGGTAATCATTTCATCTTTGTTGACAGATTTGGAAGAGAAAATGCTCATTGGAGTACTCAAAGAGCATAAAGGAGCAATAGGTTGGGCAACATCCGACTTAAAAGGGATTAGCCCAAGCTATTGTACACATTGAATACCTATGGAAGACAATTTTAAACAAGTGGTGCAACCTCAAAGAAGGCTCAACCCAACTATGCAAGAGGTAGTGAAAAAGGAGGTATTGAAACTGCTTGATACGGGTATTATTTATCCTATCTCCTATAGTAATTGGGTAAGTCCCGTTCAATGTGTACCTAAAAAGGGGGGAATGACTATAGTGATAAATGAAAACAATGAACTAATTCCTACACGCATAGTAACAGGATGGAGGGTATGTATTGATTATAGAAGGTTAAATAATGCCACTAGAAAAGACCACTTTCCATTGCCTTTTATTGACCAAATGTTAGAGAGATTAGCAGGAAATAAATTCTATTGCTTCTCAGATGGCTATTCGGGGTATATGCAAATCCCTATAGCCCCGGAAGACCAAGAAAAGACCACATTCACATGTCCATATGGAACATTTACATATAGGAGAATGCCTTTTGGTCTTTGTAATGCACCGGCTACATTTCAACGATGCATGATGGCCATATTTCATGACTTTATTGAAAAATTTATGGAAGTTTTCATTGATGATTTCACTATCTATGGTCATGATTTTGAATCTTGTTTGCAGAATCTAGCATTAGTTTTAAAAAGGTGTCAAGAAACAAATTTGGTGCTTAATTGGGAAAAATGTCATTTCATGGTTAGAGAAGGCATTGTGTTAGGGCATAAAATTTCTGAAAAAAGCATTGAGGTTGACAAAGCAAAAGTTGATGTAATAGAAAAATTGCCTCCACCAACTAGTGTAAAAGGCATTAGGAGTTTCCTTGGTCATGCCGGGTTCTATCGTCGGTTTATTAAGGATTTTTCTAAAATTGCCAAACCACTCTCTAATTTATTGCTTAAAGATGCTGCATTTGATTTTAATGTTGAGTGTATGCAGGCTTTTAACCTATTGAAGCAAAATTTAGTTAGTGCACCGATCATTGCATCACCCGATTGGAGCTTACCATTTGAAATCATGTGTGATGCAAGTGATTATGCAGTTGGAGCAGTTTTAGGACAGCGAAAGGAAAAGATTTTCTACACCATCTACTATGCAAGCCATACACTCACCGGAGCCCAAGTGAATTACACCACTACAGAGAAAGAACTCTTAGCAATAGTCTTCTCATTTGAGAAATTTAGGTCTTACCTCTTAGGATCCAAAATCACGGTGTGGTCGGACCATGCCGCATTGAAACATCTTTTTGCAAAGAAGGATTCTAAGCCAAGACTTATCCGATGGGTATTACTACTTCAAGAATTTGATATTGAAATCAAAGATAAGAAGGGAGCAGAAAATTTTGTGGTTGACCATCTATCTAGATTGGATCATGCTAGTATCGAAAAGGGAGAAATTTCTGACTTATTTCCCGATGAACTTATTTGTGCTTGTTACACCTATGAGAATTCAGTTCCATGGTACGCTAATATAGCTAATTTTCTTACAGGTGGCTATCTTCCTAAATATATTACTTGGCAACAAAAGAAAAAGCTCTTAGCGGATGCCAAACATTACCTTTGGGATGATCCATACCTCATCATGATATGCCCGGATCAAATACTAAGAAGATGCGTACCGAAGTTGGAGCAAGAAGCGATCATGAACCAATGTCATGGAGGTGAAGTTGGAGGTCATCACGGACCAAATAGGATGGTTCAAAAGATACTCCAATCAGGTTTTTTCTGGCCTACTCTATTTAAGGATGTAAGATCTTTTATATCTACATGTGATAAATGCCAACGAGTAGGAAATATATCCAAAAGAGATGAGATGCCTATGAACAATGTGCTAGAAGTGGAAATATTTGATGTTTAGGGCATTGATTTTATGGGACCTTTTCCAAATTCATTTGGGTTTGAATATATATTGGTAGCTGTGGATTATGTGAGTAAATGGGTAGAGGCAATGGCTACTAGGACTTGTGATGCAAAAATTGTGCTGGAATTCATTTGTAAGAATATTTTCACTAGATTTGGAGCACCTAGAGCTATTATAAGTGATGGAGGCAAACACTTTGTCAACCATCAATTTAAGACCTTACTTAAGAAATTTGGTGTTAATCACAAAATCACAACCCCATACCACCCTCAAGCCAATGGCCAAGTAGAAGTATCTAATAGGGAATTGAAGTCAATCTTAGAAAAAACGGTGAATAACTCTAGAAAAGATTGGTCTCTTAGGTTAGATGAGGCCTTATGGGCTTATCGAATTGCATTTAAAACGCCTATAGGTATGTCTCCATTTAGGATTGTTTTTGGAAAAGCATGTCACCTTCCGGTCGAATTAGAACATAAAGCATATTGGGTTACTAAATTTCTTAACTTTGATTTGAGAAATGCAGGAGAAAAAAGAAAATTGCAGCTCAATGAACTTGATGAAATTCGACAATGGTCATACACAAATGCTGCACTTTATAAAGAAAAGACCAAACGATGGCATGACAAGCATCTAAGGGTAAAAGATTTTGTCCCGGGAATGTTAGTGCTCCTTTATAATAGTCATCTTCGTTTGTTTCCAGGAAAGCTGAAATCGAAGTGGCTTGGACCATATCAAGTGATGACAAGCAATCAATTTGGTGTAGTGACGATCAAAAGCTTAAAAGATGGACGTGAATTTACAGTCAATGGACACCGACTTAAACCATACCAAATCGGACAACAAGAGGTTGCTGAGGCAACCATGATTTTTAAAGATACTTAAAAATCGGTTTGGAGAGTCTAGCTGGAGACTCCAAAAAACCCAGAACTCTACCTTTCTATCTCTTTTATTTTTTTTAAGTAAAAATTTTGTGTTTTTGCATGTTTGTGTGTTTTAGTGTTTTGATTTCTGCATGTTTGTACGTTTAAGTGTTTTGATTCATGAAAAGAATAAGAAAATCAAGGTTTAAAATAGAGATACGTGCATTCAAACTAGGTGAATGGGTGTGTATTGAAAAAGATAGCCAGAAAAACAGTACCGACACGTGACCACGTATGGCTTTCCCTTTGCCATCACGTGGCCACGGGTTTGTAGAATAAAGAGTTCACAACATATACATGGCCACGGGTCTCGTTTGATGAAATTTTACGTGTCCATGCCCATATCCTCTGTAACTTTGCATCTTTACACGTGACCACGTGTAGTTCTTCATTAAACCTCACGTGGCCACGCATCACACTTATCTCACTTCACTTGCATACACGTGACCACGGGTTCTTTCTTCTTGGACTCTCACATGGCAACACATCACACACATACTACACTTCACTTGCACACATGTGACCACGGGTTTTTCTTCTTAGAATTCACGTGGCCACGCCAAAGTTCACTGCCCCATTTTATGTTGCCACACGTGACCACGTGTATGTCTTCACTAAAATTCACGTGGCCACGTCCCAAGTTCCCCTCCTTTATAAAATTTCACGATTTCTTCACTTCTTCTTCATTTTCATTTCATTTCATTCTCTCCGTGCCCATGCCTCACCACCACAAATTTAACCCGTGACCACAGGATTTTCACTCATCACCGATCATTACCATCTCCATTTGCCTTCTCTTTCATCCTCCCCTCTCCCCTACACATAATTTCCTCCTTCTCTATACTCTTTTCGTTTTTTTTAGGTTTTCCACTACTCATACACACCTCCTCAAATTTGTGCTGAAATTTTTGTGAAATCTCACTAGCAAGTAAGTATTTATTCCCATTACTCTTTAATTTGTTGGCTTAACATCCATGGATTGTAATTTGTACTAATTTTTCATAAATGTTAAGTTTTTAGGTTATTTTGTATTTAACAAATTTGGGTTGCATGTTAATTCTTTTTTATTCTTTGAATAAATATGAGTATTATATGCCTGATATAGATACTTGACATGTAATTGGGTAGTAAACAATCTTTGTTATGCTTTGGAAATTAATGCTCAAATGTATGCTAATAACATGCTTGATAAAATGCCTCAATAAGTTTTTGCTTTAGAAATATTGAACTTTCACATTTGGGTAGCATGTTTATAATATGCATGGCTGCATTATGATGTAATTCACTTCATCAAGGATTGTTTCATAGTATTATTCATGCATGATAGGCATTATGTTTAACATAGTTTGTTTTGTGCTCCAATTTTTGAACATCTTTTATGCCTATCATTTTGATCTCCACCCAAGCTATCCACATTGCTCATTACATCAAAGAGTAGTTTAATTCATTCAATACATGCTCCATATGTTTACACTTTAGTTGGTTTTGGGTTATAAACACTTACATTATGTTTTTCTTTCTTTGTAGTGGCACCTCAAAGGACTAAGTATCCAGATGTGGCAAGTTCTTCCGGGGTATGAATTCCCTCATATGTAGACAAGGCAAAGATTAACAAATTTGATTATTTCAGCAAGTGCAATTATGTCCAGCCAGCTTATTTAAGTCATTTATTCCTCAACATCCCGGCTGGAAGTCTGTGGGATCAAGAGATAAAGCCATTGATCCAAAACATTGGATGGGGGAGTTTAATTGGAAAAAAACCGAAAGTCTATCCGGATATGGCAAGGGATTTCTTATACTCCTTTGAATGCTATTTTAAGGGAAATGACGATGACGGCACAGTGGGTTTTAAGTTGGGTAAGAGAGGATATTCTTTAACTTTTAGTCAATTCTCTGAAATTCTGGGATTTGTGCCAAATGCCTCTACTGAACTGGAGGATGCTTCACCTAAGGAGAATTGGGAAAGGATTAAGGACCTTGAATTGGATGAACCATGGGTAGGGGGATAATGCAATGTCCATGCTTTAAGGACTCATGCATTGAGGATCATTCATCGGTTTCTTGCAAAGAGTATGTACAACAATTTGAAGAATGCAAGTACCATTAGTGTCTCTCAAGCCATGGTTCTTCGCTGTATGATGGACGGAATACAAATAAATGGAGCAGGAATTATAGCTTCCCGAATTAAGGAATTACAGAAAATGCTAGGGAACATGGATAAAATTTCAATAGGATGGATAGTTACGGTTCTAGCTTCTGCAGTTGAGCATCCGGTTTATGGCGAACCACTTAAAGGAGATTTGCCTTGTATGGATAATACAATGCTGAAACGAATGAAAATTTTGATTCCTAAGCCTCGTAGTCATTGGGCAACTCGGGAGGAGTATTTAAGAGAGAATAATATCCGGTTTGAGGAGCAGCAAGAGGAGCAGCAAGAGGAACCGAATGAGGAACATATTGCTACAGTGGTACCTTCCCCAATTAATGAGCCTGCAACACCAGAATGGGAAGCACCATTTAATCAACTAAGTGGACGGTTGGATGTACAACAAATGAGACTCGATCAAATTCAAGGGAGATTAGATATACTTCGCGATACGGTCATGGAAGGAAATCGGAGAGTTAAGCATTTTATTCATCATTTTTGGCAGCGGTTTCCTCCACCACCACCGCCACCATAGACCATTTGCTGTGGGCAGCAATGTTTTGAGGAGGGGGTAGCCTCATTTCAGGAAGTTTTTCTTCAACTTTATTTTTCTTTTTCATGAATCAAAATTTTGTTATTTTGTTATTTTGTGTTTTGTTTTCTTTTATTGTGTTTTTGTTTTGTTTGAGTTTGTAAAACATATTAAAGACTTATGTAGTTCACCATTTTCATTTAATTTGCATGAAAACTTAGTTTGCCCTAGTTAACTTCAAAATTTGAACATGTTGAACTTGGATATGGAGTATGCATGTTTTGGACCTTTACTTAGCAAGAGAACATTTATGTTGTTTAATATGTCTTTGGATGGATTAATCTTCAACTTGATAAATATTTATTAGTTTTTAAATTCTTAAAAGCACTTAGAACAGTTTTTAACTTAGAAAAAACTCAATGCAATGAAGTAGTGAAGTAAGAAAATTTAGAACATTAGAACCTTCCTCATCACCCTTCAAAGCATATGAACAACTCAAACATCTTAGAAAATGATCTAGGCAACAATTTTCTTGACAAACTCTTTTAAAAGACTTGTGTCCTACCTTGATAAATCTATCCTTTGTTAAGCCATTTTGAGCTTATAAGGGTATGCTTAAGGCGTACCATTAATATTTTCTTGTTACACCTAATATTTTAACCATATAACCTAAAAAGCTTTTATCTCACCCTATGGAATTAGCCACTTTAGGATTAAATGGATGCATGAAAAGAATAAAGTTTTATTGGGTGTAGTAAGAAAGTTTCAAAGTTATTGATGAAGTCAAATAAAAATAGACCTTGTATTACCTTGATGTTAGCTTGTGAATGCTAGCTCGAAAAAAAATGTTTGAAAATTAAAAGAAGAAAAAGAAAGAAAAAGAGAATTAGCAAATATGAAAAAAGATAAGTTTGGGGTAGTACAAGGAAAAATAGAAAAATATTGACTTCTTGGTGAAATAGCATAAAGAAAAATTTGGAATCAAGGCAAGGATGAGCTGAATTTGTATTGCTTAAGTTATTGAGGTTTTTGTAACTTATTTGGTCTTAGAGTGGCTATATTCATTTTGATTATCTTTTATCCATTCTTTGATAAACATACCCTTAGCCCCATTACAACCTTTGTAAGACCTATGTGATTTTAAGTTTGATTTGAGTTATTTAGCGGAGATGACCTTCGGGTTCCGGTGCTAAAAGAGAGGCTTATTGTGTTTCTAGAGTTTCAAGCACGAAACCGATTGTATGCTTATGCATTCATATATTCTATACTTCATTATTTAGTTGTGTTGATATTTTGGTTTTCAAAATTGCTTAAAATGATTTGGTCTTGCACACACTCAAGGAAACTAGTTTATATTCTCTTGTTGAAGTTAATCTATTTAGAGTTTATATTGAGTGCTTTTATTAAAATGCTAAGTTTGGTTTTGAAATTGCAAGGCTTTGATCAAGTTTGATGGTTTTGAAGGAGGTTTTGTTCTAATTTGCTTAAGGGCAAGCAAGATTTAAGTGTGGGGTATTTGATAAGTGTGAAATATATATAGCTTTTAATATGTTTTTAGTTAAGTTATTTAGTTGTTTTGGTTTGATTTAGGTTAATTTAGAGTTAATTTGTTAATAATTACGATTTTGAGGTTAATTCTGTGTTTTTGTTGATTTTCAGGTTTAATTTGACATAAAAGGGCTTAAAGTGTAAAAAGGGCAAAGTTTAGGGCCAAAAGTGCAAATATGAAGAATTGATGCAAGAGAAGTTGACGTCTGGTCCAAAGCCTTGAGCCGTGACCATGTGAGTTCATTGAAAAATTTATCACGTGGCCACGTGAAGAACAAAGGTCGAGAAGCTGTGGCCATGTGAAGTAAAATGAAGGAATGAAGTGTGAAAAGCCATGGCCACGTAAAAGGGGAAAGAAAGAAAACCATGTAACACGTGACCACGTGTGAGGAAGGGATAGTCCACACGTGACCACGTGTGAAGGAGAGCAAATGGAACACGTGCCCACGTAAAGAAGAAGGCAAGTTGGAGGCGTGGCCACGTGATGCTAATCCCATGGTGCGAAGGATTTTATCGAACTTCCTATTCTGAGCAGAATTACTTCCTTTTTGGTTCTAAGAGTTTAAGAAGGAATCCACATCTTCTCTTGCTTATAAATAGCAGTCCAAAACACAGAAGAGGGGGATCTTAATCATCAATCGTTGTTATCAAGCTGTAGAATTGAGCTTTCTTTTCTTAGTTTGTTTACGTTCTTTGTTTTTATAGTTTTTTCCAAAACATTGTTTTTAGTTTTAAGAATGTCTTGTGAGTAGTTTTTCTTTACTTTTGCTAAAGGATACTTGAATCCTTGACTTGTATTAACATGACTTGAGTTTGTTCTTAAATTCAAATACAAGTTGATTATTTCTTGGTTCTTAAAAATAGTCTTGTCTTTTCTCAATATTGAATTGATTATTAACTTGATTAAGAGTTGGTTAATTAATTGGTTTAAGTTGATTAATGATTTGCATGCTCTTAGGTTGATTTAGTTGGATTAATACATGGTTATAATCTGAATAAGCTATAGTTGTGTGTTAATTTGAGTAAGTTAAGATTAAGAAAAGGGTAACCAAGAATAGGTGAAAGTTAATTCTCTTGAGAAAGGTTTTAATAGACATCTAGGAGACGTAATTCAGTTCTTTATGCTAAGTATTGAATTGTTCTGAATAAGGGAGTTTAATACTTGGAATAATAATCTTGAATAAAGTTATTTGGGTCTACTAAACTGAATTTTCCATGATCACTTGTATGTTTTCTTTTAATTAAGTCATAGCAATACTTGTTAAGGTGGATAGTCCTTTAGTAAAAGTTGTTTTTATCATTGATTTTTATCTCATTCAATTTACTTGCTTTCAAATAGATTTCTTATTTACTTTAGTTTTTTTTCAATTATTTTAATTTAGTTTTCAAATCATCACAACTTTGGGATTTCTCTTCTCTCTTTACACACAAAATTGGTTTTGAAATTGAAATAACACACACAAGCACAAGTTTCCCTTGGGTTCGATATTTTGGGTCATAATCTTATTTCCCTATATTACTAGCCGATCTAGTACACTTGCTAGACACCAGTCAGCTTCTCCAAGGTCTTTCATGGAGAATTGCTTGGATAGCCATATTTTAATAGATTGGAGAAGAGAAATACCATTTCCCATGATCAATATGTCATGCACATATAGAACCAGGAAGACAATTGCACTCCCACTGACCCTTTTATACACATAAGGTTCATCTTCATTTTATGAGAAACCAAACTCTTTGATTGTCTCATTGAATCGTATGTTCTAACTCCTAGAGGCTTTCTTCAATCCATAAATGGATCTTTGAAGCTTGCATACCTTTTCACCATTTCCTGATGTGAACCCTTCTGGTTGTGTCATATACACATCCTCAGTAAGATTTCCATTTAGGAAAGCTGTCTTCACATCCATTTGCCAAATCTCATAATCATAATAAGCTGCAATGGCTAAAAGTATTCTTATAGACTTAAGCATCACTACAGCAGAAAAGGTTTCATCATGGTCAATACCTTCTTTTTTATGATAGCCTTTTGCTACTAAGTGAGCTTTATAGGTAACTATATTACCTTCCATGTCGGTCTTCTTTTTAAAGACCCATTTGCACCCTATGGGTTTTATCCCTTCAGGTGGTTGAGTTAAAGTCCATACTTTATTCTCATACATGGAGTCCATTTCAAACTGCATAGCCTTAAGCCATAAATCACGTTCTGAACTGTTCAAAACTTCTTGATAACTTGTAGGCTTATTGTCCTCTACTATAGTTATGCCTCTATCTGAATCAATGTGAAATCCATATCTCACAGGGATAGAACGTATCCTAGTAGATCTTCTAGGATTTTATTTATAATCATATTCAACTGTAATCTCATCATTATGAAATTCAGTCTTGGGTTCAATCGGTTGATGTACTTCTATTTGTGGGTTTTGAACTTCACTAAGTTCAATTTTACTCCCATTGTCCTCTCGTAGGAGAAATTCTCTTTTCAAGAAGAAAAAATGCCTTGAAACAAACACCTTTTGTTCTAAGGGATGGTAGAAATAATATCCAAATGTTTCTTTTGGATATCCCACAAATAAACATTTGTCAGACTTAACATCTAGTTTGTCTGATGACCAGATGCTAGCAAGTGTACTAGATCGGCTAGTAATACAGGGAAATATAGATTAAGACCCCAAATATCATACCCAAGGGAACATGGATTGCTAAGAATAATATCTATGTATGAATTAAATTAATCCGAGATTGTTTCCTAAATGTTTTTGATTTAAAAGCAAAAATTAAACAAAATAAACAATTAAAAAAAAACAAAAGCTAAAACATGAATTAAAAACAAAGCAATAACTGGGATTCTCTTGCTAAAGAAACTATCCACCTTAAATTTCATTGTAATGACTTAAATTCAATAGAAATACCAGTGATTATGGAAAAACTAGTAATAAAGCAAGATATCTTTATTCAAGTATATCATTCTTAATATTAAACTCATAGACAAATCTAATACTTAACATGAAAATCTAGTTTTAACTTCCTAAATATTCATTGAAGCCTTTCTCAAGTGATTCAACTCCAATCTATTCTTAGTTCCTCCTCTCTTAGTATTAACCAATAAAATTAATACATAATCATCTCATATTTCGGATAATAATCATGCATAAACATTTAAGAGTTAATCCAAAAACATGCAAATCATTAACTATGTCAAAACCAATTTTTAGTTATTTATTCAATAAACCAATAATTAATCTTAACACAATCAAAGATAAGAATAGCAAAAGAAGCAAAACTGAAAATAAAAATAGAAAACTAGAAAAAACAAGTAAAACTAAAACTAAAGCAATTAATCCCTTCTAATCCCTCCTTGATTCTCTTTCTTTGGTGTTAGAGTTGTCTATTTATAGGCAAAAGGTGTTGTAGAAGCCTTCCAAACTTTCCAAATTGGAGTAGGAAAAGAATCCTTCTTAAATTGGAGAAAATCGGGAATCCTTCGCTTCATGGGAGTCTTCATCACGTGGCCACATTTCTTCATGTGCATTTTTACACGTGGTCACGTGTCCTATTGTTCTTCCTCACATGTGGTCACATATGGACTATGCCTTGTGTCACACGTGGTCACGTGTTTCCTTTGATTTCTTCATTTGCTCTTTCATGTGGCCATGTGTTGCTTAGTTCATTTTCACACATGGCCATGTGTTCTTTTCTTCTTCAATTCACGTGGCCATGGGTCTTTCACTACTCACCTTCACGTGGTCACGTGTCTCATGCTTCTCTTCTTCACGTGGCCATGGGTAGATTTCTTCAGTGATTTCACGTGGTCACGTGTAAAGGTTCTGGACTGAACGCTCGCTTTCTCACCTAAATTTCTCATATTTGCACTTTTGGCCCTAATCTTTGCCCTTTTTGCAATTTAAGTCATTTTTCTTGCAAATTAACCCTGAAAAACACCAAAATTTACAATTAACTCCAAAAACATAAAACTAACAAATTAAACTCAAATTAAACCTACTTAATACAAAATTAACCTAATTAAATACCTAAAAACATACTAAAACATCATATAAATGACCATTATCATCTGACATTGTCCTCTTCACATAAGCAGGACAACCCTATACTTTCATATGAGAAAGTGTGGGTTTCTTGTTATTTCACATCTCATATAGAGTAACATCAACCGATTCACTGGGAACTCTGTTTAACACATAAATAACAGTTTCTAGTGCATATCCCCAAAAAGACTTAGGCAAGTCTGCTCGGCTCATCATAGATCGAACCATATCTAATAGTATTTGATTTCTCCTCTCAGATACACCAATGTGTTGTGGTGTATATGGTGGAGTCCATTGAGATAAAATCCCATAATCTTGAAATTCTTGGCTTAAGTATTCTCTACCTCGATCTGATCTAAGTGTTTTAATACTCTTGCCAAGTTGCTTCTCTACTTCATTTTTGAATTCTTTGAACTTTTCAAATGCTTCTGATTTATATTTCATTAGATAGATATATATCCAAATCTGGAGTAATCATCTATGAAATTAATAAAGTAAGAGTAACCTCCTCTGGCATGTGTAGTCATCGGACCATATACATCTGAATGTATTAAGTCCAAAACCATTTTAGCTCACTCTCCTTTACCAATAAAGGGAGCTTTTGTCAAATTTCCTAATAAACAAGATTCACATGTATTAAATGATTCATAATCAAATGATCCCAAATCACCTGACTTGTGTAATTTGGTCATGCATTTCTCATTTATATGTCCTAAACGACAATGCCATAAATATGAGGTATTTAGATTATCTTGTTTTATTCTCTTGGTATCCACATTATGCACTTCTTTAATTAAATCAAGAACAAATATACCCTTTTTAATGATAGCTTTTGCATAAAAAATATTATTCTTAAAAATGTAACAACAATTGTCCTTTAAAGAAATGTCATAATCATTCAATAAACAACTGAAAGAAATAATACTTTTGGATAAAGCTAAAACATAATAACAATTATTTAATTCCAATATTAATCCACTTGAAAGAGGCAAATGGTAAGTCCCCACAACTTTTGTAGAGATGTTTTGTCCAGTAGCTGACTGCAAACATATTTATGCCTTTCCAACTCCTCTAAAGCTTCTAAGCCCCTATAGATCATTACACAAATGAGATCCACATCCGGTATCTAATACCTAAGATTATTTTGAAGCAATAGAATAAGTATTAATTTCAATCATATGAATACCTGAAGTAGAAGCATCTATTTGCTTCTTCTCCTTGAGAGAATCTAGTTAAGCCTTGTAGTTACGCTTCCAATGACCTTCTTTCTCACAATGGAAGCAAGTTCTTTTGGGATTCTCTTTCTTGGCAACCTTCTTCTTGGAGATCCTACCATTCTTTGGCTGTGCCTTGGTTATCTTCTTTTTATTCTTTTGCTTCTTGCCTTTAGCAGAAGTGACAACCATGACACTTTTTGAATCATTCTTTAAGGATCCATCAGCTATTTTGAGCATGTTGATTAACTTAGGAATAGTTACTTGGATCTTGTTCAAGTTAAAGTTAGAGTACAAGATTAAATTTATGTATAGATCATTATCCATTATATAGCCAAGTCTACTCAAATGCTCAATATACCCATACATCTTCAATACATGAATAGCAGCCGAAGAGCCTTCCACCATTTTGCAGCTAAATAGAGCTCGAGCAATCTCATATTGCTCAGTTCTAGCCTAAGAAGAATAAAGCTCCTCTAAATGCAAAATGATGGTTCTAGCATCCATCATCTCATGTTGCTTCTGAAGCTTCGAGGACATAGCACCCAGCATCAGACATGCTGCTGCTTCACTATCCTCTATGTATTTTCGATAAGTGCCCTTGATCTCATCAATGGCATCATTTGATGGAAGTGGTGGTGGATCTTTATCCAAGACATAATGGATCTTTTCAGCTTTGAGAACAATTCTTACTTGCCTAATCCAGTCAGAATAGTTGATGCCAACTAGCTTGTTATCCAAGATTGATCGTATATTAATGTTTGATGTGCTTATAATGATGACCTAGATGTGAAAAAGAAAACATATGAGAGTATGTTCATATATATGTATACATTAATTAGGTATTTAATTAATCCATTTGCTCCCACTATTTTATTGCAAATTAATAACCCTTACTATTTAATCTGAGAAAATCTAATGGTTTTCTTAGTGAGCCAATATCCAATCCTTGATATGAAATTTGAACTTGACTGTGGTCAACAAATCAAACTCCATACCCTTGAAAGGTAGGTATCTCTATACCAGTTGTGTCTCTACACAACTATTGGATCATTAGGTTATCAAATCTTGATACATGCATATCATATATGCATTCCCTAATCTTGCCTCTAGATCATTGGCCTTGATCGTGGTCAACAAGCTAATGGGCTAGCTAAGATGACCCATTTAATTAGATTTGAACATATTCGATATAATGTGAGCTTGACTGTGGTCAATAACCCACACTATAAAGAACTCTGGTTCTCCTCAAATTAATGGAAGGCTTATATACCTTAGTATTAGTATGAGGGATTTTAGTTAATTAAGTCTTATTATACATGGTTGGCATACATTGGTATGCATCCTATATCTATCTCATAAATATAAGCATACAAATATGGTATAGTTATGGACTTTACTACATTGATTTCCCCGAGCCAAAAGGTAAATCAAAAGCTCACACCTAGGTAGTATGCATGATTCAAACAAGTAAAATAATTACATTATCTTCAAACTTGTTGGATCTCCATCCGGCCCATCTTGCTTCTTGATAGTGGTTTCCATCTCTATTTTTAATTCTAATCTAAGCAATCTAATTACATATTACAATTTGAAAAAGAAATACAAACCAAAAACAAGTGGCTGGGACATGAAATTCCTCATTGGGCTGAAACATGCATATTATGCTCAATCACATTGGGCCTTTGTCCATAACTATCCACATGTCAATCATACACCCTTATATGCATTTATAATGCATAAAATAAAACATATAATGGATTACTAACTTTGTTTCAACTCTTGAAACTTGCTTTTAAGTTATTTTAATAATGTGATCAAATTAGGAAACTTTTCATTTTGGAAACTTCCATTTTAGGAAACCTTTTTGTATGCATGTGTTATTGCCTTAATAATCAATATAATTGATTATTAATTAATTATCAATTGATTATTTAATTAATTAATCATATTAAATAATTAAAAAATCAATTTTGGGCTTAAAACAAGGGTGGGCCGAAACCCACACAATAAAACCCTAAAATGTATTCATACACAAACTAGTTTTGTGTCTATTGGACCATTTGGGCCTTTTGGAATGAGATAAGCCCACTCCAGCCCTTAAAAACCATTAATAAAATTAATTATAGTTTATTATATTTAATTTAAATCAGCTCATTGGGTCCACCAAGTCATTCACTAATTTAAACCAAGTCCGTAAACATAATTAAGCCCATTAAGTGGTTTTAATGAATTAAAATTAATCCAATTAATTCAAGGCCCATTTTAATTAATTCAATTAATTAAAAACACATTAATATATCAGATATGTAAGATTTAGAAGATTAAAAATCGTTCTAAACATGAACACACCAAGAACATACCAAGAACACACGAAGAACACCAATTTATCGAACTTTTCAACTAAACTAGTTTTCATGCAAAACTTGTTCGATTTTAATTTTGTTTGATCCTATTGATTAGTATCAAATATTAAACACATAAATTATCATCAAAATAATTTTAGAGTGGATCAATAAAAAATTTAATTTAGAACAGCCCCTAAACTTTATTGAAAAATAAAAGCCATTCACGCCATTCTCAATGGTTATTTTCTCAAAAGAATCATTTTTATTTTTCGTTTTATATATTTGATCACATACATCCAGAAAGCAATATTTCTCATTCATGAACAATAAAATCTGATATTTTATAGTTCATGAAATAAATAACTTAAAAACAAAAACTATTCATGGCAATTGTAGATTCATGGCAAAACCTGGTTATGATACCTTGTTGGAATTTATCGGTTACATGCATCTCATAAATAAGCGGAATTTAAAATTTTTAACCAATAGATCTGATCTTTCCATGAATTTACAATATACATATTAATGGGAATAAGAAAAATCACCTTTGATTTTTGTTGAACAGTTGATTTTCCTTCTCACCGGGTTGTCGCAAACCACAGTATCCAAAATCGAACATCTCCAATAAGTAATCCACACTAGAGAAGGATTGAATGAACCAACTAAGGAAGAGAACAAGGGCTGGCCAAAATTCCCTAGATTCTAGCAAGGGAAGTGGCGGCTAGGGTTGAGAGAAAAGAGAGAAAATGTTTTCTCTTAATTGTTCACACTTAACCCTAATACCCTACCACTTGGATTTTTTTAGTTAGGTTAAAAATCCAACTTCATAATAGGATTGGGCTCTTTAAAATTTTTGGAGAAATATTCATTGGGCTTCTAAAATTATTAATAATTTATTTGGGTTCAATTAAATCTAATTTATGCCCTTTAACAAAAGACCATGCACAAAACCCACAAACTAGGCCCTTTGTGCATATACTTAGATTTAATTACCCAAATGAATTTCAAATCCAATCAAATTAAATATGTAGGCTCCATAACACTTAGGAAATATATTTAATTTATTTTGGTCCAAGAATTAGGCCTCTAAGGCCTTCTGTTTGTAGTTGGCGTGTAACCCTTCCTTTTGAGGGTTTTTGCGCCAACTTCACTTCTTTGGGCCTCTTTAATTCCCCCAATGGATCTATTAATTATTATATCAGCCCTATAACACGTATAGTCCAATAATAATTAATTATAAAATAAATTATTTCAATTAGGTCTATTTTACAGAACATTTCTAAAAAGTTCTACGAACAATTTTACTTGATCATAATTAATTAAATTCTTTAATTAATTATTCTCTTATTCACTTCTCTATCCTTATAATAATATAAAATATTATTATCCTTATAATTTTACCATTTTATCCTTTTCTCTATATGTGTGTGACCTATTGGGTTCTTGTCCATATTGGCAGTATAATATGTAATTATGAGTCATATTCAAAACTCACATGATTTAAACTCCTTTAAATCATTTTATCAATCCCTATTGATATTTATGATACATTATTATACAAGTCATGATTGGCCTCTAGCTAGGCATCATGACTACCCAAATGTTAGGAAAGTTAAGTGGTTTGACTATACCCTTCCATAGAACAGTTACCGTGCAATTACTCCTTTCACCACTCTTATCTCAATTTGGTTATGAGTATGGATTTCTATCAACTCATATAAATCTAATTATGTATGTTCTATTAATTTAACGATTGTTCCTAAAATGTCCTTCATGGATCTCTATACATCTTGGCATATTACTTTGGCAAGAGATTCTCTGAACAAGGCAATTATAGAATCATGCGAGATAACATCCCTTAATAAATCTTGGATGGTATACCCAACCTCCTTACTATGTTCACCCCCAGTTGGAAGTAATCAGTTATGGAGTAAAAGTATACCACTTGCTACTTAAGATAACTTTGGTGATCTCAAGTCTAAGGATACTTGCACAACCGCTATGAAGAGATTCCTCACTAACATAGATTTAATATCAATGTGAGGATTCTCTTTGCAGGTCTCCAATGAATTTGTTCTACTAACAAGCATCCACATGTTAGCTTTGATTATCTTTCATAATCATAGTTATGAGAACCACTGCTTGATGATGGATATTTAGAATGAAGTTTCATTTTTTTCAAGGTCTTACAACCATATGCCTCACACATGATAACTTAAACTGAAACAACATTCTTAGATAGTTTTATCAATTGATATGCACAGGAATACAATAGATAAAACAAATGCCTCATTTATTAATTAAATGCTTTATAATAATGTATTGGGGCTAGGACTTACACTAACAATCTCCCACTAGCACTAGTCCCAATTAGGCATAGCCCTAATACCGAATGCTCTCAAATGAGCTTCATGAAAATTTGGATGCAATTGTTTCGTCAAAGGATTTGCTACATTGTCTTCACTTGCTATCTTGGTAACCTTGACGTCCCTACGATCAATGATCTCTCTGATCAGGTGGTACCTCCTGAGTTTGTGTTTGGATTTCTGGTGTGACTAGGGCTCCTTGGCCTGTGCGATGGCCCCATTGTTGTCACCAAAAATTTCTAATGGATCTAGGATGCTTGGGACCACTCCTAATCCAAAAATGAAATTTTTAATCCAAACAGCCTCTTTTGCAGCCTCGCTTGCTGCAATATACTCAGATTTTATAGTTTAGTCGGTAACGGTCTCTTGCTTTGAGCTTCTCCAACTGACAGCACCACCGTTCAAAACAAAAACAAACCTAGATTGTGATCTTAAATCCTAAGTGTTGGTCTGAAAAGCAGCATCGGTATAACCTTGTATGACAAGCTCTTTTTGACCACTATACACCAAGAAGTGATCCTTAGTCCTTCGTAAGTACTTTAGAATCCCCTTTACAGCAGACCAGTGCTTCTCACCAGGGTCTTGCTGCTAGTTATACTCAGTGTATGAGCAGCATCCAACCTAGTACATAACATAGCGTACATGATAGATCTAATAGTAGATGCATATGGGATTCTACTCATGTTGTCCCTATCTTCTTTGGTTTTAGGGCACTGTTCTGTAGTTAAAGGAACTCCTAAAGCCAAAGGTATGTACCCTTTCTTTGATTCTCCCATACTAAAATGCTTTAGTACTTTGTCTATGTACTTTTCTTGACTTAGTCCCAAAAGCCGATTCGATCTATCTCTATAGATTCAAATACCAAGTATTGTCTCGGCTTCACCTAAGTCTTTCATCGAGAAATACTTCCCCAACCATTGCTTAACCTTTTGCAATGTTGGAATGTCATTCCCAATGAGAAGGATATCGTCCACATATAGGACCAGAAATATTATTATACTCCCACTAACCTTCTTATACACACAAAGCTCATCTTCATTCTTGACGAAGTCAAATTCTTTGACTGCCTCATCAAAACGAAGATTCCAACTTCAGGATGCATGCTTTAATCCATAAATGGATTTTTGAAGCTTGCAAACCTTCTTAGGATGCTTGGGATTGACAAAACCCTTAGGTTATGTCATATACACATCCTCAAGTAAATTTTAGTTGAGGAAAGCAGTTTTGACATCCATTTTCCATATCTCATAATCATGATATGCAGCTATGGCAAGCAAGATCCTAATGGACTTGAGCATGACTACAAGTGAAAAGGTCTCATAATAGTCTACACCATGAGTTTGTCAAAAACCTTTTGCTACAAGTCTACCTTTGTAGATCTTATTAGCTTTGAGTTTAAATAGCCACTTGCATTCAATTACCTTAGCACCTTCCGGTGGATCAACTAAGGTCCAAACCTGGTTATCGTGCACTGATTGCTTCTCAGATTTCATAGCTTCAAGCTAATTTTTTGAGTCTAGGCTCTCAATAGCTTCTCGGTAGGTAATAGGATCCTTTCGATTTACTAACTCAATAGTGTCACTGTCGGTGATTAGAAATCCATATCTCTCAATCTACCGATGTACCTTACCGAACCTTTTAGGTTCTTGTGTAATGGGTTCTTATTCCATAATTGGTTGTGAACTTGATCCCATTTCCAACTCATCCTCTATAGGAGTTTGTGGCACTTGAATTTCTCTAAGTTTTACTTTACTCCCACTGTCTTTCTTGAGAAGGAACTCCTTTTCTAAGAAAATAGCCTTGCGAGCAACAAACATTTTGTTCTCGGCTTGTGAGTAAAAGTAGCATCCCTTTGTTTCTTTGGGATAACCCATATCAGATATTAATTTCTTAACATTTGCTTCACAGCCCCAAATCCTAAGAAATGACATATTGGGTTCTTTCCCAGTCCATACTTCATATGGTGTTTTCTCAACTGCTTTAGTTGGAGTATGGTTTAGTAGAAACGCAGTAGTTTCTAATGTATAACCCCAAAAAGAGATAGGAAGATTTGCTTGACTCATCATGGATCAAGCCATGTCTAATAGAGTTCGATTTCTCCTTTCGGATACACCATTCCATTGTGGTGCTCCAGGATGAGTGAGCTATGAAATGATTCCACACTCTTTCAGATGACTTTCAAACTCTTGGCTTAAGTATTTGCCACCTCGATCTGATCGAATGGCTTTTATGTTTTTTCCAAGTTGTTTCTCTACTTCATTCTTAAACTCTTTGAATTTTTCAAAAGTTCAAACTTGTACTTCATTAGATATACGTAGCCATATCTACTGAAGTCATTTGTGAATGTCATGAAGTAGCTAAAGCCACCTCTAGCTTGTGTACTTAATGGTCCACATACATCGGTATGTATTAGCTCCAATAAGCCATTAGTCCTCTTACCTTTCTTGTTAAAAGGACTCTTTGTCATTTTACCATGCAAACATGGCTCGCATGTGTCATAAGATTCTAAGTCAAATGACCCAAGCACTCCAGATTTGTGGAGTCTTGAAATGCATTTTTCATTTACATGCCCTAAATGATAATGCCAGAAGTAAGTAGGGTTCAATTCGTTTGATTTAACCCTTTTTGTATTAATTTTGTATATGGACTCTTTGTTTTATAGATAAAGGATATAAAGGCCATTTTGCAACATGGCATTACCATATGAAATGCCTTGGCGACGAATATGAGCATTGCCATTATTAATAACAAAATCAAATCCGTCCAAATCCAAACAAGAAACTGAAATAATGTTTCTGCTCATAGCAGGCACATAATAACAATTTTCAATACTAAATAAAGTCTGAAAGGTAAAGTGAGTTGATAGTCACCTATCTCTGTGGCAGCAACTCGTGCTCCATTCCCCACACGGAGGTCCACTTCATTCTTCCCAAGTAACCGCCTATTTCTTAGCCCCTGCACATTTGAACAAATGTGAGAACCACAACTGATATCCAATACCCAAGTGGCAGAAATAGAAATGTTAATTTCAACAACAAAAATACTAGAACTGGATGCCTTGGCTCCATTCTTCTTTTGTTCTTCCTTGAAGAGAGCGTAATTCTTCCTCCAATGTCCTATCTTGTTGCAATGGAAGCATGTGCTCTCGCTCTCCTTGAGCTTTTGTGCCTTGGGCTTGGATTAGGCCTGAGGTACACTCCCATTTGACTTGAACTGAGCCAGGTCATTCTTGGGTTTTGCCTTTCCCTTTTCCCTTAGTGGGTCCCTTCTTAGTGCCCCATTGAACCATAAGTATGGGATTGGTCTTTCGAATGTTCTCTTCAGCATTCTTAAGCATCCCATAAAGCTCGGTGACTGTCTTGTTCATTGCATGCATGTTATAATTCATAACAAATGGATCATAATCATCAGTCAATGAACCTAAGATCAAGTCAGTGGCCAATTCCTTTGGGACTTGTACCTCAAGCTTCTCAAGAGTATCAAGATACCCTTTCATCTTGAGTACATGGGTACTAACATGAGTACCCACAGCCATCTTACAAGAAATTAAGGCCTTTGTTGTTATGAACCTCTCGTGACGAGCTTGCTCTTAGAACATCTCCTTGAGGTGCACCATGATCGCATAAGCCTCTTAGTCCATGAATTTCTTTTGCAAGTCAGGCACCATAGTGGCCAGTATCAAACAGGTCACATCATTGGAGTCGCTCTTCTTGGTCTCAAAAGTTTCCTTTTGAACCGCAGAGGCATTCTTGCCAGGTTCTTCAGGCAAGGGTGCATCTAAAACATACGACTTTTTCTCTTGCTTAAGAACTATTCTTATGTTTCGAGACCAGTCTATGAAATTGGTGCCATTAAGTTTGTCCTTTTCCAGGACCGATCGCAATGAAAAGTTGTTATTTGAAGAAGCCATTTTCAATATGCAATAAAACTTAGCAAGATTAAATGAGGTCATATTTATAATCCCACAAACTGAATTAATATCCCTTTAAATAATTCGCGTTAGTTATTTAATATGGGCCAAGATCCACTTTTCACAACAACTTATTAGTCAAGCTGAGCTTGTACACCTAACAAGTTAAGTTACTTAGGTAGGAAAACTCCAATCATGTCTCGTACATGACTCTTGGGTCAAATGGGCTAACATCTTAAGATGTTATAGCACAAACCCATTTATTAGTTGCCTAGGTCCGAGCATCCCTTTCCATGTTAAGTCCGACCTACATTCACAACCCATGCCTCACAAAGATAATCGGACGCATCTAGAACTCCTAGTCTACGTGATCGATGATCGATGCCTTGACATGTTTTGAATTAGGAAGGCAACTTTGTGACTTACTATTTTAAGGATTCATTTTATTACGGCTTACATGGCATACGATTTGTCATTCATTCATAGCATGTATATATATATAATTGCATAAAGTAAATCATGACAAACATGGGCCCAAAAACCTACAACTAAGATTCTATACTATTACATAAGAATCTTCAAGTTGGGCTTCTCCACTCTGGTGGGCTTTGTCTTGATTTACAAAGTCTTCAAATGAATTCTATTCTAAGAAATAAATGAAACTTTTACAATAATAAATAATGGTTCGTAGGCCATATTTAATTACAAAAACCCAGGGCCCATAAATGCACCATGCATATCCATTCATAACACCAAACAAGCAAATAAATATACATAACATTCATGGATCAAACAAAGTCCAATTTTAATTAATTTAGCCAAGCCCATTAATGGAAATTGTGTACTTGAACTTTTGAGAGGAGACCCCATGATGGGCCTGGGCTGAAGCCCAATGGAATAAATCCTCTTATTGAATAAGTTCTCTTAAAAGCCCAAAACACAAACTAGTTAGATTTATGCCATAAATAAACTCTAGTATAATTTTCAATTTTTGCCATTTTTAATTTTATGTCATACAGCCCATAAACATTAAAAATACATATAATATGTACCAGCATGAATTAAAACATTAAAATCATGAAGAACATATATCATACATGGCATTCATACTAAAACAAACAAACAACAATGAAACTAGTTATTTAATGCTCATATAATGCCACAAAAATGCACAAACACTTAAAACAATTTTATGAGTCATTTAATAATTTAAATAAGGTCATAAATATTGAGTTAATGTTCTGTAATGATCTAATCTAAATGTGTTTTTATCATTTTAATCAAAACAAAACAAACAATGTTGATTAAACATGTAACAAACACAAACTAGTCATAGTTTTAAGTGATTTTAAAATTAATCAATTAAATTGTCATGGACCAGAATTAAAAACAAATTTAAAATATGTCCAGACCTGATATTTAATCTTTAAAATCACTTACAAACATGCCAAAATCATTTTTACATTTAATTTTGAAAACTAGTTGTTAAACAAACACTTATCATGCCAATTAGCACCTAGTTTCAAGATTAACATGTACCATCAGGTATTTATAATTAAATCCGACCATGAATAGATCTAAGAACATATTAGGAAAGTATATTAACATGTCATAATAATTATAATACCTATCTATAATTTTTTAAAATCGTTTTTACACCAAAACAATGCAAAAAACTCAAAATAGAAAATTTCAGCATTGCATGTTTTTAAACGAACGATTTTTTATTAATTATTTAATGCATATAAAGCACTAAAATAAGCATGTTTAGGCTCTGATACCACTTATGGAATATGACATGGCATATATATGATGATCACTCAGTGGAAAAATAATAAAATTGATCATACATACCATGCAATCCATAAACAAGAATAAAAAACATGCAATTTTAGGGTTTTAAAACTTACAACTTTAGATGCACTTCAAGACTTGATTTTGATGATGACCAGCAATTAGGATGAACTTATATGCTTTAGGTCTTGATCACCAATGGTAAAGAAATAGCCTTTATGCCACTCCTCTCTATGTTCACACAACTTAAAATTAAGAGTGCTAGCTCTATGTATAAATAATTGGCAATGGTAATGGATTGAAGCTACAAGATCTAATCTTTTACTTCCTTTAGGTTGCTATTTCTGCCCAAGAACACAAGAGAACAAGAAATAATCCTTTCCCCTTGTGTATTTCGGCCAAGAGTGTGTGAGAGAGAGAGAATCACGCCTAGGGTTTTTCTTTTGTTCACAAACTATATATCATTTATTTTTGTAAGTATTAATTCTGAAATTTACTACCTAAAGATAGTAAATTCAGCCTCAATCACTTCCTAAAATCAAGTGACATATATTAATTCAAACCCTTTTGAATTTTAAATTCAAATTAATTTGAAATAAACATAAGACATTTAATCAAAATAAATCACTTAATTTAGGGATGTGGTTGCCGAAATTTCTATTGAATTTATCCTTGGATTTTCGATTACCTTATCTCCATTTAATTAATTTATTTTGATTTAAATGCCATTAGGATTTAATATTCAATTAACTTAATTAATCCATGATAATTAATTAATTGAAATTAATCCTATTGGGCTGAATTTATCTCTCTCGTGGACAAAGGTCCAATAGCTATTTTAATACCCATTACATACATTAATTTGACTTTAATTAAAAGCCCAAATTAATGCCCAATCTTTAATTTAAATATTTTAAGCCCAATGTTTTGTGTGCGATCCTATAAGTCCATTTAATATTGGCAATGAATTAATTCAAAGGATATATATATTCTCTAGCAAGATATTATAGCATTCCAAATTAAATGAAAATGCAAATGGCATTTAGTGACCTAATGCAATTTTGCATAGTCCCTTACCCTTAAATATCAGAATTAATATAAGGCATGAAACTAGTCATCCTTATATATATTAATTCCTTTCTTGATATTCTAGTGACACTAAACTCTCAGATAAATAATGATTTCTCATTATTTCATCTGGGTATGGCCATACACTTTTCAGTTCACTGATCAAGTGCCCAATGATATTTTCTCTCTTATTGAGAGGGGTAATCCCTTCACTTCTCTCATGCTCTTTAACATTAATCAGTGCATACCCAAGCTTACCCATACTTGTCATCCTGTTACGAGCACGTTAGGTGTATGTCAAAGTACACATTAGTTCATAAAGAGTTTCATAGAGATTTTAGGTCTAAGAACTCCAATGCAAAACTTGCACATGAGAAATACTTATGACTTGTACCATGTAGTGTTTTCATGAATGAATCAAATCCAGATACCATGTTCTAAACATGTATCTATGACCTCTGATTGACACTCTTGTCCTAATGATCCATAAGACATAACTCAACTTATAAGAGAGAGCATACTAGTCTTAATTTATTTGTTATTCCTATAACAATGACTGACTAGGGATATTTAGAATGAAGTTTCATTTGTTTCAAGGTCTTACAACCATGTGCCTCACACATGATAACTTAAACTGAAACAACATTCTTGGATAGTTCTATCAATTGATATGCACAGGAATATAATAGATAAAAAAATGCCTCATTTATTGGGGCTAGGGCTTACACTAACACTTGAACCATTCAAGAAGCATAACATGTACTAGTTTGTCCAAATTAACAATGTCATGCTTGTTAATTCTATGACTAGGGATATTTAGATATTAACACATTTGCATGCAATAGACACCTCATATCATGAACACTTTTATGATTGCCTTTAGACTATGCTTATAATATCAAGGACTTCATTTATTAATTTAAGATTTACAAACTCATGTATTTAAACATACCATTAATAAATGAATAATGCCTTTTATTAAGAATATAAATTCATACATATGAAATTCATCCCTTTTACATGGGCTCTAGGGCATACTCTCTAACAACATTTCTTTTCCACTAATAAAAATTTCATCCTCAAAATTTACCTAAATAAAAACCTTGTGGATATTGCTGCTTCTTGATTTCCTTGAGTTTTAAGGTTTGTCTCTTCCATGTTATGATAGGTCTAGAGTATTTTGATGTATCTATTTATTCTTTAGCTGTCTAATTTCCCTGGCCAGAGTCCTTATTGGTCCTTCATCAGATGATAAATCTAGTCAAAGTTTAACTTCATTCGGTTTCTTGATTAAATCTGATTTTACCAACTTGCTTTCACTAAATTCGATCCAACACAAAGAAGTTATGAATTTCCTTCCATGTAATACTTTAGATGGTACCTACTTACATTCAAAGATAGTAATAGAATGTAACAACCCAAAAAGAATATGACATTAAGCTTTTACTTACTAGTATATCAAATGTTTTGTTACAAATTTTGCTATTTCCCTTTTCATTTCAGACTGCTCATAAATTGCTTTCAAATCTTGATACATTTTATTGCTGCTTGAATGCATATTATAGCTACTATTGTGAACTTCTATCTAGATATTTTCTCTTAACTTTATATTGTCTGGTACATATATTCTCCCTTATAGTAAGCAATCATCTCCACCAAGAAAGAACTCACTGTCTTTTCCTAATTGTATTTATAAGATAATAGAAATTAAGTGTTCATCTTATCTCTGTGTGACCTATACCTGCTGTAACCAATTGGGTTTAAGCTGTAATTTAGCTACAAGTGTTCTATTCTGAGCTATGATCAACCTGACATTCATGTATGACAAAACTCAAGTAGTTACCTAAGTAGGTTAACTTTCTCTCACTAGAAACTCTTATTTTTCAAGCCTCATTTTGCTCCCATCTAATTTCTATGATGAAAAGGATGTTTTTCAACATATTTGGGTGAAATTAGGGCTTTAGATTTGATGAGAGGAGTGAAAGAAGATGAAGAAAAAATGGTGGAGAGAGCACAAAGAGGGCTGATTTTGATTTCTCAAAGAAAATAGGGGAAGATGGTAGATTTTCAAGCATAATTATAATGATTCTGGATCTCTCTAGGTTATCCTTACGTTCACCAAACTAATGGCTAAGATTCCTCCATTTATTATTTAATCCAATGGCTTATTTTTTTAAGCCACTTGTCAATCTTCCATTGGTCCCTACACTTCTTTTATGCTATGCTAATGTATGTAGGTGATCATGGCTCATTTT
>CM075821.1:23827970-24097437 GCA_037975025.1 Excoecaria agallocha | reverse complement strand
AACTTTTGAATACTAAGGGGTTATTCTCCTTTATAGTTTATAGCTATTGACATAATTTCTTGGTGGGCATGAGGATAACATTAGAAGAAGCATCTGTCACATTAAGTGTTGCTTTTGTCATTTGAGAATTTATCCCCAATACATGCCCTTATAGATGCAAAAAGTGTTTTTTATATGTTAATCATATGCTTGTGCATAACTTATGTATGCATTCCTATTTACATGCATCATATAGCAATAGAAGTAATCATACCCAAACACAAAATGCAAGAACACATGTTTCATTCAATCTCAGGGGAAGGCACCTTGTGTGCATCCAACTCCTGTAATCAATTAGGCCTCATGGGTTTTCTTGATTTAATATTTTCTATTAACCCTTAGTTTTTGCCTAAGATGCTTTTTTTTTTATTTTTACCCTAGCAAGGTGCCCAATTTTAGGAAGGTTGGCTTTTTTGATTTTTAACCTATATGGCTATCCTTTCCTTCTTTTGTTTTTTTTTCTTTGCCATAGAACCCTTTTCAATTCATTAACATTGTTTGATTCATTAAATAATTTTTTATCATTGCTGGTGAGAAATGGTTACCCCTTCTAACAGTAGCTTTTTTAGTGTAAAGGGTTTTACTTTGGTTTATGTAACCTAGAGCACTTGATTTGAGTTTTTTCTCCCAAACAATTGCCTTTGACCCACTTTTCAAAAGATTAAGTGGACCTTTCTCTTATTTCTAAACTTGTCCAGGATCATGATTTCTCCTTTAAATTACAAAAAGATATATTTTGCTCATATGACTTTGATAGTTGAGCTTTTAAAAGCAACATTTAGTAATTGAAGCTCAATCTTGATTGGTTGCATCATGCTCATCCCTAAATGTTAAGGAAAAAGAAATGGTCCTTGAAACTTTGCTTGTTGGCTTGTTTCTTTGTTCATGTTGGCCGTGTAAGCTTCTATACGAGTTTTTCCATTTTCCTCTCTATACTCAATTAGTTTCTATAAACCTATTTTTTGCACAATGCATTACTTAAGATAATGAGCCAAGGTGATAGCTTGTGAATCATTCTCTAGTCCTTCTTTAAGGCATCTTTAAGAAATAGGTGATAGCTTATGAATCATTCTATAGTCCTTCTTTAAGGCATCTTTAAGAAATTTTGGCACTTTCAAGTAATTGAGCTATTGTTTTCCATTAGTTTCCTTGATGTTTGCTGCTTAGAATTTTAATCTTATCCTTTCTACCTTCTAATTTGAGTCTTTAAATTTGTAACTTAAATGATGTAATGTTTAGATAAGCTTAGGTAGTGTGTCTTATAGTGTCTTTGTCAATTCTCATCATGCCGTAAGAGTTTTTTTTAATTTAATTTTTTTTATTCTTTCAAACTATCTCACTTCAGGAGTCATATTGGATGGAATCAAGATGTTATTTTTTCCTTGTCATTAAATGGAGTAGTGTTTATTAAGTTAATGTCCTATATAAATAAGTTATAATTATTGCCATGTATGAAGCAATAAAACAAGACATTGCATACATCAGAAAAGCTCATATTATTAACATAACTAAAGAAAAATATACACATTTCGCATTATCAAAAAGTGGCTTAAATTACATCTTTTCCTACTTTAGGTACAGGTTGTAACAAGTTCTCTAACACCTGAAGCTCCACTTCTCTAGAAGGTTCCCTAAGGTTGCTGATAATATTCACGTCCTATAAATCTCTAAACTATTTGTCATTGGAACTAAATGGGTAATGGCTAGATATCTATATGCCATATACATTTTAGAGCATATACCTTCCGTTGAGCTTGAGTCAAACACAAATTTTGGTTATCACACAACATTGTGACAACTCTATCTCTTTCTTTCTTCCTTTAGGTCCGTAATTTACTTAGCATCAATAAGGTTCTAGATTGGCTTTTAAAGTTCGATAATTGTTTGTTAAGTGGCCAATATGCAGGTGAAAAGCACAAAATTGATATGATCTATGACCGTGCAAGCCCTGTCTTCTAGCCAGCTTCGATAGTAAGGGTTGCAATTTCCCTATTTTAGTCAATCATTAAAAAAATTAGGAAAAAGGTTTACCCAAATTGGAGTGCCTTCTTTGAGCTTTTTTCATGGTTGATACCCCTTCTGTCTTTCATGCATTATTGCTACTGCCTAAACCAACCAAATTTGCCAAACCAAATACTACCACAACTTTAAATGCCATTTGCCGTGATTCCTACCTTTTAGATTAAGGGAATGTATCATTTCTGCTAAGTAGCCTCCTCATGCTTCCATAAATGTATACCTAAAGGACTGACAATCATTCATTGATTATTGTCTAGCTAATGACATTGATCATTTAGGGGTATTACATCATTTAGTATCAAAGGTTGAGTGCCAAATAATAAAGCTAAATTAGCCATAAGTTCGACAATGGTTTTTCTTTCAAGGTCATCCATCTTTTTATCTAGTGCAGCTAAAAGTCTAGTTACTATTGACATGACTCTCTTTTCAAGGTCCTCAAATCTTTCATTTATATTATAGGCGTTAGAATTACAAATTTTCAATAGGGGATTTGCCATTGCTATTTCTACTACATATTTTGTTGACTGCTCTGACTTTATGTTTGAGCTCAAATCTGACCTTAAACACAGTTCTAACTTGTTGGACTTTGACTATTTTCAAAAATTCCTACTAAGTCGGTCACCAAATACTTTAAACCACCTAAGTGAGTAGTCTAAGAAGGCTAAAAAATCAAAGGGTAAGAATGATACATGCCAAAAATTTATAGCAAAAAGTTATATACACGTAGCAAAATGCACACATTTATTGATTTTATGATAAAATTATGCAAATAAAATAAGATGTATAAATTTTATTTATTTATTTATTATTGTTGTTGTTGGTGTTATTGGTATTATTAATTTTTTTTTGTTTGATTTTTCATTCATCATAATAAAAAATGCATGACACATATGTATGCAATATAAACAAACACATACGAGAGAAAAGAGAATCCTTCTAACCTTATTACTTCCCATATAGGAGGTCGTGTAGTCTCTTTCTTAGGAAGGATTAGCTCATAAGTTAACGAGGAACCCAATAAATGTCTATGGCAGATGGTGGAAAATCGATAGCATAATATCTCTTTATTAAAATTACATGTAAATGAATTTTGGCCATTATGTATTTAGATGATGCAAATAAATCGAAATGCACCCATTAGTGCATGAAAGCCTTTCATAAGCGATCATCTAAATTTATTCAGATTTATATAATACATAAAAGCCCATATTATAAGCAATGTATTATGGTGTATGCCACTTGGTGGAAGTGTCTATGCCATTACATGAGCTTTTGGTATGGTGATACAGCTTTAGGCTATACAAGCATGGTCCTTGCCAATGGGTCTAGCTCATTACGAGTAAAATAACCAATCGAGCCACAATTTTACATGCCAAAAAGGAATGAAGGTTAGGCTAGTGGTCCTCCCTGACATTTTTCTACATTGAGTGAATGATAGCTTTGATTTTAATTTTTGTTTTTAGGATAATTTTGTGTGTTTTAGTGTCTCATCTTGTATCTTTTTGAATTTTTAGTGTTAAAATGCTCTCCCTATGTTCATTTTAGTTATTTTGATAAATTTAGAGTTTGTTAGGTGATTAATGGTATTAATTTGAATTTCGTGCAGAAAAATAGGTTAGAGCATGGTTGAGACAACTAGTCCCAGCCATGTCCCCTGCAGAAGCTCAAATCTCACCGTTTCACCATAAGTCGTGACTGAGACCAATTGGTCCCAGTTGTGGCCAATGCAGCCAATGAAGATCAAACCATCCAGAAGGCTGTCTCGGCTCAAACAAATGTGTCCTAACTGTGGCCAAAGAAAAGTACCACTCTATATTCTTATGTCTCGGTTGAGACAAAAGTGTCTCAACCATGTCTTCCTAGATACCTATATAAAACGCTATAGAGTTACCTATTTTTAAGGAGATCTTTTTAGGGTTTCATGTAGAGGCTATTTTGTAGAGAGAAAAACATAGTTTTACATCTTGAGAGTTTTTCATACATAGTTTCATTTTTTTACTTGTAAAAATTACTCTTTTAGTTTGGTTTTACTTCAAGAACACAAACATAGCCTTAGTTTTAGTTTACTTACTTCAAGTTACAACTTACACTCAAAGTACAGTTTGGAGAAGGAGAAAATGAGCTTTATCAACTTCAAATCTTCAACTTCAAATGTGTTTGATAGTTTCTTCTTTTACTTTTCTTGTTTTTTACATTATGGATAGTGAGTAGCCTTTTAGTTGCTTGGGGATCTTTGAATCCCCTACTCACAATGTGAATATTTAACATATTTTGGTTTATACATGAATGAATGGTCTATTTCACTGTTACTTATTTTTATCTCATGGGTTTTCAATCTATGAAGTTAACTTCCATACATGGATGAATGGTTTTTTATCATATGTCTTTGATGGGTATTGAACTTAAGTAGATTGGATGCTATGAATGATTTTGCTTTGTTTATCTATCATAAATGTTGTCTATTTTGGATTGCTCCGGAATGGGACTCTAGATGTGTCGTGTTTGTGGTTTTAGGACTAGAGTGTGGAGGGAAATAGATGGGTTTTGGGTTGTTTGCCTTCATAATAAGAAAGCAAACTGAACTTAGGATGTTAGACTTACGCTTAGGCTAGTTGTTAGGCTTGCTTCGGAATGGGATGCTTAGCAATTAGAGTAGTTTGCTCTATAATGGGATACTTGGGTTAAGAGGGTTATCCCGGATTCGTTCATATATGCTTTTAGGTAAAATTAATTCACATTGGGTATGGGGTGGATGAGTGAACCCGAGCAACATTCTCCTTATATAGATTTTTACAATTGTTTAATTTCAAATAATTTAGTACTTATTTTAATTACTACTAGTTGAATATAATTTCATTTTATTGCACAATTTAGCATTTAAAGTCTTCATTTTAGATAACCGTAGCACAATCATCAAAACTTTTGGGAATTCTTTAGGATATGATCAATTTTCTTAACTTGCACACACAATCCCTTGGGCATGATATCGAGAGTCTTAAAAATACTCCTCTTTACTACTTGTCGATCTAGTATAATTGCTAGGGTCGCACCAAATTTTTAGCGCCATTGTCGAGGATAGGCATTATTTGTGAGTTGTGATTGTTGTTTAAATGTGGTTTCTTTTTCTTATTTTATTTTCTTGATTCTTTTCTTGTGATAGTGGTGTATGAGCAGAGTGAGACAAGAGCAATTAGCACCCTTTGATCTTGGAATCGAGAGGGCCTTACATCAGAGAAAGAGAGCCATATGGAGCTCAATCCTCCTCTTGATGAGTTCCCTCCCGAGAATGAACAAGCGCCAAGGACATATGAAGAAATGCTAGGGGTACAAAGAGAAAAAGTGCCTAGGCAAAGGACTATAAGGGACTACACTATGCCAAGGTTGAATGAAGATCATCGAACAATTGTATTACCAAAAGGGATACAATTTGAACTCAAACCAGCCATTATTACTATGGTATAGAGGCATTAGCTCTCTAGTTCAGAAGAAGAAGATCCAGCTCAACATATTGATATATTTATGGATGTTAGTGACACAATTCAAATTTTAGGTGTTACTATAGATGCAGTGAGATTGAAGTTGTTTCCCTTAACTTTGATTGGAAAAGTGAGAGAGTGGCTACAAATGCTACCAAGCAAGTCAATATGGTCATGGGATCAGTTGTAAGAGAAGTTTTTTATGAGATTTTTTCCTGTAACCAAGACTGCAAGTATTTGTAATAGTATAATGAGCTTTCATCAAATGAATGAGGAGCCTTTTCATGAGGCTTGGGAAATGTTTAGGAGATTATTGAGAAGCTGTCCACACCATGAGATAACTGTCTACCAATTGATGACCACATTTTATGCTAGTGTTACATCTCAAACAAGGTCACTATTGGATGCAGCATCTGCACGGTCTTTCTTAAACAAGTTGCTTGAGGAAGCTTTTCGTATGTTGGATGAGATGGCGGCTAATGACTCTCAATGGACTGCCCCTAAATCAGTTCCAAGGAGGCAAGGGGTACATAATGTAGATGAAGTGGCATTATTGAAGGCATAATTAGAGTAGGTAAAAAAAGGCTTGAAAGTGCAAAATGTAGCTGCAGTTGCTCAAGGTAGTGGACCAATTAAAAATGGGCAAGGTGTTCAAGAAGGTGTAGTTGTGGGAGATGTAAATGCACTAGGAGATTATGGAAGGAATGATCCCTATATCAATACATACAATCCAGGATAAAAGAATCAACCAAATTTCTCTTGGAAAGATGGAAATCAGCATGCCCCATCTTCGCAACCATAAGTAAGAGCCCTATTCAACCAAAATGTCCACCACAATCAAAACCAATCATATCAAACTCAAGCCCACACTCATCACCAAACCCCTTTATCCATCAAACCATGATCAAGGACAAGGCTATAATAAACCCCAACCTCAACCATATCACCCACCGAGATTCCAACCAAGACCACCCGTTCAAGAAAAGAAACCTAATTTAGAAGATATGTTTGCTAGTTTCATGAATAGTGAACAACAATTCATGATGGGCCAAGAAATAAGATAAAATTCTCAAGAGCAATGGAATTGAAATCAAGATGCCTCTATGAGGAACTTGGTGACACATATTGGGCAGTTGGCAAATTCTTTATCTACAAGGCCAATTAGAGCTTTTCCTTCGAATGTGGACCGTAATCCCAAGAAGGAGGCCAAGACTATTACATTAAGAAGTGGCAAAAAGGTAGTACAAGAAGAAGAAAAAGGTAAATCACCAACTTTATCATCTCATATAGAGGAACCGACATGGAAGGTAAGTGATTCTAATCTTAAAGTAGAGGTAGAGGTAGATGCTCCAAAGAGTGACAAAGGAAAGAGTATAGTGAACCTAACCATAGAGGATCTTGACATAAATAGGTTGCCATTTCCTACTATAGCTAGGAAAGAAAAGAAAAATGAGTAATTAGCCAGGTTTCTAGAAATGTTCAAGAAATTGCATATCAATTTACCTTTTGCTGAAGCCTTAGCTCACATGCCTAACTATGCTATATTCATGAAAGAACTTTTTTTTAATAAAAAGAAGTTAGAAGGGTGTGGAGCTATGTAATTGACAGAAAATTATAGTGTAATTATCATGAATAAGATTCTGAAAAAATTGAATGATCCACGTAGATTCACCTTACCTTGTGAAATTGATGAAACTTTTGTTGGGAATGCCTTATGTGACTAGGGGGCTAGCATTAACTTGATGCCATATTCAATGTGCAGGAAACTCAATCTAAGCAATCTCAAGGAGACGGGAATGAGACTTCAACTTGTGCATATATCAATAAGAAAGCCAAGAAGGGTGATTGAGGATCTATTGGTGAAGGTGGAAAAATTCATTTTTCCTATAGATTTCATAGTTATAGAGATGGAGGAAGAAATGAAGGTTCCACTCATTGTAGGGAGACCATTCTTAAAAACAGCAAAAGCATTGATAGATATTCATGGTCAAAAGGTCACCCTTCAATTTAACAATGAAGAGTTAGTGGTGGACATAAACAAAGCTCAAAAGTATCCATCAAGTGATTTGGAAGAATTGGTATATTTCATGGATAAGGTGGATGAATGTGTAAAGGAGACTCACGAAAAAGTGTTACTAAATTATCCATTGAAATTGTACTTGATGCATTATTTGGAAAATGAAGAGTTGGATGGAGTAGAAGGAGAATTGATAGCAGCTATGGAAAAGGACTATGAAAAGGAGGAATCAAAGCAAGAGGGAACCACTCTAAAATAGGGAGATTATAAATCTTAACTTAAACCCCTTCCTCCTCATTTAAAGTACGTGTTTTTAGAGCATGAAGAAAAGCTAGTAATTATCTATTCTTTGTTGTCAGGTTTTAAAGAGAAGATGCTGCTTGAGGTGCTGAAGAAGCATAAAGAAGCGATAGGATGTGAGACATCAAACTTGAAGCATATCAATCCAAGTTACTGCACTCATCGAATTCCTATGGTGGAAGAATGCAAATCGGTAGCTCGACTCCAAAGAAGGATTAATTTGGCTATGCAAGAAGTTGTAAAGAAAGAGGTACTCAAATTGCTTTATTAAGGAATAATCTACCCAATCTCTGATAGTAAGTAGGTTAGCCCTATACAATGTGTCCCGAAGAAGGGAGAAATTACAGTGGTTAAGAATGAACTTGATTAACTCGTTTCAACTCGTACAGTTACAGGTTGGAGAGTATGCATAGATTATAGGTGACTGAACCATTCACTAGGAAAGATCATTTCCCATTGCCATTTATTGACCAGATGTTAGAGAGGTTAGCAGGGAATAGGTTTTATTATTTCTTAAATGGATATTTAGGATATTTGTGAATCCCTATAACCCCTAAAGATCAGGAGAAAATAACCTTTACATGTCCTTATGGCATATTTCCCTATAAGAGAATGCCCTTTGGACTGTATAATGCACCAACTACATTTCAGCGGTGTATGATGGCAATTTTTCATGACTTTATAGAAAAATTTATGGAGGTATTTATGGATGATTTCACTATTTATGGGCTAGATTTCGAGAGCTATTTAAAGCATCTTGATTTGGTGCTAGGTAGGTGTGAAAAAACCAACTTAGTACTAAATTGGGAGAATTGCCACTTTATGGTGAAAGAAGGCATTGTGTTAGGGCATAAAATTTCTGAGAAGGGGATTGTGGTAGACAAGGAAAAGGTAGAAGTTATAGAGAAAATCCCACCACCAACTAAGTTATAGAGAATGTTTGTTGCCTTTTAAATTGTTGAAGTAAAAGCTTATTTCAGCACCGATGATCATATATCCGAATTGGAATCTACCCTTTGAGCTAAAGTGTGATGCAAGTGATTTTACAATGGGAGCGATACTCAAACAAAGGGAAGAGAAGATGTTTTATGTAATTTATTATGTGAGCCACATGTTGACAGGAGCTCAAGTCAACTATACCACAATTGCGAAGGAACTTCTTGCTATTGTATTTTCTTTTAAGAAGTTCAGATTGTATTTGCTGGTTGCAAAAATTGTGGTGTGGTCTGACCATGTGGCGTTAAGACACCTCTTTGCAAAGAAAGAGTCCAAGCCAAGATTGATAAGATGGGTGCTCCTTTTGCAAGAATTCGATTTGGAGATCAAAGACAGGAAGGGAGCAGAGAAGTATATGATAGATCATTTATCTAGATTGGAGCATGATCATATTGAAAAAATGGAGACTTTAGATTTATTTCCAGATGAGCGCATTTGTGCTTTGTTTGTTTGTGAAATTTTAGAGCCTTGGTTAGCTAATGTTGCTAATTTTCTCATAGGAGGTTATATGCCGAGGGACTTTACATGGAACAAAGGAAGAAGCTAAAAGTCGATGCGAAGCACTACATCTGGGATGATCCTTATCTTTTTCGCTTATGTGCTGACCAAGTCCTGAAAAGATGCATCCCGAATGAAGAGCAAGGGGAGATTATCCGAGCCTATCATAATAGAGAAGCCAGTGGGTATTATAGACCTAACATAATGGTGTCAAAAATTCTTTCTACTGGATTTTATTGGCCCACTTTATTCAATGATGTAAAGTTATTTATTCAATCTTGTGATTGATGTCAAAGGGTGGGGAATATATCTAAGAGAGATGAGATGCCATTAACCAATGTGCTCCAAGTAGAGTTATTTGACTTGTAGGGGATAGATTTTACAGGGCCTTTTCTGATCACTTATGGGTTTGAATATATCCTGGTGGTAGTAGACTATGTGAGTAAGTGGGTAGAAGTTGGAGCCACTAGGACGTGTGATGCAAAAGTTGTCCTAGAGTTTTTAAGGAGGAACATATTCACCTGTTATGGAGCCCCGAGAGCTATCATTAGTGATGGTGGGAAACACTTCATTAACCACTGCTTCAAAGTTTTATTGAAAAAATTTCGAGTGAGGCATAAAATTACTACCCCCTATCATACCCAAGCTAATGGTCAAGTTGAGGTGTCTAATTGGGAGTTGAAAGCCATTTTGGAGAAAATAGTCAATGCGTCTAGAAAGGATTAGTACCTTATGTTAGATAAAGCCTTGTGGGCATATAGGACAACATTTAAAACACCAATAGGGATGTCACCTTTTAGATTAGTGTTTGGCAAGTCCTATGACCTATTGGCGGAGTTAGAACATAATAATTTTTATCTTCAGAATGCAGGAAAGTGCAGGTCTTTACAGCTAAATAAGTTGGAAGAACTCAGATTTTGGACCTATGAACACGGCAAGAAGTACAAGGATAACACAAAGAAATGGCATGATCGCAGAGTAACCAAGAAGGAATTTGTGCCCAAAATAAAGGTGCTTCTTTATGATAGCAAATTGAGGTTGTTTCTTAGGAAATTGAAATCAAGGTGGAAAGGGCCTTTTGTGGTTGTAGAGGTCTCTAGCTGTGGAGCAATAACCATTAAACATCCAGGAAAGGGTCGTGGTTATGAGTTCAAAGTCAATGGTCACCAATTGAAACATATTTTTATTCCAAATTTGAGGCTACATCAGTGATCCTCACTCTAGAAGATGACCCATGAGAGATATCAACGTCTAGTTGGCGATTTGTTAAACCCAGAACTTTTTCTTACCTTTGAACTCAATTGCTTTTCTTTCTAGTTTGCTTTTAATTTCTTATAAGTTTAGATGTCCAGTGTTGTTTATTTTTGTCTAGAGAATGGTGATTAGTTATGCTTGTTGGAGTGGAAAATTTTCAAGACTTTTGCTTAGGAGAGGGAGAAATTTAAGTATAATAGTGCAAATTTCTATACCATTTATGTTCTAGCCATTCTTACATTTATTCACATTAAAACATAATACACACACACACACAGATATATATATATATATATATATATATATATATATATATATAGCAACACTCAAGCATTTATAATCCATATAATAAAATAAGCAGGTTCTCTTACAGCTTAAGGTCACTATTTGTTCATATTTGATCCCTTGATTCACTTTCATGATTACCATATTAGAACCCGCAAGTAACATACTATAACAAAGCTGTATATACTTCAATCATCTTACTTGTATTTTTCCTCTTGTAATATTTTATACTTAGGTAAGTTGTGTGAGGTTATTTCATCTTAATCGTTAGTCCCCTACTAGCAGACTTATGGTTTTCATATTATATCATAGGGCATGATTTAATAAGTAAATAAGTTTTCTTGCCTCAAAGCTTATCATTAAATTCCTATTATGGCTTAAAGCATAACCAAACTTCTATAGTTCCACCTTTGAGTGTCAATAAATATTCCTCACATTTAACTTAGTCATGCACATTATAACTATCTTTTTAATGTTACTGGAGCATAACTTGGTAATCTCTTGCCATTGAAAAGAAATATTGATATATATATATATATACACCACAAGAAAAATTCTATTTCTCGATAGAAAACTACCCCCGAAACATTATCCGTCACTAATTACCGACGAAAAAAATTTTTTCGTAGGGAAAATTGTAGAAAAAATGTGCATTACGACGGAATAAAGAATCCGTCCTAAATAAAGGAGGGAAATTATCTCGCCAAAATTTACCAATGGAATTTAGCGACGGGAATAAAAATTCCGTTGTTAAATTGGAGCCAATTTTCGCACCTAAAATCGGCCACGAAATTTACCGTCAAAATTATTTCAGTAGCTACATTACCAACAGAATCATATTTTCGTCAGTAATTTACCGACGGAACCATATTACCATCGGTAATTTACCAACGAAAATAATTTCCGTCGGTATTTACCTACGAAAATATGATTTCGTCGGTAAATTATCTACAAAAATAATATTCCCGTCGGTAATTTTCATAAAAATCAATTATCGTTATAAATTATAATTGTTATATTTTTTATTTTCTTTTAACAACTTTATTTAAAAAAATAATATATAAATTTTGATGATTTCATAATATGATTAAGTTAATAATCATTTATAAATAGTACTATGTGTAAATTTTGATTATTTCATTGCATGTAATTTAGTTTATTTTAGAAGGTATCTTTTTATATCTGCATGTTATTTATTCGTGATTAGACTGTGACTTTAATTTAAAACTATAAAATTATAAATTTTAATTTCAGTAAATTAATTAATTAATTAAACTATAAATTAATCTAAACTAAATTGATGTAATTTTTTTATTTAATGACTATATTAATAATATAGTCATTAAAGGAAAGAGATAGCACCATATATTTTATTATACTTGAGTTGGGAGCTTAGAAATTCAAATTGGAAGAGTTGAGGGACTAAATTGAACCTTTTCTTTAAACTATAGCATTAGAGTTGAATTTTTTTTTTTTTGAGATAAATATTTGAAAATTAATTTTAAACTTTTTATTTAAAAATGTTTATTAAGCAGAAATTTTATTTAAAAATTAAATTAAATAGAGAATTTATAATAATAATGTTAATAGCATAAGTCCCAATAATTTAAAATAAAATTTATTAAATAGATAAAAAAGAAAAAAAAGAAAAATCTCCAATCTTTTTGCCCTCATTAAAAAAACTTTTGAATGAATGATAGCTGATTACTCCAATATTTTGATTGGTTCTTTTAGTTTAACAAGAAATTAAGTAAAAATATACTATTTTAAATTAAGCAATATATATATATATATTATTAATTCTAATAGTAAAGGGTTCCCTTGGCTGATATTTCGGTGGCTACATTGAATGTACAAAAATGGCTATAAAATATATAATAAATATATTATTGAATGATATAATTCGAAAAGCTATAATTTAAAAATATAAAAAACCATTTTCATAAAAATTTAAAAAAAATAAAATATCCTATAAGAGTTTATCGTTGTATTCTATACTAAATTCTCTATAATAATGTTATATAGTAATATATTTAATTACTATTTATATTAAATTTTTATATTAAATTCTATAATCTATATTAATAAGTAATATACTAAGTATAATTATGTATATAATAAAATATAATAAGATTTTTCTTATATATTATTTATTAATTTTTATTTAATATATATAGAGAGAACGAAGAACTTTAACCCTAATGTTGTTCTGCCTCCTCCCTCACACAGCAAGCTGCCGTCTCCACGAAATATGAGCTTCACTGTATTGAGGTTGGATCATATTTTGTTTTATTTTGCTGTATTCTTAAATGACCAAAATGCTTTCCTATTTTGGTCATAGATATCCAATGTCTTCTTTAAGTTGCAGAGAAAAAGCTTTAACACCATTGATTGAGGGTTTAGATGGCGGTGATAGTGAGTCGAAAAGGGTCGGGTCAGGTTTAGGGCAGTGGATGAAAGGGCAGTTGTCGAGGACTCTATCAGTTAGTAGTGTGGCTTACCATAGGTCTGATCTGAGCTTGTTGCTTGATGTCATGGGGGCGTCATTGGCTCCGGTTCACGTCAGCACCGTGGACCCTTTGCCTCACCTTAGTATCAAAGAGACACCCATTGTAACTTTCTCTTTCTCTATTTTGTGGTTTTTCTTGACCCGACAAGGGTACTTGAAGGGGTTTAACTGAAGAAAGCAAAATCATGGTTTTTTTTAATACCTTCGGTCTAAAACTGGAGTAGAAATGCTAGTTACTTCTTTTTTGTTATTTTGGATTTTCGACCATTTTTTTGGTATATTTAACTCCTTGATAGTAGTTGAATGTGAGATCCATAAGATTTATTACCTTTATTTTTCATTTTTTGGTTAATTTTCTGTTTGGACTGTGAGAAAATTGAGGTTTATAGTCCTAGGTGCTAGTGTTTTTTGTTTTTACCCCAAATTCTTCAGAAGTTTGGGATCAGCGGTTTAGGTTTATTTTCCTTGTTTTATTTATTTTCCTGGGCTAAAAACAAATAAAAAAAAGTTCAAATTGTTTAGATAAACCATATCTTTATCTCTTGGAAACAAATATTGATTCAAAAAAATAATATTTTTATCTATCTCTCTATTTTATTCATTTTTATGTACATTAAAAAAATCATTGTTCTCAAAAAATATATTAATCAGTTAAAACTAAGAGGCAAAATAAAAACTTTGATAGAAAAACGGTATATTTGTCACCATCAGTTGATTGGTTGGTCCAGTAAAACAACTACAGATAGGTGTCCAAATGTTAGTTTTCTTCTTTAAAGTAGAGAAAGAAAAAACTCTTTTCTTTTCTTTATTAGATTTCAATCTTAAGAAAAAACTAAAAAGAAAAGAAAAAGCAAGCCGTGATTGGTTTGCAAAAGAAACACAAAAAAATCTGATTACGATTGAACTTTGATCATTATAATTAAAATGATTTATTTTTATTTTAATGACAATGACATGCCACCTGCACCTATCTTAGAAATGATAAATTTTGTTATATAAACTCAAGTTTGAAGGCAATTCTAGTCCTCAGGAGGCGTGATGTAACTCTGTTGGGCTTGGATTACTCACTCGGCCAGCCACCAAAAGAATCATAATTCTATACATTTTGCTTTAAACTAACTAAATTTACCAATGTTTCTTTTTCCTTAATAACTAGTTGTGTATCCACAACTCACTAATACAACTGAATTCAATAGACTCCTAAAAAGAAAATATATATAACTTGAATGAATTTCATTTCATCAATTCAATGTTTAATGCTATTCCATTATTTAAGGTTTAATGTACGATTTTTACTTGGTCCTATATGTTATTTTGTAAATTTGGTTTAATGTTGGCAAATAGATGAATTTGGCGACCTTTTTTTTATCTATTATATATCATTTGTGATCATTAAAATTTAAGATCATATTAGACCCTCTACTTCGGTAATTTATATTTTTTATCTATTATTCATTTATGTATATTAGCTATCTCATCACTAAATATAAACATAACATATGAGTTGCCTTTTTCCAACGTAGGTACGGAATTGAAGACTATCTCAAAGGGATGGTTGGGAACAGTTGATGAAGATCATTATTAAATATAGGTAGTAGATATATCTTATTAATTTGTTACATATAAGTTGTGAAACATGTATTAAGCTATAAATAAGTAGTCAAATATATAAGTTTTGTACACATTATGAAAGTTTTATAACTTATACATTATGAGTAGTCCTAAGTTAAGTTTAATTAAGTATGCATAATTTGGCTTGTAAAGTTTGGTGTATAAAGTATAGTTATATATGAATTTGAAAATTTGAAGTTAAGATTTGATGTTAAGTGGTATGTGGACAATTATATATATATTTAGTTATAAGTCCTTGGTAGCCCTCTTATTTCATCCCTAAAGTGCTATAATGCCTTTAAAATTCTGATTGGCTTAAAAAGTACATTTTAGACCATAAATAGTAATAATGGAATAGAATTTAGAGTAATTATATCAGTATAGTACAGTAGAAATTGCTTAGTTAAATGTGAGATTTTAATGTGACATCTCTTGATAAAAACATTTACTTAGGAGGTTTATTTTTTAAATATATTGGAAGAATGTATTGGCAAGGGATCTCATAGTGGTTCAAGTGAAAAAGCATGAGTAAATCATGTTGCATAAATCTTCTCCTTGTAGTTTCTTTCTTGTAAGAAATTGTATACCCTTCTTCAAGGCAAATAAAGTATTGTAGTGGCACTAGCTGGTCAAAAGCAAACTGAAAGGAGTGACAAGATGATAGATTTGGATTGTAGTATGATATGGTTTCTTGTAATGGGTGACTTCAGAGGGACATTTGTTTATTTCCTTTTTTTAAAAAAATATGTTTTGACTTCTACTCTGTACAAGTGGTTCAGAGCTTTTTTTAATAGACTCCCTTATTTTTGATATGGTTGGCTGACTTTTTGTGTTTCTAACTGAACCATTTTTGAATTCACAGTCTGCAGTTCGAGATTTGAAAGCACAGCTGAAGCCACCAACTATGCAGGTACTAACAAACTCTAAAACTTATTCTCTTGAAGAAAATAGTTTTAAGGTTCTCTTTTTGCTTGATGTTTATATATATTAGTAAAACCTTCTAAATTTTACCTTGACATCTCTATGTTTTAGAAAACTTATAAATTATCCATCCTAAAGGTCTATCATCAAATGTTTCAGCATTCACTCTTCACCATTACAATTCCTGTATATATTATGTTAAAGTTTACAAATTTCTAGGATTTTAATCAATAACATGGTATTCTTATATTTTATTGCTCTTTTCTTTTCTTTTTTTCCCTCATTCCCTAAATGTTATTCAAAGTAGCTATTCATGTGTTTAGGAGTTTTATTTGGAGTTGAGTATTGATGCTCTTATCATATTTTAGGAAATCATTACCATTCTAGAATTAACATTTTCTGCTTATGATATCCTAGGCATCTTCTAACTATTTTTGCACTGGTGGTTTCTTGTTATATTTGTTCACAGAACATTTTTGGCTATCTTGACAGGCAAAAGGCTACTGCTTGACCCAGCAATTCATGAGGAATTTACACGATTATAAGTTTGTGCATTAACTTCCTGATTGCATTTTTAAATATGTTGTTTAGAAAAATTCCCAATGCGATTATTCTTTACTTATGTACTTTATTATGCATCCCTGGATTCATTATGAATAGAGACAAATAAAATCTTATTCTAGGGAATAAGTGACATCATATATCAAAAAGCTTTTCAAGCTAAATCATTTCTTAGGGATGTTATGATTTTAGAGTACAGTTCTTCCTTGGTTTTTGCTAAACAGATTATTCCTTAATCATTTAAATTGATTTTCAGATGCATGAATTGGCAATGAATCTTGCTTTGTAGAAATCTCAAAATGCAGAAATCAGGAGTCAGTTCGAAGGTTAGTGGTGTAGCAATGCAAATTTAGAGATTTTATTGTGTGAAAATTACACATTGCTTGTTAACTAATACCTAAACTTATCCTTTTCCTTCCTCATTCATCGATAAAGTTTTCAAAATTTTACTTGCTATTTAGAGGAGCTCTGGTATGTTGCTTGAAACCAGCATGGCTTACATTGAGGCTTTAGTGAAGTTTTTGTTACTAACTACCAAGTGGTGGGCATTTGAATGCTTGTTGGCTAATACTTTAAATTTAGGGGTTCTATTTCTTAAATCAACATGCTTCCTATCCTATACCCTTTATTTATCTTTTGTTTTTGCTTCCAAATGCTCGCCTCTGGCCATGTACTTCCCAGACGATTTTCCTTTCTACCTGGCTTAAAGAACATATGAACAAAAAGTAACCAAAACTAATGATTGCTTCTCTGAGCAGGCGGTTGATAATTTGACGATTTCACACTGCACAATATACAATGAAGTTAAATTTGTTTGTTTCAATGCTTATAGAGTAAAACACCTACAGGTTTTAGTTTATATGTTGCTTAATTTGTTTACTAATTTGTTTTGTGCTTTAGTAGAGCCAGTATCTCGAGGAGTTTTTACTCTTTTTTATATTTGTACAAGCAATTAGAATTGTGTTAACTAGGACTTGAAAATGCATTTGATGCTTAACACCTTTTTTTCCCAAGCTTTTTCCCAATATCAGTCACTTGTGATCATGGTGGCTTTGTGATGATTTTGCATCAAGGAAAATACCACTTTGGCTCATTAGTGGAGCCCATGTCATGATTTTGGTTTTTTGGAAAATATCACTTTGTCTTGTTCATAGGGGCGATGTCATGATTTTGGATTTGTGGAAAATAACACTTTGGCTATGTCTTAATTCGTTCAAAATTTAATTGATTTCACTTTTTTGTGGTACTTAAGCAATAGATATGGTGATCTTAGTTCCACTTTGGCTATGTCTTAGTTCGTTCAGAATTTAATTGGTTTAACGTTTTTGTTGTACTTAAGCAATAGAAATGGTGATCTTAGTTCCACTTTTGCTATTAAATGCAGGACTTTATAGACATATGGAAGGGCTGACAAACGATGTAGATAAATCAAATGAAATGGTAGTATTTCTTCTCAGTGTTCATTAGGGTTAAAATAGCTTTTGAAAGTGCTTTGTTTTAGCCACCTAACTACATTTTAGTAAAATGTTGCTTGCACTTATGGAACTGTTCGTTTGTAGATGGTCTAAAATGTTTGTACCTTGTACATTAAACATGCCTTTCATTGGTTTGATATTCTTTCAGAATATTTTGTAGTCCTCAGCAGTTTTCATTATCATGGGGCACATCATTGGTCAAACATGATACTCTGCTGTCAACTGTGGAATAATGTCTTCATCCACTTTCATTTAAAAGAGATAGAGTAAATAAAATTTATATGGGCATAAATATTCGTAAGTTATATAATTTTTTGTTGAAGTATATATCAAGAGAAAATTTGTGAACTTTGATATAATAATGGAGCATCTTTAAACTGTCTCCATGATATGCCTATTCTATCTTTCATTTTTTATCTTTTATTTTATTTCCTTTCTTCCTTCAATTAGGAGATATAGAACATATTTATTAAATAATTATTAGAAAATTGTAATATTTTTAGTAACGAAATAGTGACGGAAAAATCCCTAGCCAATTTTTTTACCATATGGCAACTTTATCGATGGAAATTTAAGGACTGTCGTAAATTTATCTACGAAACATATTATTCCGTTGGAAATTTGCCTACGGATTTGTTATTTTTGTAGGAAAATTTAGTGATGGATAATATAGTTCCGTCTGCATTTTTAACAACGGATTTGATTCCGTTGGTAAATATGGCAAATGCGAAAAGTTTTTGGTTTACATCTCCCAACAAAATTACCGACGGATGTTATTGTTGTCGGTAAATTTACCGATGGAAAATTTTCCATCAGTAAAAGTACCTACAACTGGATCTCCAATGCCATTTTCCATTGCTAAATTCCATCGGCAATTTGTTTCCCTACGAAAATTCACTCAATTCTGTCGGTAATTTTTGTCAGCAAAATGAATTTTTCTTTTAGTGATATATATATATTGTACTTAGGCAAAGCCAGTTACTTTGTTCGAGTTCCCACCGAAGCCAAATCCATAGGATACATTAAATAGCATATACATGTTAGAGTCATTAGGTTACTTCTTACTGTCCTTAAAATATAAAATTGTATATCCATGGCAAAACCGTGGCTCTGATACCATGTTGGAATTTAACGGTTACATGCATCACATACATGAGCGGAATTTTAAAATTTTTAACCATTAGATCTGATCTTGCTATGAATACACAATATAACTATATGAGAATAAGAAAAATCACCTTTGATTTTTGTTGAATAGTTGATTTTACTTCGCACTGGGTTGTCGCAAACCACAGTGTCCAAAATCGAACACCTCCAATGAGTAATCCACACTAGAGAGAGGTAAATTGAACCAACAAATTGGTGTTTAACTAGGACCGGCCGAAATTCCCAAGAGCTAGCTTAGGAGTTGGTGCAAAAGGGAGAGAGAGATTAAGAGAAAAGACTTTCTTTTTGTTTTAATCACTTAACCCTAATTCTCATTAGTTGGCCTTTTATAGTTAGGTTAAAATTCCAACTCCTTAAAGAGATTGGGCTCTTTAAAATTGCTGGAGAATTATTAATTGGGCCTATGGAATTAATTATAATCATTTGGGCTTAATTAAATCCAATTTAATCCATTTCATAAAAGCCTATGCACAAAATCCACAAACTAGGCCCTTTGTGCATCTAATTGAATTTAAATACCCAAATGGATTCCAAATCCAACCAAATTAAATATGTTAGTTCCATAACACTTATTTAACATATATAAATTAATTTGGTCCAAGAAAAATGCCCTTTAAGCCCATCTGTATGGAGTTGGCGTGTGGCCCTCTTCTTGAGGGCTTCCTTCAACTTCTTCATTCCTTTGGCCCTTTATAATTTCTCCAATGGACCTGTTAATATTATATTAGTCCTATAACACTTATAGTAGTCTTATAACACTTAAAAGATAATAATAATTAATCATAAAATACATTATTTCAATTAGGTCCAATTTTGCAAAACATTTCTTAAAAGTTCTGCGGACAATTTTATTTGATCATAATTAATTAAACTCTTTAATTAATTATTATCTTATTCACTTCTCTACCTTCATAATAATATCAAATATTATTATCCTTGTTATTTTACCATTTTACCCTTTTCTTTATATGTGTGTGACCTATTGGGTTCCTGTCCATGTTGGCAGTATATTATGTAATTGTGAGTTCCATTCAAAACTCACATTAATTAAACTCCTTTAAATCATCTTTTCAATCCATATTGATACTTTTGATACATCATTATACAAGTCATGATTGGCCTTTAGCTAGGCATCATGACTACCCAAATGTCAGGAAAGTCATGTGGTTTGACTGTACCCTTCCATAGAAACAATTACGTGCAATTACTCCTTTCACCACTCTTATCTCAATTAGATTCTGAGTATGGATTTCTGTCAACTCATATAAATCTAATTATGTATGTTCTATTAATTTAACCATTGTTCCTAAAATGCTCTTCATAGATCTCCATCCATCTCGGCATATTACTCTGGCCAGAGATTCTCTGAACAAGGCAATTATAGAATCATGCGAGATAACTTCCCGTGTTAAATCTGGGATGGTGAATCCTTTGTCAATCACTCAACTATCTTCAAGTAGGTAATGATATACCTAATCTCCTAACTATGTTCACTCCCAGTTGGAAGTAATCAGTTATGGAGTCAAAGTATACCACTTGCTACTTAAGAAAACTTTGGTGATCTCAAGTCTAAGGATACTTGCACAACCACTATGAAGAGATTCCTCACTGACATAGATTTAATATCCATGTGAGGATTCTCTATGTAGGTCTCCAATGAACTTGTTCTTCTAACAAGCATCCACATGTTAGCTTTGATTATCTTCCATAATCACAGTAATGAGAACCACTGCTTGAACCATTCAAGAAGCATAACATGTGCTAGTCTGTCCGAATTAACAATGTACTATCTTGTTAATTCTATGACTAGGGATATTTAGATATTAAGACATTTGCATCCAATAGACATCTCACAGCATGAACACCTTTATGATTTCCTTTGCACTGTGTTTATAATATCTAGGACTTCATTTATTAATTTAAGATTTTCAAACTCATGTATTCAAACATAGCATTAATAAATGAATGATGCCTTTTGTTAAGAATATAAATTTCATACATATGAAAGACATCCCTATTACATGGGCTCTAGGGCATAATCTCTAACAATTCTACTATTCTTTGGTTGTGCCTTGGTTATCTTCTTCTTCTTCTTCTGCTTTTTGCCTTTAGCAGAAGTGTCAATCATGACACTTTTTAGATCCTTCTTAAAGGATCAATCAGCTGGTTTAAGCACGTTGATTAACTCAGGAATTGTAACTTAGAACTAGATCATGTTAATGTTAAGCACGAAAGGTGCAGTGCATAACTTGGAGCCAACGAGTACAAGATTAAATCTATGTATAGATCATTATCCATTACATAGCCAAGTCTAGTCAAATGCTCAATATACCCATACGTCTTCAATGCATGAGTAGCAGCTGAAGTGCGTTCCACCATTTTGCAGCTAAATAGATCTCTAGCAATCTCATATTGCTCAGTTCTAGCCAGAGAAGAATAAAGCTCCTCATGATGCAAAATGATTATTCTTGCATCCATGATCTCATGCTGCTTCTGAAGCTTCGAGGACATAGCACCCAGCATCGGATATGCTGCCGCTTCACTATCCTCAATGTATTTTTTATAAGTGCCTTTGATCTCATCAATGGCATCATCTGAAGGAAGTGGTGGTGGATCTTTATCTAAGACATAATGGATCTTTTCAGCTCTAAGAACAATTCTCACTTACCTGATCTAGTCAGAATAGTTGTTGCCAACCAGCTTGTTATCCAAGATTTATCATATATTAATGTTTGATGTGCTCATGATGATGACCTAGATGTAAAAAAGAAAACATATAAAAGTATGTTCATATATATATATATGCGTTAATAAGGTCTTTAACTAATCCATTTACTCCCACTATTTTGTTACGAATTAATAGCCTCACTATTTAATCCGAGAAAACCCGATGGTTTTCCTAGTGGGCCAATATCCAATCCTTGATATATAATTTGACCTTGACTATGGTCAACAAGCCAAACTCCATACCGTTGAAATTTAGGTATCTCTATACAAATTGTGTCTCTACATAACTATTGGATCATTAGGTTATCAACTCTTGATAAATGTATATCATATATACATTCCTTAATCTTGCCTCTAGAACCATTAGCCTTGACTATGGTCAACAAACTAAGGAGGTAGCTAAGATAACTCATTTAATTAGAATTGAACATATTCGATATAATGTGAGCTTGACTGTGGTCAAAAACCCACACTATAAAGAACTTTGGTTCTCCTCAAATTAATGGAAAGCTTATATACCTCAGTATTTGTTTGAGGGTTTTAGTTAATTAAGTCTCATCATACATGGTTGGCATACATTGGTATGCATCCTATATCTATCATATAAATATAAGCATACAAATATGGTATAGTTATGGACTTTACTGCATTGATTTCCCCGAGCTAAGAGGGAAATCAAAAGGTCACACCTAGGTAGTATGCATGATTCAAACAAGTAAAAAAATAATTACATTATCTTCAAGCTTGTTGGATCTCCATCCGGTCCATCTTGCTCCTTGATAGTGGTCTCCATCTTTATTTCTAATTCTAATCTAAGTAATCTAATTACATGTTACAATTTGAAAAAGAAATACAAACCAAAAACAAGTGGCTGGGACATGACAATCCTCATTGGGCCAAAACATGCATAATGCTCAATCACATTGGGCCTTGTCCATAACTATCCATCATGCCAATCATGCATCCTTATATGCATTTCTAATGCATAAAGTAAAACATATAATGGATTACTAACTTTGTTTCAACTCTTGAAACAAACTTTTGAGTTATTTCAATAATGTGATCAAATTAGGATACTTTTTCCATTTTAGAAACTTTCATTTTAGGAAACATTTTTGCATGTATGTGTTATTGCCTTAATTATGAATCCAAATGATTATTAATTAATCATCAATTGATTATTTAATTAATTAATCATATTACATAATTAAAAAATCAATTTTGATCTTATAACAAGGGTAGGCAGAAACCCACACAACAAAATCCTTAAAGTGTGTCCACACACAAACTAATTTTGTGTCTATTGGACCACTTTGGCCTTTTGGAATAAGCCAAGCCCACTCCAGCCCTTAAAACCCATTAATAAACTTAATTATAGTTTATAATATTTAATTTAAATCATCTCCTTGGGCCCAACAAGTCATTCACTAATTTCAACCAAGTCCGTAAACATAATTAAGCCCATTAAGTGGTTTTAATAAATTAAAATTAATCCAATAAATTTACGGCCCATTTTAATTAATCCAATTAATTAAGAAAACTTTAATATATCAGATTTAGAAGATTAAAAATCCTTTTAAGTAAGAACACATCAAGAACACACCAAGAACACCAATTTATCGAACATTTCAACTAAACTAGTTTTCATGCAAAACTTGTTCGATTTTAATTCCGTTCAATCCTACGGCTTAATATCACATATTAAACACATAAAATATCATCTAAATGATTTTTAAATTGATCCATAAGAAATTAAATTAGAACAGCCCCTTAAATCACCTAGGGTTTCACGCCAAACCCTAATGGGTTTCACGCCAAACCCTAATCACAATCATTCAAAAAATTCGTTTTTGTTCCCACCAAATTTATTTGATCACACATATAACCAGAAATCAATATTTCTCATTCATGAACAATCAAATATAATATTTTAAAGTTCATGAAATAAATAACTCAAAACAAAATAAAACTTATTCCGCAGAAAAATATAGAATTGTATATCCATGGCAAAACCGTGGCTCTAATACCATGTTGGAATTTAACGGTTACATGCATCACATACATGAGCAGAATTTTAAAATTTTTTAACCATTAGATCTGATCTTGCCATGAATACACAATATAACTATGTGAGAATAAGAAAAATCACCTTTTATTTTTGTTGAACAATTGATTTTACTTCGCACCGGTTTGTCGCAAACCACAGTGTCCAAAATCGAACACCTCCAATGAGTAATCCACATTAGAGAGGGGTAAATTGAACCAACAAATTGGTGTTTAACTAGGGCTGGCCGAAATTCCCAAGAGCTAGCTTAGGAGTTGGCGCAAAAGGGAGAGAGAGATTAAGAGAAAATACTTTCTTTTTGTTTTAATCACTTAACCCTAATTCTCATTAGTTGGCCTTTTATAGTTAGGTTAAAATTCCAACTTATTAATGAGATTGGGCTCTTTAAAATTTCTGAAGAATTATTAATTGGGCCTCTGGAATTAATTATAATCATTTGGGCTTAATTAAATCCATTTTAATCCTTTTCATAAAAGTCTATGCATAAAATCCACAAACTAGGCCCTTTGTGCATCTAATTGAATTTAAATACTCAAATGGATTCCAAATCCAACCAAATTAAATATGTGAGTTCCATAACACTTATGTAACATATATAAATTAATTTGGTCCAAGAAAAAGCCCTTTAAGCCCATCTGTATTGAGTTGGCGTGTGGCCCTCTTCTGGAGGGCTTCCTCCAACTTCTTCACTCCTTTGGCCCTTTATAATTTCTCCAAAATACCTATTAATTATTATATCAGTCCTATAACACTTATAGTAGTCTTATAGCACTTATAAGATAATAATAATTAATCATAAAGTAAATTATTTTAATTAGGTCCAATTTTGCAGAACATTTCTTAAAAGTTTCGCGGATAATTTTATTTGATCATAATTAATTAAACTCTTTAATTAATTATTATCTTATTCACTTCTCTACCTTCATAATAATATCAAATATTATTATCCTTGTTATTTTACCATTATACCATTTTCTCTATATGTGTGTGACCTATTGGGTTCCTGTCCATGTTGGCAGTATAATATGTAATTGTGATTTCTATTCAAAACTCACATTAATTAAACTCCTTTAAATCATCCTATCAATCCCTATTGATACTTTTGATACATCATTATACAAGTCATGATTGGCCTCTAGCTAGGCATCATGACTACCCAAATGTCAGGAAAGTCACGTGGTTTGACTGTACCCATCCATAGAAACAGTTACCGTGCAATTACTCCTTTCACCACTCTTATCTCAATTAGATTCTGAGTATGGATTTCTGTCAACTCATATAAATCTAATTATGTATGTTCTATTAATTTAACCATTGTTTGTAAAATGCCCTTCATGGATCTCCATCCATCTCAACATATTACTCTGGCCAGAGATTCACTGAACAAGGCAATTATAGAATCATGCGAGATAACTTCCCTTGTTAAATCTAGGATGGTGAATCCTTTGTCAATCACTCAACTATCTTCAAGTAGGTCATGATATACCCAATCTCCTAACTATATTCACTCTCAGTTGGAAGTAATCAATTATGGAGTCAAAGTATACCACTTGCTACTTAAGATAACTTTGGTGATATCAAGTCTAAGGATACTTGCACAACCGCTATGAAGAGATTCCTCACCGACATAGATTTAATATCCATGTGAGGATTCTCTATGCAGGTCTCTAATGAACTTGTTCTTCTAACAAGCATGCACATGTTAGCTTTGATTATCTTCCATAATCACAGTTATGAGAACCACTACTTGAACCATTCAAGAAGCCTAACATGTGCTAGTCTGTCCGAATTAACAATGTCCTATCTTGTTAATTCTATGACTAGGGATATTTAGATATTAAGACATTTGCATGCAATAGAAATCTCACATTATGAACACCTTCATGATTGCCTTTGCACTGTGTTTATAATATCTAGGACTTCATTTATCAATTTAAGATTTACAAACTCATGTATTCAAACATAGCATTAATGAATGAATGATGCCTTTTATTAAGAATATAAATTTCATACATATGGAAGACATCCCTATTACATGGTCTCTAGGGCATACTCTCTAACAATTCCACTATTCTTTGGTTGTGCCTTGGTTATCTTCTTCTTCTTCTTCTTCTTCTTCTTCTTGCCTTTAGCAGAAGTGACAACCATGACACTTTTTAGATCCTTCTTAAAGGATCAATCAGCTGTTTTGAGCATGTTGATTAACTCAAGAATTGTAACTTGGAACTAAATGATGTTAATTTTAAGCACGAAAGGTGCAGTGCATAACTTAGATCCAACGAGTACAATATTAAATCTATGTATAGATCATTATCCATTACATAGCCAGTCTAGTCAAATGCTCAATATACCCATACATCTTCAATGCATGAGTAGCAGCTAAATTTCCTTCCACCATTTTGTAGCTAAATAGAGCTCGAGCAATCTCATATTGCTCAGTTCTAGCCAGAGAAGAATAAAGCTCCTCATGATGCAAAATGATGGTTCTTGCATCCATCATCTCATGCTGCTTCTAAAGCTTCGAGGACATAGCACCGAGCATCAGATATCCTACCGCTTCACTATCCAACATGTATTTTTTATAAGTGCCTTTGATCTCATCAATGGCATCATCTGAAGGAAGTGGTGGTGGATCTTTATCTAAGACATAATGGATCTTTTCAGCTCTAAGAACAATTCTCACTTGCCTGATCTAGTCAGAGTAGTTACTGCCAACCAGCTTGTTATCCAAGATTGATCATATATTAATGTTTGATGTGCTCATGATGATGACCTAAATGTAAAAAAGAAACATATGAGAGTATGTTCATATATATATATGCATTAATAAGGTCTTTAACTAATCCATTTACTCCCACTATTTTATTACGAATTAATAGCCCTCACTATTTAATCTGAGAAAACCCGATGGTTTTTCCTAGTGGGCCAATATCCAATCCTTGATATATAATTTGACCTTGACTATGGTCAACAAGCCAAACTCCATACCGTTGAAAGGTAGGTATCTCTATACAAATTGTGTCCCTACATAACTATTGGACCATTAGGTTATCAACTCTTGATAAATGTATATCATATATACATTCCTTAATCTTGCCTCTAGAACCATTAGCCTTGACTATGGTCAACAAACTAATGAGCTGGCTAAGATAACTCATTTAATTAGAATTTATCGTATTCGATATAATTTGAGCTTGACTGTGGTCAACAACCCACACTATAAAGAACTTTGGTTCTCGTCAAATTAATGGAAGGCTTATATACCTCAGTATTTGTTTGAGGGTTTTAGTTAATTAAGTCTCATCATACATGGTTGGCATACATTGGTATGCATCCTATATCTATCATATAAATATAAGCATACAAATATGGTATAGTTATGGACTTTACTGCATTGATTTCCCCAAGCTAAGAGGGAAATCAAAAGGTCACACCTAGGTAGTATGCATGATTCAAACAAGTAAAAAAATAATTACATTATCTTCAAGCTTGTTGGATCTCCATCCGGTCCATCTTGCTCCTTGATAGTGCTCTCCATCTTTATTTCTAATTCTAATCTAAGTAATCTAATTACATGTTACAATTTGAAAAAGAAATACAAACCAAAAACAAGTGGCCAGGACATGACAATCCTCATTGGGACAAAACATGCATAATGCTCAATCACATTGGGCCTTGTCCATAACTATCCATCATGCTAATCATGCACCCTTATATGTATTTCTAATGCAAAAAGTAAAACATATAATGGATTACTAACTTTGTTTCAACTCTTGAAACAAACTTTTGAGTTATTTTAATAATGTGATCAAATTAGGATACTTTTTCCATTTTAGAAACTTTCATTTTAGGAAACATTTTTGCATGTATGTGTTATTGCCTTAATTATGAATCCAATTGATTATTAATTAATCATCAATTGATTATTTAATTAATTAATCATATTAAATAATTAAAAAATCAATTTTGAGCTTATGACAAGGGTAGGCAGAAACCCACACAACAAAACCCTTAAAGTGTGTTCACACACAAACTAGTTTTGTGTCTATTGGACCACTTTGGCCTTTTTGGAATAAGCCAAGCCCACTCCAGCCCTTAAAACCGATTAATAAACTTAATTATAGTTTATAATATTTAATTTAAATAATCTCCTTGGGCCTAGCAAGTCATTCACTAATTTAAACCAAGTCCGTAAATATAATTAAGCCCATTAAGTGGTTTTAATAAATTAAAATTAATCCAATTAATTTACGGCCCATTTTAATTAATCCAATTAATTAAAAACACTTTAATATATCAGATATATCAGATTTAGAAGATTAAAAATCCTTTTAAATAAGAACACACCAAGAACACCAATTTATCGAACATTTCAACTAAACTAGTTTTCATGCAAAACTTGTTCGATTTTAATTTCATTTGATACTATGGCTTAATATCACATATTAAACACATAAATTATCATCAAAATGAACTTAAAGTTGATCTATAAAAAATTAATTTAGAACAGCTCCTAAAATTAAAAGCCATTCACGCCAAAACCATGATCCCTTTCTCAGAAGAATCGTTTTTGTTTTCGTTTTATTTATTTAATTATACATATATACAGAAATCAATATTTCTCATTCATGAACAATCAAATCTGATATTTAAAAGTTCATGAAATAAATAACTTGGAAATAAAACTTATTGTTATGCTTTTTCTAGAAGCTTAAATACTGCAAGTATACGGTGTACCAGTTATAGTACTTCAGATATGGATCCCACGAGGAAATGTTGATTGAAATTACCCACTATTGCTACTTAATTTTAATCTTGTTTACAATGTTCATAAGTGGAAATTAATTCTAACTACTCTAATGCCCAAATTAATTAAATCCTAGTTAAATATAATTAAAGAAGACAATGCATATAATGAAATTAAATAATCATGCACTTGATACCATTATTTTAATTATAAGTTTTAATCTTATTAGCAAGCCAAGTTGGAATATATTTCTAATCCACTCTCTCGACATGAATTAAATTGCCCAAAACCTACAATTAAAGTGCTAATTCTCAACTCTCGTTAATGAACTGGTTGATTTTAATTTCACATTTTAAGATTAATCACCAACTTATAGCAATTATCTCCACATGTGATCTCTCTAACTATGCTTTGATAACGAATTTCCTATTAACTTTTAATAAGACATTGCTCTCGCTAACTCTCTTATTTATGACCATTTTGTTTATTTTCAGAGAAGGAATTGAACATTTAAGGTCTTCTTCCTTAACCTATAATGATACTAATATAATTTTAATAGCAAATTCTACACTCAAAGATTAACTAAGTAAATGGAAATAGAAAATTGTCATATATAAACAAATGCAAACATAATATTCATGTAAAAGATTACAAGGAAGAGAAATAAAATTTAGAACAAGAAGAAGGGGATCTCTCAACCCTTTTCCCTTCACACAAGATGTCTTCTCCCTTGCTTTTGTCTCCTTCTTCAAGTCATGAAAATAAAAATTAAGTTCTAAAAATTGCTATTGTTCTTAAGATCACAAATTAAATTCCAAAGAAAATCATCCTACAAAAATCTATTCACTTGGCATATATATGTGTCTCTAAAAGATATGACCCTTCAAAGATAACTTTTCACAAAAGTTGTATTTTGTGGGGAAAAATTGCATCTCTTTATAAATTTTAACTCCTTATCCACCCTGTGTCGCTCTTGGGATGCTTGTCACGCTTGCGACAAGAAATACCCCTACATGGCTTGCTCCGCTGGCTATCGTGAGCCTTCCTTGCTTTGTCGCCCTCGCGACAAGACACGCAATTGGCCACTGTCCTGGCTTTTTTCCCTGCTTGTTGTCGTGACCTCGCCTTCGTTGTCGCGCTCGTGACAATCCCTTTGTAGCTCACATGGCTCTCTTTCTTCCACTTGACTCCTTTAATCCTTAAATCATCTCGATTCTTCTATAATATAAATAAAACAACCGTAAACACAAAAAACATATAAAAGCAACAAAATCTAGATAAAATACGAAAATAATAAACAAAATTCAAAACAAAACTACGCATTAAAACACAATATTTATGAGCTTTTCAAGCTCATATCACTTATTCCGTAGAAAAATATAGAATTGTATATTCATGGCAAAACCTGGCTCTGATACCATGTTGGGAATTATCGATTACATGCATCTTATACATAAGTGAAATTTAAAATTTTTAACCAATATATCTAATTTTTCCATGAATTTACAATATACATATTAATGAGAATAAGAAAAATCACCTTTGATTTTTGTTGAAAAGTTTATTTTACTTCTCACCGAGTTGCCACAAACCACAATGTCTAAAATCAAACACCTCCAATGATTAATCCACACTAGAGAAGGATTGAACGAACCACCAATTGGGAGGAACCAGGGCTGGCCGAAATCCCTAGATGCTAACTAGGGAAGTGGCAGCTAGGGTTGAGAGTAGAGAGAGAGTGTTTTCTTAATTGTTTACACTTACTTAACCCTAATTCCACATCTCTTGGATATTTATAGTTACGTTAAAATATCCAACCTCATAATGGGGTTGGGCTCTTTAAAATTGCTGGAGAATTATTAATTGGGCTTCTGAAATTATTTATAATTATTTGGGCTCAATTAAATCTAATTTAAACCCTTTCACAAAAGACTATGTACAAAACCCACAAACTAGGCCCTTTGTACATATACTTAGATTTAATTACCCAAATGAATTCCAAATCCAACCAAATTAAATATGTAGGCTTCACAACACTTATGTAACATATTTAATTTTTTTGGTATAAGAAGTAGGCCTCTAAGGCTTTTTGTTTTGGAGTTGGCGTGTGGCCCTTCTTCTAGAGGGCTTCTATGCCAACTTCACTTCTTTGAGCCTTTATAATTCCTCTAATGGACCTATTAATTATGATATCAGCCCTATAACACTTATAGTTCAATAATAATCAATTATGAAATACATTATTTCATTTAGGTCCAATTTCACATAACATTTCAAAAAAAGTTCTGCAAACAATTTTACTTAATCATAATAAATTAAACTCTTTAATTGATTATTATCTTATTCACTTATCTATCTCCATAATAACATCAAATATTATTATCCTTTTCATTTTACCATTTTATCCTTTTTCTCTATATGTGTGTGACCTATTAGGTTCCTGTCCATATTGCCAGTATAATACGTAATTGTGATTTCTATTCAAAACTCACATGATTTAAACTTCTTTAAATCATTTTATCAATCCCTATTGATATTCTTGATACACTATTATAAAAATCATGATTGGACTCTAGCTAGGCATCTTGACTACCCAAATGTCAGGAAAGTTAAGTGGTTTGACTATACCCTTCCATAGAAACAGTTATCGTGCAATTACTCCTTCCACCACTCTTATCTCAATTATATTCTGAGTATGGATTTATGTCAACTCATATAAATCTAATTATATATGTTATATTAATTTAACCATTGTTCCCAAAATGCCCACTATGGATCTCTATCCATCTTGGCATATTACTCTTTCCAGAGATTCTCTAAACAAGGCAATTATATAATCATGTGAGATAACTTCCTTTATTAAATTTAGGATGGTGAATCCTTTGTCAATCGCTTAACTATCTTCAAGTAGGTCATGATATACCCAATCTCCTTACTATGTTCACTCCCAGTTGGAAGTAATCAGTTATGGAGTTAAAATATACCAATTGCTACTTAAGATAACTTTTGTGATCTCAAGTCCAAGGATACTTGCACAACTGCTATGAAGAGATTCCTCACTGACATAGATTTAATATCCATATGAGGATTCTCTTTGCAGGTCTCCAATGAACTTTTTCTTCTAAGCAGCATCCATATGTTAGCTTTGATTATCTTTCATAATCACAGTTTTGAGAACCACTGCTTGAACGATTCAAGAAGCATAATATGTGTTAGTCTGTCTGAATTAACAATGCCCTATCTTGTTAATTCTATGACTAGGGATATTTAGATATTAACACATTTGCATGCGATAGACATCTCATATCATGAACACTTTCATGATTGCCTTTACACTGTGTTTATAATATCTTGGACTTCATTTATTAATTTAAGATTTATAAACTTGTGTATTTAAACATAGCATTAATAAATGAATGATGCCTTTTATTGAGAATATGAATTCATACATACGAAATACATCCTTATTACATGGGCTCTAGGGCATACTCTCTAATACACTCTAGCCCTTAAAACCCATTTATAAACTTAATTATAGTTTATAATATTTAATTTAAATCATCTCTTTGGGCCCACCAAGTCATTCAGTAATTTAAACCAAGTCCATAAATACAATTAACCCATTAAGTGGTTTTAATGAATTAAAATTAATCCAATTATTTTAAATCCCATTTTAATTAATCCAATTAATTATAAACACATTAATATATCATATTTAGAAGATTAAAAATCATTCTAAACATGAACACATCAAGAAGATACCAAGAACACACGAAGAACACCAATTTATCGAACTTTTCGACTAAACTAGTTTTCATGCAAAACTTGTTCGATTTTAATTTTGTTTGATCTTATAGTTTAATATCACATATTAAAAACATAAATTATTATCAAAATGATCTTAGAATGGATCAATAAAAAATTAATTTAGAACAGCCCCTAAACTTTAATGAAAAATAAAAGCCATTCATGCCATAAACAATGGCTCTTTTCTCAAAAGAATCATTTTTATTTTTTTTTTATATATTTGATCACATACATCCAGAAATCAATATTTCTTATTCATGAAAAATCAAATAAGATATTTTAAAGTTCATGAAATAAATAACTCAAAAATAAAACTATTCCACTAAAATATATAATTGTAGATTCATGGCAAAACCGAGGCTCTCATACCATGTTGGATATTATCGGTTACATGCATCTCATACACAAGTGAAATTTAAAATTTTTAACCAATAGATCTGATCTTGCCTTGAATTTACAATATACATATTAATGAGAATAAGAATAATCACCTTTGATTTTTGTTATACAATTGATTTTCCTTCCCACCGGGTTGTCACAAACCACAGTGTCGAAAATCAAACACCTCCAATGAGTAATCCACACTAGAGAAGGATTGAATGAACCAACAAAGGAAGAGAACAAGGGCTGGCCAAAATTCCCTAGATTTTAGTTAGGTTAAAAATCCAACTTGGTAATAGGATTAGGCTCTCTAAAATTACTGGAGAAATATTAATTGGGCTTCTAGAATTATTAATAATTTATTTGGGCTCAATTAAATTTAATTTAAGCCCTATCACAAAAGACTATGCACAAAACCCACAAACTAGGTCCTTTGTGCATATACTTGGATTTAATTACCTAAATGAAATCCAAATCCAACCAAATTAAATTTGTAGGCTCCATAACACTTATGAAATATATTTAATTTATTTTAGTCTAAGAATTAGGCCTCTAAGGCCTTTTTTTTGTAGTTGGCGTGTAACCCTTCCTCTGGAGGGTTTCCGTGCAAACTTCACTTCTTTGGCCCTCTTTAATTCCTCCAATGGATATATTAATTATTATATCAGCCTTATAACACTTATAGTCCAATAATAATTAATTATGAAATATATTATTTCAATTAGGTCCATTTTACAGAACATTTCTAAAAAGTTCTACAAAACAATTTTACTTGATCATAATTAATTAAACTCTTTAATTAATTATTCTCTTATTCACTTCTCTATCCCCATAATAATATCAAATATTATTATCCTTGGCATTTTATCATTTTATCATTTTCTCTATATGTGTGTGACCTATTGGGTTCCTGTCCATATTAGTAGTATAATATTTAATTGTGAGTTCTATTCAAAACTCACATGATTTAAACTTCTTTAAGTCATTTTATCAATCCCTATTGATATTTGTAATAAACTATTATACAATTAATGAGCGGCCTCTAGCTAGACATCATAACTACCCAAATGTCAGGAAAGTTAAGTGGTTTGACTATACCCTTCCATATAAACAATTGTCGTGCAATTACTCCTTTCACCACTCTTATCTCAATTAGATTCTTAGAATGGATTTCTATTAACTTATATAAATCTAATTATGTATGTTCTAATAATTTATCCATTGTTACCAAAATGCCCTTCTTGGATCTCTATCCATCTTTGAATATTACTTTTGCCAGAGATTCTCCGAACAAGGCAATTATAAAATCATGCGAGATAACTTCCTTTAATAAATCTGGGTTGGTGAATCCTTTGTTGATCACTCAACTATCTTCAAGTAGGTCATGATATACCCAATCTCCTAACTATGTTTACCACCAGTTGGAAGTAATCAGTTATGGAGTCAAAATATACCACTTGCTACTTAAGATAACTTTGGTGATCTCAAATCTAAGGATGCTTGCACAACCACTATGAAGAGATTCCACACTGACATAGACTTAATATTCTTGTGAGGATTCTCTTTGTATGTCTCTAATGAACTTGTTCTTCTAAGAAGCATCCATATGTTAGCTCTGGTTATCTTCCATAATTACAGTAATGAGAACCACTGCATGAACCAATCAAGAAGCATAACATGTGCTAGTCTGTCCGAGTTAACAATGTTCTGTCTTGTTAATTCTATGACTTTGGATATTTAGATATTAACACATTTGAATGCAATAGACATCTCATATCATAAACACTTTCATGATTGCCTTTACACTATGTTTAATTTAGATATTTTATAATATCTAGGACTTCATTTATTAATTTAAGATTTACAAATTCATATATTTAAACATAGCATTAATAAATGAATGATACCTTTTATTAAGAATATGAATTCATACATATGAAATACATCCCTTTTACATGGGCTCTAGGGCATACTCTCTAACAATCTCCCACTTGTACTAGAGCCAATCACTCATCTGTCTTAGAACCATGCTATTTATATAGTGATCATGCTTAATCTGGGAAAGTGCTTTAGTGAGGGGATCCGCCACATTATCATCTATGGGGACCCTTTATATTTTAACATCATTTCTAGCTATTATTTCCCTTATGAGATGGTAGCATCTGAGAACATGCTTGGATCGCTAATGAGATCGTGGTTCCTTTGCTCGCGCAATTGCTCTATTGTTGTCATAATATAGAGGAATCAGATCAACACTGCTAGGCACCACTCCTAGTTTAGATATGAACTTTTTGATCCAGACTACTTTTTTGGCTGCTTTCGAAGCAACAATGTACTTGGCTTCTATCGTGGAATCAGCAGTTGTTTCTTGTTTGGAACTTTTCCAACTAACTACCCCTCCACCCATTATGAACACATAGCCAGATTGTGATTTACAATCATCTTTGTCAGATTGAAAACTGGCATTTGTATACCCATTTATTTCCAAACTGCCCTCTCCATATACCAAGAATATATCCTTAGTCCTTCTCAAGTACTTAAGGATATTCTTGACGGCTGCCTAATGTTCCTCTCCAAAATTGTATTGAAATCTGCTTGTGACACTCAAAGCAAATGCTACATCTGGACGTGTACATAACATAGCATATCCTTAAGCCATAAATCATGTTCTGAACTATTCAAAACTTTTTGATAGGTTGTAGGCTCATTGTCCTCTACTATAATTATGCCTCTATCCATATCAATGTGAAATCCATATCTCACAAGGATTGAACGCATCCTAGTAGATCTTCTAAGATTTTGTGCATAGTTAGGTTCAACTATAATGTCATCATTATGAAATTTAGTCTCGGGTTCAATCGGTTGATCTACTTCTACTTGTTGGTCTTAAACTTCTACTTGTTGGTCTTAAACTTCACCAAGTTCAATTTTACTCCATTTGTCCTCTTGTAGGAGAAATTCTCTTTCCAAGAAGACAACATGCCTTGAAACAAATACCTTTTTGTTCTAAGGGATGATAGAAATAATATCCAAACGTTTCTTTTGGATATCCCACAAATAAACATTTGTCAGACTTAACATTTAATTTGTCTAACATTGTCCTCTTCACATAAGCAGGACAACCCCATACTTTCATATGAGAAAGCGTGGGTTTCTTGTTATTCCACATCTCATATGGAGTAACATCACCCTATTTACTAGGAACTCCATTTAACACATAAAGAACAGTTTCTAGTGTATATCCCCAAAAGGACTTAGGCAAGTCTGCTCAGATCATCATAGATCGAACCATATCTAATAGTGTTTGATTTTTCCTTTCAGATACACCATTATGTTGTGGTGTATAAGGTGGAGTCCATTGAGATAAAATCCCATTATCTGTAAGATAATCTTGAAATTCTTGGCTTAAGTATTCTCCACCTTGATATGATCTAAGTGTCTTAATACTTTTGCCAAGTTTCTTTTCTCCTTCATTTCTGAATTCTTTAAACTTTTCAAAAGCTTCGGATTTATATTTCATTAGATAGATATATACATACCTGGAATAATCATCTATGAGAGTAATGAAGTAGGAGTAATCTCCTCTAGCATGTGTAGTCATTGGACCACATACATCCGAATGTATTAAGTCCAAAACCATTCTAGCTCGTTCTATATTACCAATAAAGGGAGCTTTTGTCATTTTTCCCAATAAACAAGATTCACATGTGTCAAATGATTCATAATCAAATGACCCCAAATCACCTGACTTACGTAATTTGATCATGCATTTCTCATTTATATGGCCTAAACGATATTGCCATAAATATGAGGTATCTTATTTCATTCTCTTGGTATCCACATTATGCACTTCTTTAATTAAATCAAGAACAAATATACCATTCTCAATGATAGCTTTTGCATTAAACATATTGTTCTTAAAAATGTAACAACACTTATCTTTTAAAGAAATGTTATAATCCTTTAATAAACAACTTAAAGAAATAATACTTTTCGACAATGCTAGAACATAATAACAATTATTTAACTCCAGTATCAATCAACTTGGAAGAGGCAAATGGTAAGTCCCCATAACTGTTGTAGAGATGTTTTGTCTAGTAGCTGACTATAGACATATTTCTGCCTTTTCCAACTCTTCTACTGCTTCTAAACCCCTGTAGATCATTACACAAATGAGATCCACATCTGATATCTAATACCCAAGATTTTTTTGAAGCAATAGTATAAGTATTAATTTCAATCATATGAATACCTGATGTAGAAACATCAGCATGCTTCTTCTCCTTGAGAGAATCTAGATAGGCCTTGAAGTTACGCTTCCAATGACAATATTTCCACAATGGAAGCAAGTTCCTTTGGAATTCTCTTTCTTGGTAACTTTTTTCTTTAAGATCCCACCATTGTTTGGTTGTGCCTTGGTTATCTTCTTTTTCTTTTTCTGCTTCTTGCCTTTAGCAGAAGTGACAACCATAACACTTTTTGGATCCTTTTTAAAGGATCCATCAGCTATCTTGAGCATATTGATTAACTCAAGAATGGTTACTTAGATCTTGTTCATGTTGAAGTTAAGCATGAAAGGTGCATAACTTGGAGCCAATGAGTACATGATTAAATCTATGTATAGATCATTATCCATTATAAAGCAAAGTCTACTCAAATGCTCAATATAGCCGTACATCTTCAATGCATGAGTAGTAGCTGAAGTGCCCTCCACTATTTTACTGCTAAATAGAGCTCGAGCAATCTCATATTGCTCAGTTCTAGCCTAAGAATAATAAAGCTCCTCTAGATGCAAAATGATGGTTCTAGCATCCATTATCTCATGTTGCTTCTGAAGCTTCGAGGATATATCACCCAGCATCAGACATGCTGCTACTTCACTATCCTCCATGTATTTTCGATAAGTGCCTTTGATCTCATCAATGGCATCATCTAATGGATGTGGTGGTGGATCTTTATCCAAGACATAATAGATCTTTCAGCTTTGAGAACAATTCTCACTTGCCTGATCTAGTCAGAATAGTTGCTGCCAACCAGCTTGTTATCCAAGATTGATTGCATATTAATGTTTGATGTGTTCATGATGATGACCTAGATGTAAAATTTTTTTATAAAATTGAGTTTACTTGGTTATGGAAGAAAAGTATATGGATAAGAAGCATACATATATAGAAGTATTTATGTACACCCACATAAAAAAGCATGATGGTTAGACCTTCATCAACACTCATTACAAACAACTCAATGTATGTAAAATTTATACATCAATATCAAATATTTTATGAAAATATAGCTAATTAATTGTAACTATTGTAATCATAGGAGCAAATACAAGATAGTCTCACTTAACAGCAACTAAATACAATGATAGATGGGAACCTGTGAAGAGTCCTAAGAGATTGAGTGCCTAAAGCCCGAGCCTTATGCTTGCTAGGTTTATATTGGACTGGATTTAAAGGATCTCTAATGAACTCCCAATTCTCTTGTGGTTTAGCATTAGGTAGTTCACCTATCGCATTATCTAGGAAACCAAAATGGCCATAAAATTTAGGAAATAACACGTGATAAGTTTTTCTCCCTAGCTTGACACTTACTGTACCAACATCCTACTCTTCTTTATGAGACAGCTTGAAAGAAGTAAAAAATTTAATTGCAACATACAGATAGACTTTTTGGTGATTGTCAATGAACCATTCCCATCCAATACCAGCAATCAAAGGGTAAGCCTCATTCCAAAGGTTTCCATTTGGGATATCAAGACAAAACTCCTTTAAGTAAAGAGGCTTGACATATTTGAGTTGCTTGAAATACTATAACATTTCAGCTTTATCCTCATTAATATAGGGAGGAAAAAACTTCTTGAATGTTGATGCTTTCGCTTCTATAGACTTCTTAGATGGCTCAGCTAGTGCTGTAATTTTAATCACCTTATCTTTCTTTGATGTCTTAGATGTGTCAACCTTTTTTGCTTTCCTGAAACTCACTGAAAAGATACAAACAAATAAAATTCCATTAGGTAAAATATATGAGCAAAGGATATTGGTGACCAAATTGGTGCAAAAAGATGGTGAAAAATATGTAGCAATAAAATACCATAACAATATGTATCAATGCAAGAATGATTTCTCAAAGTAATGGATTAAAAATATTGGCCTAAGTAGTGAATTTATTCTTTGAGACATTTCATCAAACATGTTGTGTGCACTAGTTCATAAGCCAAAATTATATGAAATTTCAAATCTCTAGCACCATAAAAAATGATCATCAACATATAATTTATCACTAATGACATTTAGCATAACAAATTATAACAATAGCCAGCAATAAGAGTGAAATCATATAACATATAATTTATCACTAATGACATTTAGCATAACAAATTATAACAAATTACAACATATAATTTCCATTAATGTGCTTGGCTAAATTAAATAAAATTGTACTTTGTTTTATTCATGAATGTTATGTATATTTATTTGCTTGTTTTGTGTGATGAATGGATATGCATGGTGCATTCATGGGCTTTGGGTTTTGTAATTAAATATGCCCTACGTGCCATTATGGATTATTGTAAAAGTTTCATTTATTTCTTAGTATAGAATTTATTTAAAGACTTTGTAAATCAAGACGAAGCCCACTGGAGTGGAGAAGCCCAACTTGAAGATTAATCTGTAATAGTCTAGAATCTTAGTTATCAGTTTTTGGGCCCATGTTTGTCACACTTTACTTTATGCAATTATATATATATATATGCATGCAATGAATGGATGACAAAGCATATGCCATGTAAGCCATAATAAAATGAATTCCTAAAATAGTAAGTCACAAAGTTGCCTTCCTAATTCAAAACATGTCAAGGCATCAATCATCGATCACGTAGACTAGGAGTCCTAGATGTGCCCGATTATCTTTGTGAGGCATGGGTTGTGAATGTAGGTTGAACTTAACATGGGTTTGTACTATAACATTTTAAGATGTTAGCCCATTTGATCCAAGAGTCATGTATGAGACATGATTGGAGTTTTCCTACCTAAGTAACTTAACTTGTTAGGTGTACAAGCTCAGCTTGACTTATAAGTTATTGTGAAAAGTGGATCTTAGCCCACATCAAATCACTAACGTGAATTATTTAAAGGGATATTAATTCAGTTTTTGGGATTATAATAAGACCTTATTTAATCTTTCTAAGTTCTATTATTGTAGATTGAAAAAATGGCATCTTTAAACAACAACTTTTCATTGCGATCGGTCTTAGAAAAGGACAAATTGAATGGCACCAATTTCATAGACTGGTCTCGAAACTTGAGAATAGTTCTCAAGAAAGAGAAGAAGTTGTATGTTTTGGATGCACCCTTGCCTAAGGAACTTGCTAAGAATGCCTCTACAGTTTAAAAGAAAACTTTTGAGACTAAGAAGAGTGACTCCAATGATGTGACCTGTCTGATGCTAGCCACTATGGTGCCCGATTTACAAAAGTAATTAATGGACCAAGAGGCTTATGCGATCATGGTGCACCTCAAGGAAATGTTCCAAGAACAAGCTCATCACGAGAGGTTCATGAAAACAAAGGCCTTAATTTCTTATAAGATGGCTGCAGGTACTCCTCTTATTTCTTGTAAGATGGCTGCAGGTACTCCTCTTAGTACCCATGTACTCAAGATGAAAGGGTATCTTGATACTCTTGAGAAGCTTGAGGTACAAGTGCCAAAAGAATTGGCCACTAACTTGATCTTGGGTTCAGTGACTGATGATTATGATCCATTTGTTATAAATTATAACACACATACAATGAACAAGATAGTCATCGAGCTTCATGGGATGCTTAAGAATGCTGAAGAGAACAATCAAAAGATCAATCCCGTACTTATGGTTCAAGGGGGAATTAAGAAGAGACCCGCTAAGGGAAAGGGAAAGGGAAAGGGAAAGAAAAAACCCAAGAATGACTTAGCACGGCCTAAGTCTAGTACGAGTGCACCATAGGTCCAACCCAAGCCCAAGGCATAAAAGAACAAGGAGAGCGAGAGCACATGCTTTCATTGCAACAAGTTGGGGCATTAAAGGAAGAATTGCACTCTCTTCAAGGAAGAACAAAAGAAGAATGGAGCCAAGGCATTCAGTTCTGGTATTTTTGTTGTTGAAAATAACTTTTTTATTTCTACCACTTAGGTATTAGATACCGGTTGTGGTTCTCACATTTGTTCAAATATGCAGGGGCTAAGAAATAGGAAGTTACTTGGGAAGAATGAAGTGGACCTCCATGTGGGGAATGGAGCACGAGTTGCTGCCATGGAGATAGGTGACTATCAACTCACTTTACCTTTCAGAATTTGTTTAGATTTGAAAAATTGTTATTATGTGCCTGCTATGAGTAGAAACATTATTTCAATTTCTTGTTTAGATATGGATGGATTTAATTTTGTTATTAATAATGGCAATATTCATATTCGTCGCCAAGGCATTTCATATTGCAATGTCATGTTACAAAATAGCCTTTATATCCTTAATCTACAAAACAAAGAGTCCATATACAACAATAATACAAAGAGGATTAAATCAAACGAATTGAACCTTACTTACTTCTGGCATTGTCGTTTAGGGCATGCAAATAAAAAACACATTTCAAGACTCCACAAATCTGGAGTGCTTGGGTCATTCGAATTTGAATCTTATGACACATGTGAGCCATATTTGCATGGAAATATGACAAAGAGTCCTTTTAACAAGAAAGGTGAGAGGACTAGTGACTTATTGGGATTAATACACACCAATGTATGTGGACCATTAAGTATACAAGCTAGAGGTGGTTTTAGCTACTTCATAACATTCACAGATGAGTTCAGTAGATATGGCTATGTCTATCTAATAAAGCATAAGTCTAAAACTTTTGAAGAATTCAAAGAGTTTAAGTATGAAGTAGAAAACCAACTCGGTAAAGGTATAAAAGCCATTTGATCAGATCGAGGTGGTGAATACTTAAGCCAAGAGTTTAAGAACCATCTAAAGGAGTGTGGAATTATTTGACAACTCACTCGTCCTTGAACGCCACAATGGAATGGTGTGTCCAAAAGGAGAAATCGAACTCTATTGGACATGGTTCAATTAATGATGAGTCAAGCTAATCTTTCGATCTCTTTTTGGGGTTATGCATTAGAAACTGCTGCTTTCTACTGAACCATACTCTAACTAAAGTAGTTGAGAAGACACAATACGAGGTATGGCTGGGAAAGAGCCCAATATGTCGTTTCTCAAGATTTAGGGCTGTGAGGCACATGTTAAGATATTAACATCTGACAAACAAGAGTCTAAATCCACTGTCTGCTTATTTATAGGTTATCCCAAAGAAAATAAGGGATATTACTTTTACTCACAAGCTGATAACAAAGTATTTGTTGCTCACAAGGTTATTTTCCAGGAAAACAAATTCCTTCTGAAGAAAGACAGTGGGAGTAAAGTAGAACTTGGAGAAATTCAAGTGCCACAAACTCCTATAGGGGATGAGTTGGAAAAGGGATCAAGTTCACAACCAGTTGTGGAACAAGAACCCATTGCATAAGAACCTATAAGGTCTGGTAGGGTATATCGGGAGATTGAAAGATACAATTTCTAATCACCAACAGTGACACTATTGAGTTAGTGGATCGTGAGAATCCAACTACCTACCAAGAAGCTATTGAGAGCCCTGACTAAGAAAATTAGGTTGGAGCCATGAAATTCAAGATGCAATCAATGTATAATAACCAGGTTTGGACCTTGGTTGATCCATCAGAAGGTGCTAAGATAATTGAATGCAAGTGGCTATTTAAACTCAAAACTGATAAGACCTAGAAAGGTAGACTAGTAGCAAAATGTTTTTGACAAACATATGGTGTAGACTATGATGAGAGCTTTTCGCCTGTAGTCATGCTCAAGTCCACTAGGATCTTGCTTGCCATAGCTACATATCAAGACTATGAGATATGGAAAATGAATGTCAAAACTGCTTTCCTCAATGGAAATCTACTTGAGGATGTGTATATGACATAGCCTGAGGGTTTTGTCAATCCTAAGAATTTAAAAATGTTTGCAAGCTTCAAAAATCCATTTATGGATTAAAGCAAGCATCCTGGAGTTGGAATCTCCGTTTTGATGAAGCTATCAAAGAATTTGACTTCATCAAGAATGAAAATGAGCCTTATATGTACAAAAAGGTTAGTGGGAGCATAATAGTATTCCTGGTCCTATATGTGGATGACATCCTTCTCATTGGGAATGACATCCCAACATTGCAAAAGGTTAAGCAATGGTTGGGAAAGTGTTTCTCAATGAAAGAATTAGGTGAAGCTGAGACAATACTTGGTATTCAGATCTATAGAGATAGATCGAATCAGCTTTTGGGACTAAGTCAAGAAAAGTACATAGACAAAGTACTAAAGCATTTTAGTATGGGAGACTCAAAGAAATGGTAAATACCTTTGGCTTTGGGTGTTCCTTTAACTAAAGAATAGTGTTCTAAAGCTAAAGATGAGAGGGACAACATGAGTAAAATACCATATGCATTTGCTATTGGATCTATCATGTACGCTATGTTATGTACTAGGTTAAATGTTGCTCATGCACTGAGTATAACGAATAGGTTTCAGCAAGACCCTGGTGAAAAGCACTGGTCTACTGTAAAGGGATTCTTAAGTACCTAAAAAGGACTAAGGATCACTTCTTGTTGTATGGTGGTCAAGAAGAGCTCGTCATACAAGGTTATGCTAATTCTGCTTTTCAAACCAGCACTTAGGACTCAAGATCGCAATCTAGATTTGTTTTTGTTTTGAATTGTGTTGCTGTTGAAGGGATATCATATATCATATACATGAAGATCACGCAGTAAAAAAATAAAAATATTGATCATTCATGCCATGCAATATATGACATAGAATCGAAACATGCAATTTTAGAGTTTTAAAACTTACAAGCTTGGATGCTCTTCAAAACATGATTTTGCAATGGAAAATGTATAAGATAGACTTATACACTTCAGATCTCAAACACCAATGCCAAAGGAGCAGCCTTTGCACCACACCACTCTATGGTCACACACACACTTGCAAAGATAGCTTAAAAATAAGAGTGATAGCTCTATGATTGTGTATTCAGCAATGGAAATGGTTTGAAGCCATAAGATTTGATCTTGTTCTTCCTTTAGGTTGCTATATCTGCCCAAGAATACAAGAGGACAAGAAAGAGTTCTTTCCCCTTTAGTAATTTGGCCAAAAGAGAGAGAGAGAGAGAGCAAAATGGCTACACTTTTATTCTTTTAATTAATTAATATATATCACTTATTTTAGGTCAAGTGTGAATGCCGAAATTAAGTAGTAATTTCAGCCTACATCACTTCCTAATTAAGAGATATATCCTAATTTAAATTCTATTAGAATTTAAATTCAAATAGCATTTGTCATTTAATCAAAACAAACTTACTTATTTAAGGTGATTAGTTGCTGAATTCAACTAGGATTCCTAGCTTGAATTTTAGCTACTTTAATTCCCTCTCAAGTATTATACTTTGATTAAATACAATTTAGGATTTAATACTCAATTAACATAATTATACATAGATAATTAATTAATTGAAATTAAACCTAGAACATGCTAATAAATTTCTCTTATGACCAATGGTTTGACAGTTTAACTGATTTGCCTTAAATAACTAGCTGTTTAAGGCAAAAAACTTGTTTGATAGATTTGCCTAAAACAACAAGCTATTTAAGGCAAAATCGAAGATGAACATATTTCCTTTAAAAAGCAAGTTGTTTTAGGCAAAAAAACCTGTTTAATAGATTTGCCTAAAACAGCAAGCTGTTTAAGGCAAAAATCTATTTGCCCATTGCATACATTAATTTGACTTTAAAGAAAAGCCCAAATTAATTCCCAATACACTATTTAATGATTTTAAGCCCAATGCTTTGTGTACGATCCTATAGGTCCATTTAATATTGGCAATGAATTAATAAATTAATTCAAAGGCTATATATATTCTCTAGCAATATATTACAGCATTAGAAATTAAATGAAAATGCAAATGGCATTTAGTGACCTAATGCAATTTTGAATAGTCCCTTACCCTTAAATATCAGAATTAATATAAGGCATGGAATCAATCATCCTTATATATACCAATTCCTTTCTTTATATTCCAGTGACACTGAACTCTCAGATAAATAATGATTACTCATTATTTCATCTCGGTATGGCCATACACTTTTCAGTTCACTGTTACGGGCACATTAGGTGTATGTCAAATTACACAGTAATTCATAAAGAGTTTCATAGAGATTTTAGGTCTAAGATCTCCAATGCAAAACTTGCACATGAGAAACACTTATGACTTGTACCATGTAGTGTTCTTATGAATGGATCGAATCCATATACCATGTTCTAAACATGTATCTATGATCTATGATTGACACTCCAGTCCTTATAATCCGTAAGACATAACTTAAATTATCAGAGAGAGCATACTAGTTTTAATTCATTTGTTATTCCTATAAAAATGACTGACTAGGGATATTTAGAATGAAGTCTCATTTGTTTCAAGGTCTTACAACCATGTGCCTCACACATGATAAATTAAACTGAAACAACATTCTTGGATAGTTCTATTAATTGATATGCATAGGAATACAATAGATAAAATAAATGCCTCATTTATTAACTTAAGTGTTTTATAACAATGCATTGGGGCTAGGGCTTACACTAACAATTTCCTACTAGCACTAGTCCCAATTAGGCATAACCCTAAAACCGACCGCTCTCAAATAAGGTTCGTGCAGATTTGGACTCAACTATTTCATCAAAGGATCTGCTACATTGTTTTCACTTGCTATCTTGCTAATCTTGACATCCCTACGATCAATGATCTCTCTAATCAGGTGGTACCTTCGAGTATGTGTTTGGATTTCTGGTGTGATCGAGGCTCCTTAGCCTGTCCAATGGCCCCATTATTGCCATAGAAAATTTCTAATCCAAATAGCTTCCTTTGCAGCTTCACTCGCTGCAATATACTCAGATTCTGTAGTTGAGTCGACAACGATCTTTTATTGCGAGCTTCTTCAGCTGACATCACCACCGTTCAAAATAAAAACAAATTCAGATTATGATCTTAAATCTTGAGTGCATTTCTGAAAAGTAGCATCGACATAAACCTTGTATGACGAACTCTTCTTAACCACCATACACCAAGAAGTAATCCTTAGTCCTTCATAGGTACTTAAGAATCCCCTTTATAGCAGACCAGTGCTTCTCACCAAGGTCTTGCTAAAACCTACTGGTTATACTCAGTACATGAGAAACATCCAACCTAGTACATAACATAGCTTACATGATAGATCCAATAGCAGATGCATATGGGATTCTACTCATGTTGTCCCTCTCCTCTTTAGTTTTAGGACACTATTCTTTAGTCAAAAGAACTCCCAAAGCCAAAGGTATGTACCCTTTCTTTGAGTCTCCCATACTAAAATGCTTTAGTACTTTGTCTATGTACTTTTGTTGACTTAGTCCCAAAAGTCGATTAGATCTATCTCTATAGATCCGAATACCAAGTATTGTCTTGGCTTCACCTAAGTCTTTCATTGAGAAACACTTCCCTAACCATTGCTTAACCTTTTACAATGTTGGACTGTCATTCCCAATGAGAAGGATGTCATCCACATATAGGACCAGAAATACTATTATGCTCCCACCAACCTTCTTGTACATATATGGCTCATCTTTTTATGCAATGGGTTCTTGTTCCACACCTGGTTGTGAACTTGATCCCATTTCCAACTTATCCTCTACAGGAGTTTATGCCACTTAAATTTCTCCAAGTTCTATTTTAATCCCACTATTTTTCTTGAGAAGAAACTCATTTTCCAAGAAAATAGCCTTGAGAGCAACAAACACTTTGTTCTCGGCTTGTGAGTAAAAGTAATATCCCTTTTTTTATTTAGGATAACCCATAAATAAGTAGATAGCAGAATTGGACTCTAGTTTGTCAGATGTTAATTTCTTAACAAGTGCTTCACAACCCTAAATCCTGAGAAAAAACATATTGGACTCTTTCCCAGTCTATACCACGTATGGTATCTTCTCAACTGCTTTAGTTGGAGTACGATTTAGTAGAAACACAGTAGTTTCTAATGGATAACCCCAAAAAGAGATAGAAAGATTAGCTTGACTCATCATAGATCGAACCATGTCCAACATAGTTCAATTTCTCCTTTTGGATACACCATTCCATTGTGACATTCTAGGAGGAGTGAGCTATGAAATAATTCCACACTCCTTTAGATGACTGTCAAACTCTTGGCTTAAGTATTCACCACCTTGATCTGATTAAATGGCTTTTATACTTTTGCCAAGTTGGTTTTCCACTTCGTTCTTAAACTCTTTGAATTTTTCAAAAGTTTTAGACTTTTGCTTCATTAGATAGATGTAGCCATATCTACTGAAGTCATATGTGAATGTCACGAAATAAGTAAAACCACCTCTAGCTTTTGTACTTAACGGTCCACATACATCGGTATGTATTAGTTCCAATAAGTCACTAGTCCTCTCACCTTTCTTAATAAAAGGACTCTTTGTCATCTTTCCATGCAAACATGGCTCGCATGTGTCATAAGATTCTAAGTCGAATGACCCAAGCACTCCAGATTTATGGAGTCTTGAAATGCATTTTTCATTTGCATGTCCTAGATGACAATGCCAAAAGTAAGTAAGGTTCAATTCGTTTACTTTAACCCTCTTTGTATTAATGTTGTATATGGACTCTTTATTTTGTAGATGAAGGACATAACAGCCATTTTGTAACATAGCAATGCCATATAAAATGTCTTGGTGACGAATATGAATATTGCCATTATTAATAACAAAATCAAATTCATCAAAATCCAAACATGAAACTGAAATAATGTTTATGCTCATAGCAGGCACAAAATAACAATTCATTAAATCTAAACAAATTCCAGAAGGTAAAGTGAGTCAATGGTCACCTATCTCCATGGCAGCAACTCGTGCTTAATTTCCCACATGGAGGTCCACTTCACTCTTTCCAAGTAACCGCCTATTTCTTAACCCCTGCACATTTGAACAAATGTGAGAACCACAATCGGTATCCAATACCCTAGTGGTAGAAATAGAAAGGTTAATTTCAATAACAAAAATACCACAACTGGATTCCTTGGCTCCTTTCTTCTTTTATTCTTCCTTGAAGAGAGCACAATTCTTCCTCCAATGCCCTAACTTATTACAATGGAAGCACGTGCTCTCGCTCTCCTTGAGCTTTTGCGCCTTGGGCATAGGTTGGGCTTGAGGTACACTCCTACTTGACTTGGGTCGAGCCAGGTCATACTTGGGTTTTGCCTTTCCTTTCCCCTTTCCTTTAGCGGGTCCCTTCTTAATGCCCCCTTGAACCATAAGTACGAGATTGTTCTTTCGAATGTTATCTTCAGCATTCTTAAGCATCCCATGAAGCTCGGTGATTGTCTTGTTCATTACATGCATCTTATAATTCATAACAAATGGATCATAATCATCAGTCAATAAACCTAAGATCAAGTCAGTGGCCAATTCCTTTGGGACTTCAAGTTTCTCAAGAGTATCAAGACACTTTTTCATCTTAAGTACATGGGTACTAATAAGAGTACCCGCAGCCATCTTACAAGAAATTAAGGCCTCTGTTGTCATGAACCTCTCGTGATGAGCTTGCTCTTGGAACATCTCCTTAAGGTGCACCATGATCACATAAGCCTTTTGGTCCATGAATTAGTTTTGCAAGTTAGGCACCATAGTGGCCAGCATCGGACAAGTCATATCATTGGAGTCGCTCTTCTTGGTCTCAAAAGTTTCCTTTTGAACTGTAAAGGTGTTCCTATCAGGTTCTTCGGGCAAGGGTGCATCTAAAACATATGAATTATTCTCTTGCTTAAAAAAATTCTGAAGTTTCGAGAGCAGTTTATGAAATTAGTGCCATTCAATTTGTCTTTTTCTAGGACTGATCGTAATGAAATGTTGTTGTTTGAAGAGGCCATTTTTCAATCTACAAATATATAAATTTAGCAAGATTAAATAAGGTCTCAATAAAATCCAACAAACCAAATTAATATCCCTTTAAATAATTCACGTTAGTGATTTAATGTGAGCCAAGATCTACTTTTCACAAAAACTCATTAGTCAAGCTGAGCTTGTACACCTAAAGAGTTAAGTTACTTAGGTAGGAAAACTCCAATCATATCTCGTACATGACTCTTGGATCAAATGTGCTAACATCTTAAGATGTTATAACACAAACCCATTTATTAGTTGCCTAGGTCCAGGCTTCCCTTTCCATGTTAAGTCCAACCTACATTCACAATCCATGCCTCACAAAGATAATTGGGCGCATCTAGGACTCCTAATCTACATAACCGATGATCGATGCCTTGACATGTTTCGAATTAGGAAGGCAACTTTGTGACTTATTATTTTAGGGATTCATTTTATTATGGCTTACATGGCATATGCTTTGTCATCCATTCATAGCATGTATGTATATATATAATTGTATAAAGTAAAGCATGACAAACATGGGCCCAAAAACCTACAACAAAGATTTTATACTATTACATATGAATCTTTGAGTTGGGCTTCTCTACTCAGGTAGGCTTCATCTTGATTTACAAAGTCTTCAAATAAATTAAATACTAAGAAATAAATGAAACTTTTACAAGAATCCATAATGGTACACATGCCATATTTAATTACAAAAACCCAGGGCCCATGAATGCACCATGCATATCCATTTATCACACAAAACAAGCAAATAAATATACATAACATTCATGGATAAAATAAAGTCCAATTTTAATTAATTTAGCCAAGCCCATTCATAGAAATTATGTACTTGAAATTTTAAGAGAAGACCCTGTCATGGGCCTGGGCCTAAGCCCAATCGACTAAATTCACTTATTGAATAAGCTCTCTCGAAACCCAAAACACAAACTAGTTAGATTTGTGCTATAAATCACCTCTAGTATAATTTCCAATTTTTCCATTTTTTAATATTATGTCATACAGCCCATAAACATTAAAAATGCATATAATATGTACCAGTATGAATTAAAACATAAAAATCATGAAGAACATGCATCATACATGGCATATATACAAAAACATGCAAACAATAATGAAACTAATTGTTCAATGCTCATATAATGCCACAAACAATGCACAAACACTTAAAATGATTTTATGAGCCATTTAATAATTTAAATAAGGTCATAAACATTGAGTTAAGATTCTTTTCATATCTAATCTAAATGTGTTTTTTCCATTTTAATCAAAACAAAACAAATAATGTTGATTAAACATGCAATAAACACAAACTAGACATAGTTTTAAGTGATTTTAAAATTAATCAATTAAATTGTCATGGACCAGGATTAAAAAAAATTTTAAAATATGTCCATACCTATTATTAATCTTTAAAAATCACTTACAAACATGCCAAACATGCTTTTACATTTAATTTTGAAAACTAGTTGTTAAACAAACACATATCATGCAAACTAGCACCTAGTTTCAAAATTAACATATACCATCTGGTATGTATAATTAAAATCAACCATGAACAGCTCTATGAACATCTTAGGATAGTATATTAACATGTTATATTAATTATAATACCTAACTAATCATTTAAAATCATTTTTACACCTAAAACAATGCAAAAAAACTCACAAACGAAAATTTTAGCATTGTGGTTTTTTGTAATAACGATTTTTGAATCAAGATTTAATGCATCCAAAGCACTAAAATAAGAATTGTTAGGCTCTGATACCACTGAAGGGATATCACATGGCATATACATGAAGATCATGCAGCAAAAAAGTAAAAATATTGATCATTTATGCCATGCAATATACGACATATAATCAAAATATGCAATTTTTGAGTTTTAAAACTTACAAGCTTGGATGCTCTTTAAAACTTGATTTTTCAATGGAAAATGTATAAGATAGACTTATACACTTCAGATCTGGAACACCAATTCGAAAGGAGAAACCTTTGCGCCACACCACTCTATGCTAACATACACTCTTGCAAAGATAGCTTAAAAATAAGAGTGATAGCTTTATGATTGTGTATTCAACAATAGGAATGGTTTGAAGCCACAAGATCTGATCCTGTTCTTCCTTTAGGTTGCTATATCTGCCAAATAACACAATTATACAAATACTATAATATGGTTTACTAAATATTGACGCAACTATATGACCATATGATGTGCATCCATATTTATTGTTGCTCTAAGCCAATATTACTCCATAAAGGAATAATGGTGAGAAACTAAAATGTTCATGGATATTGTTTAGCTTGTGGGTCTTAGTTCAGTCATGGATTAGATAGGCATGCCTAAAGGGATATAGTTGCAGCTGCCATGGTTAACCCCGGTTGGGTTTTGTTCCTTAATGGAACCATTGTTGGGCATTTTGGGTCTATTGTTCATTCCTTGCTGGAACCTTTGCTCGGCCCTTTTGGGTCCATTGTTTGATTTCTTCAGATATCCATTATTTGATACCTTTGGGTATCCATTTCTCCCATTATCCACTATTTGAACTAGTACCTAGGCAGGCTACTTTCAGTATTACATAATTGTAAAGAGCACCAAAAGTTATCAAGTTAGATGCTGAGTCTCATATGCTTCGGAATCTATAAAATGTATGCATATGACAATGTGCCTTTTTGTGACTTTATCGAACAATTATGTTGCTTAATGCTTATTCTTTGTAATCATATATAAGTGTTATATTTGTTATATATATGTTTACTTATAGATGGGCATACTATGACTTTGATATGAATTGATGTAAAGTAAAGTACACAATATGATGTTGTATGACATTAGTCGCCATGTTAAGACAACATTAAGCAATACATGATTATAAACAAGGATGTAAAAAAAATTAGGAATTTGTTATATACTTATAATTATGTGAATATGTGTAGGAATTATGCCTGCTAATATCTTTTGTGGTCATTATCATTGTTGGAAGCAATACATGAATATAAACAAGGATTGAAAAAAAATTAGGAATTTTTTATATACTTATAATTATGTGAATATGTGTAGGAATTATGCCTGCTAATATCTTTTGTGGTCATTATCATTGTTGGACTGCTAGTAAAGTTATTTAGTTCATGGATGCCGATGTTATTTGATTTATTCACTCTCTCTCATGTTGTGATTGAATATTGAATGTGTATTTCATGAGTTTAATTGTAGTAAAGTAGAATTTTATGCTATTGACAATCATGATATTTAGATTCCTAATAAGTGGAATAGGACGGATATGAGCTACTAGATAAGATGTAACAAGAATTGATCTTAAAGGAAATTGTATAGTTTATAAGGACTAGAAGAGTTTACTAAAGTTCTAGATTATTGCAAGCATGGTATTTATTGCTAACGTTGCAAACTTTTACATTTTCATTCATTGTGAGAGTTTCCTTGATTCGTTGCTTTCATGTGGCAGGATAAGCTTTAGCTCGGGATTGTTAGCTTGCCTTGGTTTGACTGACGACGAAAGGAGGCTCTAGAAAGGGTTTTATAGTTAGGTGCATAGACAGGCGTATATGTTATGTGTTATTATTATGGAGTTGTTATTGGTTTAAGTTAGGGCATGTAATTATGGCTTGTATTATTTTTATGTTACTGTCTAATCTATGTGAAGCTTATGCCTTTGGATTAGGATGTTGCATGTGTTGACATGGAATTGTGATGAGAATTGGAAATTAGAAGTGTTATGCTTGTGGAAGCAGTATTGGAGGTGGAAAAATTTATTAGGAGTGTGAATTTGAACAATTGCAGGTTTAGGTAGCATGATTTTTAAGATGTTATGCTGCCAAAATTTTTATCAAATGAATAGTGAAGTTAGCAAAGCTTAGCATGACTATATCATAAATTATGGTTTTGCATATCCTATGGATTAGGGTGTGACATTCCAAATTTTCCTATGAGGTAGCATTATGTAATTCACCAATGGCATTAGGAAAACCTAAATATGCTATGAATTGAGAAAAATCCATGGTATAACCCTTCCTCCCCAATTTGAAATTTATTGTACCAAGATCTATTTCCCCCTTAAAGTAACACTCAAAGGAATAAAGAAAGTCTCTTGCGAGGGAAGGATACTCATGTGGTTTCTTCTCAATGAAATCCATCCAACCTATGTTGTTGCTTAATGTTAAAATTTCATCCCACAAGTTTCCATCAGCTATATCTATGTGGAAGTATGGTTTAAGAGTCTAGATATGTAAATAAGTTGATAATAATGTAAAAGCAATGTTAGACAGTAATTATGTTATAAGAATCACTAGACCTATCAAGATTTTTTAATTTATAACACAAGTTCTAGAGCACTAATTTGAGTGATTTTAGATGGAAATGAAATTTAAGACATAGATCTAAAAGTTTGTAGAGGAACCGAAATTAAATTCTGCCTTAAGTATATCAAATTTTGGCTTGAAGTTGAGTTTTGACTACTACCTTATCAATAGGAGCAGTTTTTATATTTTTATGTATATCTCTTTGTGTAGTGGTCTAAATTGCATCATTCTTAATTCTATAGAAACTAGAGACATAATGGAATAAATGTATAAAATAAAGTTTTTTCATAAAATCACATTTACTAGGTCAAAATTGGTGTTCAAGTTGAACTTGAGAGTCTGCCTTCTAAATTATGGGCAAATTGCATTGTCCCAACCAAGACATTTTTGTCTCAACCGTGATGAAGCATTATGGATCAAACAAAAGAAAATGTTACTACCTGAACCATTTTAACTCAACTGTGAACCTTTCATGTTCTAGCTTATACTTGATTTTTAGACCCCAAAAAGTTATCGAATGGTTTTTGGACTCTTCCAAACACTCTTAAAACCTTTTGAAAACATGTCTAAGGACACAACATGATATGTGAATCACATATGTATGTATATAAATATTTAGACATGTGGGCCTAAATTAAATTATGATCTATAACTAGGAAATTATTAAACATAAACAAGTTCATGTATATAAATACTCTAATGCTTATAGTTAATTATTAAAAGATGTAAATATGAGCTTAAATGTGCACATATACACATGTTTATGCATGAGAAGTTATGACTAAATAATGAGGCATGACTGGAAAATTATATGAATAAGAGCAATTACTAGTATATGAATATCCTAAAACTCCTATTACGAAAATGAACCTTATGGTTATATATATACATTGATAAAAGGGTATGTGTTTTACTATGTATATTGAAAGTATGCATTGTAACATCCTACGTTCATTCGTGAATCTATATATTATGAGTTGTTATCAATGACATTTCATGGTCACTCAAATAAATTTCCTCTCAATTTTGTTGCTCGATGATTGGTTTATTAACAACTATTTCTTGCATCACATTTTTTACCACCAAATATAGATGCCATGACTCAATTGTTCACTATCACTCAATTGGTTTTTGAAGTGATTTCATTGTTTATATGCATGTCATACAATATGCTCATTACTATTACTCATACATTTTTCAAAGTAATATTCTTTTAATTGAGCTAAATTTTAAGAACCCAGTACATAATGAGACTAATTTTTATCCTGATTAAAGCATTACATGTGCTTGTCATTTAGTTCTTTGTCGGGATGCCTTCAGTACCCGTTCCCATGTGCAGTTAAACAACCATACGCTACGCGATATTATTACTCATCAACAAATGCATTTATGATATTTTCAGTCGATACTATTATTTTAATTAATGTTACTATTTTCTCTGGGTGTACTACATTGCAATGATTTAATCCAATCTAACTCCCTTATTGTCTTGGTTTATGACTTAATTATTTTAATTACGAAATTTACATTTTAGTCCTTCTATTTTTTGACTTGATGGCCAATTACTATTCAATGTATAATATTTCCTTTAATTATGATTTTACCCCTTTTTTATTTTGACTTGTAATTTATTTTTTAGTCTTCAATATTTCTTCATGACATGGTAATTTACCCTTTTTGCCCCTTTATTTTTCTTTAAGCTAAGTAAATCCATTTGATTCTCTTAATACTCCAATTTTGCTATTTGATCCTTTTTATTCTTATTTTTCTTCCTTACTCTCAATTAATTCTTGCTTGAATGTAAATTCACAATTTAGTCCCTAGACATTCTTTTTTATTCTATTTTACCTCATTTAACTTCAATCCTGATTCTTTTCATTTCTTTTATCTACTATTCCATCTTCAGTGGCGAATTTATATTTTAATCCTTATGCATATCAATGGGATTTCAAATTACGTTTGGATCCCTAAACTTTTATTCCTCATGTTTGACCTTGTTTGACTTTTATTTTGACTCTTTTGACCTTTAATTTAACCTAGGAGAAAAATTATCTTTTTGGTCCTCATGTTTGCTTATAAAGTGAAAAATTACATTTTAGTCTCCAAACTTCTCATTGTTTATGGTTTTGCCCTTTCTTCCTTATTTGACTCCTTTATTCCTTTTAATCACCTTTTTAATGCCAAAATTATAATTTTGCCTCCAATTTATCACATAATTACCATTTAATCCTTTTTGAACCTATTAATCCCATTTTTTACATTATTTTCTATTTATTTATATTTATAATTTCTTTTATTCATAATTTACCGTTTAGTCCCTGTTTTCTTACATAATTATCGTTTTGCCCTTACTAAACTATTAACTACATTTCTAACATTATTTCTTGTTTAGTTAACTTTATAACATCCTACGTATAGGTGCTACCATTTTATTCTTGTTTTCTTTGATATTTACAATTTTTCTCCTATTGAAATTGTTAAACTCATTATTTTCATTATATCACACTAAATTGTATTTTCACATCAATCTTTATGTTATTACCATTATACCTATCATGCCATACATTCTCAATCTTAACGCGTTCATTCATAATCCACACATATCCCTAACATACATAAGAAATATTGTTTAAACATAATACACATATGGCATTATCACTATGTGTCCAATTCAACCTCCTTAAGATATCAAGCCTATCATGTATCTTCTTATTTCATTATATGTCAAATGTAATTCTAACATCAATTTATACATGTTTATACTAACTTATACTTATGTTACCTTAATTGTCTCCTTATTGGTTCCAAGTACATCATTATGTTTCCATAATAACTATTATATTTATGTAGTATTTTTAATTAAATTTAAAAATAATGTATTTATTCATCACTGTAGTCCTCAACTTGTAATTAATATACCAATTATCATTAAAATCTTATATTATGTAACTTAGGGTACCATTCGGCCTCCACTAATTCTCCCCCTATATGGTTGATTTCTTTAAAATTCTATGTTCATTTCATGTTAACTCATCATATTACATAGGTCTCTTAATTTATTTCTCATTGTCCCTTAAATACCTATAGTTACATAATCTAAATTTCAAGAGAAATTCAAAGGTTAAATGAAACTAAGTGTAGGAAATGTATCCACTAACTCATTCATCCTCTAAATACTTATATTAATCCAAATAATCATTCAATTGTTCAATTATCCCATAACATCACCTAAGGCCACCATTCGACTACATCAAATTCTCCCACTTTTAAATAGTTGTCTTCACTAATCCTTCATTCTTATATGTTGTTAATTCATTATACAAACATATCTCAATTTATTTCTGATTCACATCTAGAGTGCCATAGTTACATAATTTAAACTTGTAGGAAATTAAAAGAAATCGATTAAAACAAAACATAAGATTGAACCTCCTTACGTCAAAATAACTTGAATTCATCTAATTTATCTTTCTCCTTTATGTTCCACTTGAATTTTCCTTGAAAGACACCTTGGCCGAATTCCTTCCATATGCTTTTCTCCAATCTTTCTTTCCATTTCCTATGATTTCTTCTACTTGCTCTCCTCAAAATTAAACTCTAGAAGTTGTATTAAATGGAATTAGGATCTTTAAATCATTTTACGTGAAAGAGTGGGTAAGATTTGCTAAGAGAAGAATGGAGAAAATTTAAGGAAAAGATGGATAAGGAGCCAGTTAGAGAAGAGGAGAAATTGGCTGATTTTTCTAGAGAAATCTTATATTTTTCCTTTTTATACTTGGGTCAATTGGTCTAGCCCTGATCCAACCAATTTGCCCAATTTTATTTAAACAACCCTTTTTTGGCCTAATTAATTCCACCATTAAATTTTTAGCCCAATTTTCAGTTCCATTCAATTCTAACCCAATTTATAATGACATTTATACCCTTGAACCAATGAAAAATGCCCTTTAACTCAGTTAATTAAAATAAACTTGATTTTTTACCATTTTTTGGAAACTAGTGTTTCACTCATCATAATGCTCTAAAATTTTATCCTACATGTCCAAATATATGAAGAAGAATGTAGTTAAAATTTCAGGTTATTTCGAGCTCATTTCAATATAATTCCAATTTTGGAGAAAAATTTAGCCGATCAAAAATCCAAAAATTTAAATTTGTTAGAAAAATTATTTTTCACTTTCAGACACTAATTTAAAATATTTTTAATAGATCTAGAGACTTTAGTAATTTTTAGAAGTCTCTTACTATTTTTAAGGTCCCTATGTCAAACTTTTAGTCAACCCTTTTACTTGTTCTAATTTAAACCATTTCTGAAACCGATATTCTACTTGTCAGAATGGCTCGAAACTTTGTGCCACATTAACTAGCATATGTAAAATCTTATATTTAAAATTTTAAGGCATTTCGATATCATTTTGGTATACTTTCGACTCCAGAGACATAATTAGCTAGTCCCAAATCCAAAATTCAAAAACTGTCGAAAATTTTATTTTTATTTTTGCCTCCAATAGCTTTTTTATGCTATTTATAATGGGTTTAAATGATTGGAATAATTTTGGAAGCTCTGTAGAATATCTGAGTCTGGTCAAACTTTCGATCAACCCTTTTACGATATCGTGTACAAACTTCTCTATCTAATTTGAGAGCCCATTTGAGCTCGATTTCATTTCAAATTGAACCACCAAACTCCATTTAATACTTATTTTTATAATCTGGTGTTAACTCAAACTGCCCGCCAGGTCACGCATTCTCGGATTTTTCTAGCCTAGGCACATTTAACCTTTGTATACATTCAGATTTTTCCGTTCTATTTAACTCCGATTATTCTGAGCACTATCTTAGAATTATTGTTCATGCTCTAAAATATGCCAAGCATGTCAGATGTAAATTTTGGGGTGTTACATGCATGCATAGTTTTATGTTGGGTTTGAAAAATGCATCGAAAAGTAGGCAAGTGAAAGTGTGTGCAAGGATGCAGGTATGTTTTCACTAAAAATAAGTACATATGCATATTTATACTAGTACCGATACTTGGATTGCAAGGATTCCATGAGTAAAGTAACATAAGAAAGGGTAGGATATATGGTTGATTATGTGATAGTATAATGGATTTTTATTGACATAACATATATATGGGCTAACTAACTTCATTATTGCGTAGATCTACAGAGTGAAATGACATGTAAAAGAAGGTAATGCCTGCGTATAGTATTTGGTAGCGGATAGATCACTACAAAAAACTTGCTAATTAGCGACGAAAATTTCCGTCGCTAATTACCATAATTCCGTTGCTAAAATAAATTAGCAATGCCACGACGAACAGTCGCTAAAAGCCCATTCGCGAATATATTAGCGACGAAATTCAAAATCAGTTGCTAATTTAGCGACGACAAATTTCATCGTTAATTTTTTTTCGTCGCTAATTTATATTCATAATTAGCCGTCGAATTATAATAATAATATTTAGCGACTACATTTTTCGTCACTAATTCCGTTGCTAATTATAAATTTACTAAGTTAGCGACAAAATATAGTCGCTAATTTTGTCGCTAATTATTTCTTAAATTATATCTATTACACATTAGCAATAGACTTGCTGTCGCAAATCCGTCACTAAATTATTGCATAATTGAATTTTGAATTATTACTAATTAAATTATTACACATTAGCTAAGAAACGGCCGTGCAGCTAACTAAGACGAATGATGAATTGGTAATGGCCCACCTGCTTCAGCATGAACAATGTGGAATCATTTCTTAAATTTTACAAATGATCTCACTAAGGCTTTAAACGTAGGAATTTCAAGAATAGCTCAAACTCCAATTAAGAATTTGGAATTCAACAAAAGAATTCATAAACTCAATACATCAGACTCTTGACCATAATTTACATCGTGAATCATCATCCTTTCAAAAATGAAAAAACTACCGAACAATTTAGTACAAAATTGACACCTAGTAGACGACACAAGATTTCATCCAAAATTACCTAGATGCTAAAGAAAGCCCAAACAAGAGTATCGACGCTTAAAGATGATAATAAAATACTTGAAAAATCATTTGTTCTTTCCACCCTTGCCAGCATCTGCCTTTATCTGCGTAAAAAAAATCAAAAGGCAAATGATTACTCGCAATTCGAAAGACAAGCAATAAGGACAAGATCAGAGGAGATGAACAGATGTGATAAAGCCACCACATATGAAATGAATTAGCTAACCTTCTTTACTCCGCAGACCTTATTCACCCTGTTCTTTCTTTCCTTCAATTGCTTCCTGGACTTCTCCACTTTAGTATCAAGCCCAGTTTGCACAAAGACAAGACACAGTTTAGCAAGCACATATAATATCTTGAGAATAATCAAAACCTGACAAATAAGTGCATATCTAATATGAGAACACGGTTATTATCATAAGTTGCCCTCATCAACAGATCTATGAAGCATACATCAAATGTATTGAATTCTGTTTTAGGGCTGTTGCCCTCTTTTTAACTAAAAATAATGTATTGTGAAAACTTTTCAAACTCAATCATTGTCGAAAAACCAAATTCTATAAATGAACATAAAATATATTCACTGATGCAAAAAATCTTACAACAATGACAATATAAATTTGAGAAATTAGCAAAGTTTCTCACATGGACTCTCAATATAAAATAGAACTCCAAGCTTTTTTTATTTTAAAATGCAATGAAACCAACTGAAAAACATTCCAATGAGAATGTATAAATCCTTCAGCCTATATAGCTAGAAAACAAAACATGTCAGTTTGGTAGTAAAGTGCACAGAAGCGAAGGCACCAAAAGAAAAAAGATTTCTCTCTAAGCTATCTAAAATGGAAATAAAGTTCTCATTCTGAAGGAGTGTTGAAACTTACCCTGACGAGTCTGTATTTAGGCTCATATTTCTTTGCATTCTCAACTGAATCATAAAACAATCCAAATCCAGTGAATTTCCCACCTCCCAATCAGATGCACACCTAAGAAATTTAAATAAGATATATTGATTTTTTTTCATTTATTGGGACTACAATACAAGCACCACAATGAAATAAGATCAATTTAGTTCAAGACACCAATGTTGACTATGGGAACGACACAAGTCAAAATAGTAGCCAAACATGCAAATGTGGAAGATATCTACGCCCAACATAACCATACGATCTATAATGCAATTGGATGCAAACACTATATTTGATCCCAAATGTAATCAATGGTAAACTAGAAAATCGAGAATCTATAATTTTCACCAATCCTTTACTTCTTTAACACAATAGACATTAGACTACAGAGAGCAAACAAAATAATAGGATTAGAAAAGGGAAAAATGCATTAGAATAGAGTTATACCTTGGAAACATTGGATCTCCTGGGTGGAGAACATCAATTACCTGCATCAAAATCAACAAGAATTGGTGGACGATTTGAATGATAAGTTATATAACCTGTTCTAGATAACATCTAAGCCAATTGTTAGAAACAGAAGCAGCAGTTAGAAACAAAGAAAAAAAAAGGAAAAAGAAGAAGAAGGAGTGAGGAGATAAAAAAGGATGAAAGAAGAAGAAAGATATGAAGAAAAGAGAAAATAGGAAATCTTACAAAAGCTTTGAAAGCAGGGTGATGAGCAGCCATCTCATACATACAGCCATCTCATACACTACATATATATGTTTTCCTATAAGAAAACCTATGTTCAAATAAGAAAATAGAATGCAATAGAGAAAAATTACAGAAATAGAACAAAGACATCCTATGTTCATCAATATCATCAAAATGCATTAAAAAGAACATTCAAAAAGAATATCATCAAAATCAAATCATGATCCATGAAAAGGTCAAGAACATGTACCTCTCAAGATACTGAAGTTCTTCCTTTTGTATTGATTGGTAGATTTTGAAGTCTTCTACTGCCAACTTAAGAAAGTGTTCATGTAATGTCCATAACAAAATAGTTCCTTTCTAATCCGAAAAACCGATAAATGGTAAATTTTTTTTTCATCACCGATCAATTTCGATACACTTTAAATACCTTTACATCAAAATTTCTAATCAATCGATAACCTTATAAACAATTAAACATACACTAAATAAATTCATGCAAAATCTTGCACCAAACACTCACCCATCAATAATCATAATAACAATTAAATTATAATTAAATCTTTTACCTTAATTGTCTAAGTATATACATGCCATAATACGACTCAATTTAGCACTTATCTTTACCGATCTTGCTCCACTGTGCATTATGCTCCCGCAATACTTCATAATCTGCACGCAGTAAACACTACGTGTTGAGCACTATACATGGTCAGTGGTGACTACTAATCCTAGAATTTTTCAATTAAAGCATAATTTCATAGATTATACCATTAATTATTATTATTTCATTTAACCTTTGCTTTTATCTCTATAAACATTAATTTTATTATTTACCTCCATTTTGGTAAGCATTATGTGTTGATTTTCAATCTTTTAGTTTTTGCTTTACACTATTTCCTTATGTGAATCGATTCCAGGTTAACTTTTACTTTTACGATTATTCTTTACCTTAACTTTTACTTTTGCTTAATTTTGGCTTTATAATTTTAGTTACATCGAATTCATTATCTTTTTATTTAACAATTTATATTGGTACTCATATCTTTAATAGTACCAAATCTTTTTATTATTTTATTTTTCGATTAATTTTTCAGTTATCTAACATGTAATATTATTAAAGTTTTCCGCTACTAATTCTTTATTTTACTTTAACCTTTTAACTAATTAACACATTAATAATTTTCAAGGCTTTTAAGCTTTAAATGCAGTATAATACAATTATTTTGAAATACTTTGCATATATATATTTATTTCATTCTTTTTACACTTGAATATGTTCAAGTACTTATTTAGGACTTAGTATCTCTTTCTTTTTCCAAATTGAACAATTAGATGTTTTTTTATCGTTTCACTTTTTATTTAACTTTTCTTTCAGAAATACATTACTTAAGCATAAATTTTCACTTAAGGACAATGTTATTACTTTTTTTTACTTTAAGTAAGAAATTAGTCCTATTTATCTTGTTCATGTAAAAATACATTTTACATCCTTTTTCTTTACAAAAAGTATAATTTAATACTCATTTATCATTTTATCCTTATAAAATATTTCTTTTTCATTTTTTTTATTTATTAATCACAATTTTTGGGAAACATTACAGTTTTATCCAAACTTATTAATTTCTTTCAAACAAATTATTTTTCATTCAATTTAATTAAATCATACTAATTCATTCATTATGATACGCCCCTAGTGCAATATGACAGAACTCTCAAAAAGGATATGCAGGACATGAACTCAAAGTTCCACTGAGAGAGAAATGATCCCTAAGGGATCGTTTCTCAAAAAATATTTCATTATCACTTTCACTTAAAATACTGAAGCTATGGAGATCAGAGACTCTATCCATAGCAAAGTAAGTCGTCATGACTTGCATCGCGATATAGGGTGTCCCTATGGCTAGTCAATTATATCTTAAATAAGAATATTTTTACTTGATTATTGCTAAAGGCAATACAATAAATTATATTCAAAATAATTTTTAAACATTTAACAATCTTTAGTTTCTTTCTTTTATTTCTTGGTACAATACATTGTTGTCAATCACACTCTTTTTAGTGCTTTTGACCCTTCAGTAGCTTTCTTTTTCATTTAATTCTTTTCTTTCTTTTTCACTTTATCTTTTTCTTTTATTTACTTTTGTGAATTATTCTTCAATAATTTACTCGAACATTTAAAATTTTTCAGTCTTTTATACACTTTATGAATTATAACATTATAATTCACAATTTCTTTTATTCTTTTTGTGTTATCCTTTGTAAATTATCTTTCAACAATTCAATAATTAACTTTTTGACGATTTTTCCTTTTCTGTCCGGAATTCTAGTCATTCGGGTATACCAATTTTTATTTAGTTGACGAATTATTTATAATAATTAATTCTTTTAATATTTTTTATTGATTAATTTATTTTGATAAATTAGTCAAATGTTTAATTTATAACTTTTTGAATAATTACAAGTTATATTGATAAAATTCATTATTTTATCTTCCACAAATACAATAATTGGCTTTCTCATTCCCTTTTTATACGAAAATCATTTTCTTCATATAATTTACCATCTTGCACTTATTTATCGAATTATTCTCAATAATCCAATATTTTAATTAGACATATCAAATATTAAATCTCAAAAATATTCTAATATTTCATATAATTCCTACAAAAATTTATATAAACATTATTTTACAATTTTCGTCATCTTCATTTATTTTATGAATTATTTCACAATAATTCATTATTCTTATTAGTTTCATAATTCAATAATTATTCCAAAAAAGTTATCGGTTGACTTTTTATTTCTTTTTCATTGACTATAATTTAAATTCATTTTTTCAACATTTTTATGCAATTATTCATTAATAATTCAATTATTTTCAATACACATATTACATTAAAATTTTAAATAAATTCTAATAATTTCAATAAATTCTAATAAAATTTATTTATGCATTATTTATTATCTATTATCATTTTTCACTAAAATAATCAATTATTTCACAATAATTCACCACTTTCACCATAAACCTATATGTTACACAAGCTTTAAAATTTTAAAATAAATTTCATTAATTCAATAAAAGTTCATGGACACTATACATTAATTCTATAATTAATTTAAGCTAATATATATTATTTTCATGCAAAATTCTTTTATTTTTCTTTAGAGAGCAATTCGGCCACCTAAATAAAACCTTCCTAAAAATTTTATTTCTTCCATTTAAGCTTTCATTTCATCTTCTTTAATGTGAAATTTTATTTACCCTAACAAAATTTCATCAATTAACAACTTTAAGAATTTTTACCCTAATTACATAAAAGAAATTAATTCACAAAAATGGGAAATCAAAGGATTTTGTATCCACTTACTATTTTTCCATGCTTAACCTTCCTAGAGCTTCCTTTCCTTTGCCTTGAATCACCTAGTTTCATCCATCTTCAACTTCTGCAATAAAGGGCCAAAATCTTCATCAAGAAAAACATCAAGATAACAACATTTTTAGCCCCAATTGACCTCAAAAATGATCTCTAGATACTTAAATATGCCTATAGGCACCTTTAATCAAATTAAAAACCATAAAAATTTCTTACCTCACTTAGCACTTAAATCTTTATCCCATTATTTCCTTTGCTTTCTTTGCTATAATCAAAGGTTAGAGGCTATAAACATAAACTAGAGAGATAGAATTTCATATCTTAAGTTGGGATTTAATGGAGAATTGAAGTAGACTTGAAGGAATTAGATGAGAGAGCAAGAAAGGAGTGTGGTTCGGCCTTGTAGAAGAGGATGAGAGAGCTGAAATTTTCTTGGTAATTCTCAAATTTTCCAGCTCTTAAATATCCTCCAAATGGGCCTAAAGGTGGGCTAAAGAGATGGGCTTAGCCCAATTAAATTCAAAGGTACAATTTAGGTCATTTAAGGCATAATTAAAATTTTCTCACTTTCCACCTTCAAATTACTCCAAAAATAATTCCATCATTTTTATTAAATCAAAAATAGCTAGCATGCAAATTTTTGACTCAATTGGAGTCCGTTATCGTTCTGATTCAAATTTATCGATCCGATTCGATAACTGTCGGTACCACCAAAAAATTCCATTCTCATCACTAAAATATTCTACATAAAAATTCATGAAGATCTATAAAACATGGCAATTTTTAGAAGTTATTTATTATTTTTAATTATTTATGCAAAATCAAGTCACCTTCCATACAAGGGAAATTGACTCGCTGCCTTTTTTGTATTTTGACATTTGGAGGCCCATTTGACCTCAATTTAACTTCAAATTTCAACTCCGGACTCACCATAACCAATACTTTCCGATGGTCCAATAAAATATTTTTGACTTTCGGATGTCCTTTTAGGCTCAAAAAGTACTATTCACCATCGGGAAGTACTGTTCACGGCTGACCCGATGTTGAGGCCATTACATTTCTCCCCTACTAAAAGAAATTTTGTCCTCAAAATTTACTTATATCAAAAAGTAGATGACACAATACTGTTATTTTATCGAGCCTTCACTTACATTTAATGGTTCCGAAGCATCTTCGCTAATGGAACCCACTTACGTTTAAAACTAACCAATCTCAGTATCAAAATCTTTTTCAGTTTCTTCTTTAGATAAACACTTTTCACCAACATTATCACATTCACATACACTTTACTATAACCGTTGTTTCAATATCTGAGTTATCCACTCCGACTGACTATCAATTCAAAGGTGAATCATCATGTTAATATGAAGATTTTTATTAGTCTCCTGTACAGTATCTTTCCTCTTTGACACTCAGACAATCCGATAATAGAATCTCAAATCACATTGTCCCATTTTCTAGTCGGATACAAAATATTACTATCTTGGCAGCTGGAGAACTAATCTTTTAACTTATTCACAATAACTACCCCACAACATTTTCCTTCTGAACCATTATTCTTACCTGATGTACAATATCAGCTTTACTTATAGTTCAACTAACAATGTCCATCTAAAGCCAAACTTAATCTAGCCTTCATGGCTCGAAGAATTGAAAATATTATCATTAATCATTCATGCTCATTCTTCAGTCATACATATTTAAGTATCTTCACACTACCCAAATACAAATTCTTATGCTGATGATTTCAGCCATTTCATTAACGTTTTCGTAATACCCGGATAAATCCAGGAACTTTCAATTTAACCCAAAGTCATATTTACCAAATTGAGTAAATAGTTGCTTACTTTTAAATACTCACAGGGCAAATCCTAAATACTTATCAAACTCTTTCAATATCTCAAAACATATCAGATGGTTACTACTTAAATCCTCTAATATGGATTTAAGTAAAGGTAAATGATCATTTCCATCGATTCATCAAAGGGTCAGTGCGCTAACAAGTCTAATTGACATGATTAATAACTCATAATAGCCACATCAAATACGAAAATCAATCTTAAGCACACTATTTCTCGTCTCATTCTTAGGTCATCCCTATGCTCATTACATCCCTTGTCAATTCCATCCTATCAAGTGGGACCTATACATATGGTATGATGCAGATCAGATGCTATCAAACAATGTGAAATGCTATGCAATGAATGTATGATTTCATGTATGCAGGTAGAATACTATCACATATTCTCATATGATGCAGATGTCATAACCCATCCCAGTACTATGAAATGTACAATCAAATCCCCACATCTGTAAAGGAATCACTGACAGGTATATAGAGCATCTTAAACGACCTCACTTATAATCTTAATAATTTGTTCACTAGCATTCTTAAATCATGACAATCTAGTCAAGGTATCGCTTTGTCCTGCACAATTTATCTGTACTCAATATATAATCCCTCTTTAACTTTCTGACACATTCTTTATTTTATCCTTCGTTAGACTATTTCTCAACCATATAGACACTTAAACTCTCACATTTACACTTAATTTCAGTCAACTATTCTTTTCCCTACTTTAACCTTCAGGGAATCTCAAACAGTAATGCTTCAATTCTCACGCATGCCATCTCTATTGCACAAAATCAATCCTTTCACACCTGACAATTTCTGTCAAATGTCAACTTTTCACTTTAAAACAGGTAGGGGAGCACATACACGTCAGATTACTTTACACTTATCCACTTATAATTGGTATGTATATACAAACAAACCTATCGCTTAACCTTATCCCACTCCGATTTTAAAACCGCTTAAATCTTTGCTCTGATACCACTAAATGTAATGCCCGTAACAGAATAGTTCTTTTCCGATCCGAAAAATTGATAAATGGTAATTTTTTTTCATCACCGATCAATTTTGATACACTTTAAATACCTTTACATCAAAATTCCTAATCAATCGATAACCTTATAAACAATTAAACATACACTAAACCGTCGCAAAAAAAGACACTATATTTTCCCTCTAAAATTAGCGACTAATATATTCATCGCTAAATTTTCTGGAACTAATTTCATGAATAAAAAATTATAAAATTTAGCGATGAAAATATTCATTGCTACTTTCGTTGCAAAACATGGCATGTATACTTCCCACCAATAATTAGCGACTGTTTATTCATTCCATCACTATTTCGTCGCAAAAAAAATAGAAAATATCCTACTCACGACGGAATTGTAAAATAGTCACGAATCCATCATAAAATTTACGATGAAACTAATTTTAGTCGCTAATTGGCAGTTTTTTTTGTATTGGATAGACATGCCTATAGGGTGATATTGCAGCTGCTACGGTCCCAACCCCATTTGGGTCTTATAGTTAGTCTCGAATTGGAACTTATAATTTTGGCACCATTTGGGTCCTACAGTTTTGATACCTTTAGCTATCCTACAAGATCGATACCTTCGGGTATCCACAACACCTGTTATCCACGCCCGTAAAACTTAGGCAGGCATTTATATTGACAATGTGATAAAAAAAATGAAAAGTTACATGATATCATATTAATAGTATGAAAGTATAATGAACATCTATATATGTATACATGTAATTATATATATGTATGAGCTGCTGATATTTAAAGCATTGCTTTAGTGTTAAACTAAAGGACTTATTTCTATTAACCTTTGGTATGACATATACCAAAAGAATTCTTTCTTCCACATGCTTATCTTACTCACATGCTTTGTTTAATATTAATTGTTATCAGTAGTTGTTCTTATTGTACTCTATCTCTACTAAGCTTTGTAGTTTAGCACAAGTGTTTAACCATGTAGGTACATTGTTAGGATTGCTCAGGGATGAAGCTTGTTGGAGGATGGTCAACACAAGGGCTAGGACTAGAGTGTCTCACATGCAGCCTAATTTTTTTTCATGATATGTAAATGTACATTTGTAAAAAACTTTATAATAGTAATAATATACAACTTGTAATGTTCCATGAAATATTGGCTCTAATATGTAAAGACAAGTACAAATGATGGTAATATTTGTGAACTAGTAAAATGTAAATATGTGATAATCAAGTATAGTTTAGATATTATATAATGAATTAATGTTGGATATGCACATGAATATGTCGATTACCTGTGATAGATACAAATGAATGGTTTCGAACCAATTTGTAGTAAGAGCATTGCAATTTTTGCTTTTAACTTAATTTATTGTGTTGTTTGTGAACTATGTTGTAATATTGTGTTTAGTTATGTGGCTGGTCTGTGTATGTGTAAGCTTCCTATTGGATGTGCTTCCATGTAACAAAATGCTTATAGTGCTAGGATGAATAAAATCTTCTTTGTGCTAGTTCATTATCTTTTCTTATTTTGCACTGAAAAAATTATGATTTGAATTCTTTATGAAATCTCTTTTTTTTTTTCTTTTTAATTTCTCACATTTACAATTTAAAACTATAGCTATGAGAATAGCATAAGCATAGGAGAAAAGCTTCCATGCCTCACTATCCTATCTTTAAAACCATCATTATGGTGTTGTTAAAGTGCACTTAGATAACAAGATACTCGATACTAATGATTTCAAGTAGAATAATTTGCTATAGGGCAAAACTCTAGATCTATAAATAACTGTGGTCAAGTCCTTTTAATAAGAAAGTAGCTAGGTTCCACCTTACTTCATCTTGAATGCTTAGATATTTATTTTAAAAATACTTTGAGATGAAAGATGCAACAAACATATAGCTTTTTTTAAAGATGCGTTGCTCCACATATGGAAGATATATACACTTTGTATGCTTTAATCAACTAATTGTGGGCTCAAAATGGATCATGATCCAAATAGATCAATGTTAAATGGATCGGGTCAAACTTTATGACATTAACTTTTTATATTTCTAAATTTTTCATTAAAAATAAAAAAAATGCATGTATAAACTACGAAAATTATTTTTATATTTACCTTATATGAAAAAAGTGAAAACTTATGCAAATGTAAAATGATCCAAATAGATCATGATCCATTTTGGTCGATCCACACGGATCGGATCGAATTAGATCATTTGGTAGTTTATATGGATCAAATTTTCAGATCGATTGGATTAAATTTTCAAAACATGACTTTGATGTCATGTTAAAATAAATTGATGATATGAATTTAATTAATTAATATCAAAAGTTAGTTAAAGGAGAGAATTAAGTTATGAAAAAGGGTACATAGCTAAAATTTGGTGGCCATAAACGTGAACATATTTATAAAAGACTTGATGTGCAATTTTGCCTCTGAAGTTTTTCGAAAAGAGCAATATTATCCCTAAAATTTACTTGCATGCAATATTTTTCTGGATATTTTAAAAAATGTGCAATGTAGCTCATGCCCTATCATTTCCGTCAATTTGATCGAAAATCATCAGTTGACCACTTATGTAGATACACATGTAAACATCAAACAATATGTCTACGTAAGCGGTCAATTGACAATTTTCGGTCAAATTGATGAAATGTTAGGGTAGAGACTACATTACATATTTTTGGAAACATCTGGAGGAATATTGTATGCAAGTAAATTTCAGGGACAATATTGCTGCTTTTAAAAAATTTTAGGGGCAAAATTATACATTAGGCCTCTATAAAATATCCGCCTTATCCTTTGACTCCAAATATGCAAAATGTAACTAAATGTAGGTATTTTTGATAATTTGAATATGGTATGGCCATTATGACCAAAATTCGAATGGCAATTTAGCACTCGCTTAAGTTATTGCAAGTAGAATTGTTTTCATAGAAGTAATCCATGTGGATATTCAATAATATTTTTTTTATTAAAAAAAGGGGTTGTTCGCATGGTTAACATCTGAAGACAGAAACGACTTTTAGTTTAGAGAGGCCCATTATATGCATGCAGAAGACAAAATCGTCCCAAGTCAATTTTAGGATTTAATTATTTTTATGCGAATAGAGGCACATGCGAGGGCTTAACACCAGTGTGTTTTTTGGTCCATTAAATTGCATAAACATGACTAATGCCTTTGCTTCAAAATATCTTTGAAAGTAAGCAAATAAAAAATACTTTTTCCATTTTGGATTTCAGTTATCAATACCATCTTTAAATACTTAAAAATTTATAGTATGCGGTCCCATTTTATAGGTTAGTTTGCAAAATTTAAATTAATGGGACTAACCGAGTAACGAATTACAACCAAAACATGATTAAAAAAGGTAAAAAAAAATTCCATATGGTTCATTAGGCCCCAGCCTACTGGGTGAATCATTGAATCTAAAAGTATTTCACAACTCCACGCATGAAAGTAAAAATATTTCCTCATCCAAGAAAACAAAAAAATAATTATGCGGTGCATCCTTGTTACCCTTAGTGCAGGTCTCAAGCAATGGACAGCAAAGTCAAGTTAGCAATAAATTTCTTCATTTTATGCCATTTAATGTATTATATCATAATTTTTTAAGTCACGAGAGTGCGGTCTCATCTTAACTTGACTAAGAGGAGTAGAATATATATATAGAGAGAGAATTTTTATACTTTTATTTTGCAATATTAAACTATTAAAATTTTATTTTTTACATTTTAAACTGTCAATATACGGAAAAATAAAATTAAATTGTATATTCTATTTAGCATACTTTTAATATCTGTATCATGTAAATCTCAATTTTGATATGTCAATACGTACTTCTTGTCAATTTTATATCGAGTTAGTTTGATCTATGATCACTAAATTTGTGGCTAATTTCACAATAGTAATAATTTTTTTTCCATAAAAATTACTGAAATTTACGAATATATACAACAAAATCACTTTAATCAATTTTCAACAAGAAAAATACCGAAAAATCCAGCTGATATATCCGGTTTTCACAACATGCACACATGGAATCCTGCATAACACAACATTAACATAACACATGGCGATTTCAAACACTATTTTCTCTCTACATGTACACTAATGTGATAAACATGACACTTGTCATACTAACGTGGTACGATGTTGAACGCTATGTGCGCATGTTGTGATGACCGGACATGCCAACTGAATTTTCCGATATTTCTCTTGCCGGAAACCGATCAAAGTGATTTTGTTGTATATATTTACAAATTTCAGTATTTTTTTATGAATTTTTGTTATTACTGTTGTGAAATTGGTTATAAATTCCATTACTATAAGTGAAACTAACCCTTTTATATTAACCAATATTATTTCAATTTCAAATTGATAAAAATATTATTACACATTAAATTGAGATAAAAAAAATACAATAACAAATGCGCATGAAATGAATTGTATTGTTTAATTCCATATATTTTCGCGTATTAAGAACTTAATGAGTGAAAAATAAAAATTTAAATTATATTGTAAAATAGAAATATAGGAGTTTAATAGCAAAATTTCAAAAAATTCAAATGCTTGAGGAAGCAATTTGCCTACTTATTTATAATGGTATCATAACGTTACTGGTGTTGAATTTTGGTTGCCATATGTTTATTTTGTGCTGAAGTTCTTCGATTTGATATGAAAGTGGCAAATAATCAACACAACGGATAATGACTCGTGGGACCAAATATCAAATGCCTTCTTTATCACTAAGAAATCATGGGCCAATAATTAGAATAAATTCCGTAAGTTTTCAGCATTCTTCATTTATTATTTTATTAAAAACTACATAATTTTAAAGTGAATATTGCTGTCAACCCAAATGATGAAATAGGATGACTGGCGTTTTTTATCTCTTAACAGTGCTTTATTCGGCATGAATTTGAAGCAATTGAATTAGTAGACCTTATGTACGGAATAATCATACCTAAAAATGAAGGGTATTAAGTCACAAATATTTAATTCAATGAAGAAAAAGTCATCTCAAACTTTTTTTTCCACAAAATGTCAAAAAAATGGGAGATTAAATTTTAGAAAAATTTTAATGAAAATGGAATGAAGACTGTGAATTACAAGGAAACCAATATGGCTAACCTATAAAGAAAGAAAAGGAAATCATGATTTAAAGTCAACTACCTAAAATCAGAGATCTCAACTAATGCAATCATGAGATGCAAACGGTTTCTTTACATCTTAATAAGGTTTGGTACAAGTACAACAAATCAAATTGAGGAACAATTTTTTTTTTTTCAAAGATTCATATTATTTTTTCTCTTTTATTTTTTATTTTTTTAAATACATTATGAAATCAAGAGGCGTAATTAGAATTCCGATCAATTAAAAAAATGAAAAAATTACCCCAGTTGCCAATTTTTTTTTTCCTTTTTCAAAAAATACAATCCTATTTTCTTTCTTTCATAAATCTCACTTTTTAAATTTTTATTTTCATAAATACAACTTTATGTTGAGTTCACGGATTTGGCCCTGCTCTGTTGTTTTTCATGCGTATGTACGTGTTATGCGTATATACAGCCTACGACTATCGTGTAGCAGTGGGCCATGGCCCCGCTGCAATTGGTTGGTGTGGGTGCGCATTACGCCATCTTAACATTCTTCTTCTTGAAATAGAAAGGAGAACCAAAACGAGAGAAAAGAGGAAAAAGAAGAGAACAAGCAGAACAGAAATGGAGACCAAATCTTAAAAAGAACATCCGTGTTTTTGTTCTCATTCAGCTGAGGAGCGATCTGAAATTGGCCTTTAAAGTACGACTTGTCCATTCCACAGCGTGGAAGTGGCGGCATGTATGAAGTTGCCCATTAGGAGTTGGGCAGTGATGAATTTTCGGTGGGTTGTTAGGGTTCCCGCAAAACTGAAGAGTGGTCTCGGTGATGATTCAGCAGCTAACATTAATTTCAGAAAGATATCATTTTTGGTGATGAATAAAATAGGCATTGAGCATTTGGATGGCGATGGTTCTAAATCGAAAAGGATGACCCATAACTCAACGAAATTGGGCTCAGAATTGGGAACTTCTGACACAGCAGAAGCTTATTTTAAGGTTAAGCGGCAACTGGAGGTTTTGCAAGTGGAGAATGGGCAATGGAAAAAAGCAGTGGAAGACCTCAGGCAGGAAATTGTAGCTGGTAAATTTAGTTTACCATCTCAGGATTTCAATTGTGGAAGATATTCTGAGAGAAATGGAATGAAACATGCTAATGGTAGTGGAAATGAGAGGAGAGTAAATGACAAGAAATCAGAAGGGGATGTCAATGAGGAGCTCAAGAAGGCTTTGAAGAGAACTGCTGGTGTTAGGCATTGAATTTGTTGATAGAGTATATACATATAAATTGTGTTTAGTTGTCTTTACCTACTTTAATTAGCAGGTTTGCTCTCGCTATTATTTCACTTAGTTTTTGTAAGATTTGCTTAGGATATTGTTGTTTTATATTGGTCGCTTTGTCATTCTCGTAACAAATGAATGTACGAGTTGCGGCCGATTATTTAGATTCAGAAACTATGTGATATTGGGTTATTTTATAATGGCATTGAGATTGCATTTGAAGAAATTAAAAATTCTTATTGCTGGCTGAATTAGATCATTTTCTTGCTAACTTATTTTCTTTTGTTCCTGCTGATTGATTGCTAATTGGAGCGAAAATTATTCAGGTAATGGGGGCATGCATAGTTAACTGCCCTTTAAAGGTCAAAATGGTGGAAAAATAGGAGAAGTTAGATTTCTTCTGTTTGCCCTGTGGTAACCAAGCTGGCAGTTAATATATTGGATCTATCCATACAATGCTTTTTTCATTCTGTATTATGTGCAGTGAGACACTTGACTTTGATATATTGGACTTGCACTTTTTTTTAAAATTCTATTTGAATTTGTAAAAGTATACTCAAAGAGCTGAATGTTTATGTTCTTGATTTATAGTGAAGAGATTTTGTCCAGCAGATATGCATTTGAATTGCTCAAATCAACAAAGAAAGTTATTATGAAACAAGTTGTTGTTGAATACAACTAGCTAGCTGCTATATACAACTATAAATTAGTCTCTGCATTTTGTGCATCACTTGCATCTCTTGGGCACATACATATATGGCTTATGGTTTTGTGTTTATATTACTGCAAGCTGATATTAATGTTCTAACTCACTGCTGCTGTTAAAAAATTTTACAATATTAAGCAACCATCTCAATTTGATTATTTAGTTGTTTGACTATCCATGAATCCCTATTTTTTTTATTTTTTTGCTTTCAATTTAAGTTAAAGTTCATCATTTTTTCCTCCTTTTTTTGGTTCTTGATTTTGTTGGGTTTTTGTTTGATTGCTTCTTTTGGAAATGGAAATTAGATAGTGTTATTGTATGGAAAACTCAAAAACAGTTGGTGAATTCATGGATGGTGAACGTGGAGAAGGTCCTGATTTGAGTGAGAATTGATTTAGTTCATATTTGGCCTTGAAAATAACATCCTGAATAACTCGTAGCTAACTCTTGTTCCAATTTCTTAATTCTATTAAATACAATACTGGTATTTTCTCAGAAATCCATCTTTCATTTATTCAATCACTGCATCAAGGAAAAGAAAAGAGTTCAGTATCCAATAGAACAGTTATTGTAATACAGCCTGCAATTATTGATTTAGCTTATTTTCATGATCTTTATAGTTTAAGGGTCTGGTTAGATTCCATGAATGTGCATTCATTATGGCTGTTCTGCTGCAAATTGGTTTCTCATTTTTCCAATTCCAACATAATCTTATAAGAATGAACACATTTGAGCAGAAGATTTCAGATTATAAACAAAAATCAATAAAACTTGCTTTAAAAACAAAAATTACAGTTTTTAGATAACTGAAAACTGAAATTTATCTTCTAAAAATCGAAGCAAACAACACTTAAACACTAAAAATCGAACCATATTCTCCAAAATCCGAGCTGATTCAAGCTAGCATTACTACATAAAACAAAATACCTCAAATTAGAAGCTAAAGGAACAGAAGCAAAGGATACGCAGCTTATACCCAAGTTTTGCCATTTCTTGCAGCAAAACAAGAAGAAGAAGAATGAATATGTAGCTTAAAAGATGCAGATCAAAAATTTGAACTAAAAATTCAGTTCAAGAAACGAGCTTTATATGAATGCTTCAATCTTTGGTTCTTGGAATAATATAAAAAAAAGTAGAAAACCAAAGGTGAAAGATAAGAATTGGATTCGGTTACAAGAAAAAATTAACTAAACATAAAATAAAGAAATAATCGTTCGAATCAACAAAGAAAGCTATTATGGAACAGGTTGCCGTTGAATGCAACTAGCTAGCTGCTATATACAACTACAAATTAGTGTCTGCATTTTGTGCATCACTTGCGTCTCTTAGGCACCACTTGTGTCATCTGCCTTTAACGATGTCAGTTTAGAATTGAGTACTTTTACAGCAAGCCTCAAAAAGAACCAATACATTGAGAGACCATCATTAACCGTAAATTATTATTCTCTTTGGCTCAACCTTAAATTAGATCATATCCTTATACATAATTAATAATTTTATTTAATCTTTATTTTTTAAAATATTACATGAACTCTAAATAATAAATATCTGGGAATTGATGTACACACTGTGTACAACATGTACACACGATATGTTTTAGATGTACACGCTGTGTATAACACGTACACACGGTGTGTATATGATATATACACTGTGTATATCATGTACATATTATGTGTACTAGATGCACACACTGTGTACTAGATATATATACACACTGTGTACAGCATGTATACGTTGTGTGTAGCATGTACACACGGTGTGTACATGATATACACAATTGTATAGCATATACATATTATGTGTACTAGATGTACACACTGTGTGCAGCATGTACACACAGTGTGTACGGTGCGTACTAAATGTAGACATTGCGTACAACATGTACACACTATGTGTACTAGATGTACACACTGTGTGTACATGATATACACACTGTGTATATCATGTACATATTATGTATACTAGATGCACACACTGTGTACAGCATGTACACGCTATGTATAGCACGTACACACGGTGTGTACATGATATACACACTGTGTATAGCATGTACATATTATGTGTACTAGATGTACACACTGTGTACAGCATGTACACGTTGTGTATAGCACGTACAAACGGTGTGTATATAATATACACACTGTGTATAGCATGTACATATTATGTGTACTAGATTTACACATTGTGTACAGCATGTACACACGGTGTGTACGGTACACACTGTGTAGATGTACACACTACTTGTACAACTAGTACGTAGTATGTTCATGCTCTATATATACATTGTGTATACACCAAGTATACATTGTATATACAATATGTACATTTAAAGACAACTAGGCTTATATGATTTTAATAGTGTGATCTTTCATTTTGCTTTTTGAATTTTAATAAATACTCTCAAACTTGATGGCAATTTATGTCAAGGCATGTTAGCTTCCATCGAATTAGTTATAAACGTTCTCTGGAATTTCTAATCATAAGTAATAGCATATAACATGTCATTCAATTTTGTATATGAAGTCGTAAAGAGCAAAGTTGCTTCCTTAAGCCAATTATAGAAACAGAAGCAAAGAAAAATGTCAATAGCATCATCTCAACAAAGTTTCTTAACAAATGCTCTTACCCCACTTATCCAAAACCCCAAAGCTAAGCTCCTAATCTCTACCACTATCTCTTGCAAGCACTCACCTGATGATCTCAAAACTAATTCTTGCTCCAGGTACTTACAATTTTAATCTCAATTTTGCAGTTTATTGGTTTAATCTTGTATTGGGTTACTGAAATTCTGGGGATTTGATTGGGAGAAAACATGAGAATCAATTGGAAAAGCTAGCAATAGTAACATTGGCAGCTGGGGTTCTTACTCTTGGGTCTGTTGGCGATGCTTCTGCTGCTAAATCTGGTGGTAGAGTTGGTGGTCAAGCTTTCAAGTCTTCTGCTCCTAGGTCATCCCCTAGAATCAACAATAATTACTCTAGGTAATTTTGTTTACTTCATTTCTTTTTTTTTCCTTTTTTAATAAATTTATGTTCTTTTTCTCTTTTGCTGCCTATCACTTAAATGGTAACTGTTCCTTTAGTCTGGTTGAACTACTGCAGAGTGATTCTTGTTTATTGCCTGCATTTTTTTTTCATGCAAATAAAAGGTGCTTATGAATTCAATTTAAAGAAACAAAACATAGTTAAATTTGGCTGAATTGTTAATTTGTACATGCAGATTCAATAACTGAGAAAATATAAAAGAGAAAACCAAAATAAGAATAATTGCTGGAATACAAAATTGATAGAAGATGACATTGGAATCTAAATGCAACCGAACAAACTTCACTTCAACAATTCCGAGCTCAATTAACCATTGATCACCTGGTTGCCAAGGAAATCAAGGATGTGCAAAATTCCATCAAGTGTTCCAATCGCGATCATACGCTCAACAACAAAAATACACGACGCCGCATCATTGGATAATAGAGTAGGTATGCTGCCTCTCATTCTCTGATACTTAAGCCTGGGTTCTTCTTAATCATCTTCTTCCTTCTCATCCTCTTCTTATTCTTCTTCTTCTTCCTCCTGCTCGTCGTCGTCGTCGATGCCGTTCTGACAGAATCGAACCCATTTGAAGAATTGTTTAACAAATTTCGAATGAGAAAATTAATGTCGTTGGTCTCAAACTCTTCACAGATGATTTCGAAGGAGAAGAATAATGCCTATGGTCTCAAAATCTTCACAGACGGAGAGTGATGTTTGGTCTCGAATTCGTCGGCGGTGATCAAAGAGGTTTGGAGAGAGGAGAGTGAAAAAATTAGGAAGATGATAATAGATGGGAAAAAGTTGTATTTTTGAAAGGATAAGTTGTATTTTTGATATTAAAAACTCAAAAAATTATATTAATGAAAAAATTATGAAAATGTGATATTTTTTGTTATTTTTATTTTTTTTCTGTATATTTATGTAAAAAGCCCTAAAAAAATAGTCAAATGCAGATCAGCCCAATAGGCTCTAAGCCTGAAGAAGAGTTCAAGCCCAATTTTGAACTGTCGTACCTGGTTGCAGATCAGCCGACCTCCCCCCTTAGCCTGCTCCCCAAATTTAGATGCAACATCAGTATTTTTTATACCGTTTAACAACCGGTTCGAATACTATGGTAAACTCCTTTACAATCTTTGAGATTTTTTCTTTCTGCAACTTATCTCTCTAAAATCTCTATAAAGTTTCTATTGTTACTATCAGTACAATTCACTTTTTGATTTTATTAACCGTTTTGGAGATTTCAGTCCGATAGGATACCTCTCATATTTAATCACTTTAATTTCGCTTGGTACTTTAGTCGAGATATGTCCAATTCTAATAAAAGGGCTATAACATATGTTGACACAAATGAATTCTATTTCTCCATAGTTCAGGAGCAAAAATATCCCATATTCCTGGGAAGTATAAAGCAAACAAAGAGCTGTAGAACAAGTAAAAATAATTCTCGCAAATCATAATCAAATCCCCTTATGGGCCACGTAAGACGCGAGCATTTTAGTTTATTTCACTTAACGAGATTGAAGAATGAATGCATAGCCTGACTTTGTTTTGACGAGATTCGTCCACAAACTCGGTAAAAACCGATTCGATTCAAATATAACAGAAACCAAAAGCAACTCAAACTCTATTTTCAAATAAATAAAAAAAAGATGAGCTTATCCAGTATAACAAAAACATGTATAGCAAGAGAAAATCTCTAAGTTAACAGATAACTAATCATCACGCAGTTCCAGCTATAAACTAACTAACGCATAGGAGCAATGGACTGGCCAAGAAGAATTTTTGTTTTTTTCCTCAATCTAATTGTAGCGAAGAATACAAGCGCATATAGAGTGTTAATAGACTGTAACCATCTAGCAGATTCTAAGGGATATGAATTCGAATAAACTTTTAAAATACAATAGCAAATACGATAAGATTACACAACATTCTTAAAATGAGAGTTGTCCCAAATACTATAGACACAAATGATCTGCTCAATATTTTCTCATCAACAGACTATAAATCAAAGAAAAAAAATAGAAAAATTACCTTTTTCCGGTGTGGATAGGAGCAGTGGACTGGTCAACAGACGTTGTCAAAAGGAGGGAGGAATTCAACAATATGTAAAGCTCAGCAGTAAACTGGTCAACATACGTGTCAAAAGGAGGGAGGAATTCAACAGTATGTAAGCTCTTTCTTTTCCAGATTAATACAGTGAACTACTTCATTTTTTTCCCAAATATACTTGTGATTTATTACCTCTTTTGTGTAAAGAAAAAATATAGCTAATTAATGCAATAAATATTAAAGATACACTACAAATTAAAATTACCAATAAACATTACAAAAGTTTCAAGTAAAACAACAACAATAATAAATCAAATAATAATTAAATTAAGAAAAAATTTAAAATAACTTTTGGATTTGTGAATTGAAGTGCGCTGATTTAAACTATTGTTTGAGAGGAAACGGCGGTCCGTCTATACCAATACCAAGTATTAGAATAACCTTTACTGCTTTTGTCCAAGGTAGAAATGTTGTACACCATCATGAATCAAATAAGATATTAATTGATAAGTTACGAATGAGGATTAGTCTGGGTATGGTATAGATTTAAAAATACCTTTCATAATTGAAGTTCATTTAGGATATTCCGTGCATTTTTGCAAAAAAAAAATATTAATTATATCAACAAAAAGTAAATTAAGTTTACCTCTTGTAGCATGGTAAACTAAAATAGCGGAAGTGATAATGTAGTTTACGTCACTAGCAAGACTCTTATCCACTGTCAGTCAATGCAGAATAACAACTATTCTACTGTCTAGAAGTTCCCTAGAGATGTAGAATATTTGTGAGAGAGAATAGTATTCTTAAATTCTCTTTAGAGTGTTTCGAGCTCCTTAATTGATTTTTCATCCCCTATTTATAGTACTCTTGTACTTATAAATATAAAGCAAATCAAATAAAGAAATGTGTATTTTTTTAAATAGAAAACTAATAAAAAAATATATAGATATATTTTTCTAGATATGAATCCAATCAAATTAGATTTGATATGAAACTTTTTTCATATCTAATTAGATTTGATATGACACAGATCTCTTTTCATATCTACAGTTATGCACGTATCTGAACTTTATTATCTCTCACTCGTACAAAATAGAATAATTTTCAATCATAATCTTCCGTCATACAGGCAAATAAACTATATGACCAGCATATTTTGAAAGCAATAGCGCTATATACCGGTTAAGGATATATAGCATCTTAAAAATAAGATCCACTTTTCCATGTATGCCTAATCCTAAATTGCTTTTTTATGTTCACAGTTTTAACTCATGATGTCATAAAATATTTTTCGTATTTACTATTATGTCTTTACTTATAGTTACTATAATAGGCATGCCGGTGGACCATAAACCCATTGAATGTGATAAAAAAAACTATCTTCCCCTTTTATATATGCCATCCATCATGATTCAACTTGCTTTTCTAACTATATTTGTTAGGTTGAATCCTTTTCATGGCCTTTTGGAGACTAACTAAGCTAACCATACTTTAGGGATAAGTTAAGGGTCGAAATTCAAATAGGGTCTCACACTAGGGAAAGTTGAGATTGATTACATAAATTCCCATCCCTTGGTCGATTTAAATGCATATGATATAAAACATTTGTTATGGTGTTCTTTCATTCTCTAAAAAAAGTGCATGTCTCCCAACATATATAACACCATACAGAAGCTGTGATATGCGCTGAACCCTATAGGTATCCAGTTTACTCTTAAAAGCCCGCTTTTAAGGCTGGAGACCGAATCAAGGTTCATTTAACTCATGAAAGCCGGTCGCTTCGCGCATGTGTGGATATTGCTCTTGTTAAGTTTCCTCTCATAAAATTTATCTTGCCATTTAAGGGTTAAGGTTAGTTTTCCTTACTTTTTCTTATTTTTCTTGCATTTTACTGTATCATATGTGTTGTTTGACTCTTTTCTTTAATTATTTGTTTGATTTAGAGGCACATTTGCCCATATGATTTCGTTTTCATTTCTTTTTTTTTTCTAGCTCTACTATCACTTTTTTTTTCATTTTTACCAACTGTACATTTCTTTCTTCTTGCTCACAAATGATATATTCCTAGTTGCTAATTATTATAATTAACTAAAACTAATAATTAACAACAATTAAAAAAATTGTATTTACAGTAAAGGTATAAAAAATAAACAATTACTAAAGCAAAATCATATGGGCAAATTTGGCTCTAAATCAAACAAATAATTAAGGAAAAGAGTCAAACAACATATATGATACAGTAAAATACAAGAAAAAGTAAGAAAACCTAACCTTAACTCTTAAATGGCAAGATAAATTTTATGAGAAGAAACTCAAAAAGAGCTATATCCACGTGTGTGCGATGCGATTACGAGTCCAGCAACACAAACGACGCACAAAATGGAGTCCAAAATGAGAAAAAATAGCCAAAAATGCCCATAGTCACGTTCTAGAAGAGGAGGAAGAAGAAGAAGAAGAAGAAGAAGAAGAAGAAGAAAAAGAAGAAAAAGAAGAAGAAGAAGAAGAAGAAGAAGAAGAAGAAGAAGAAGAAGAAGAAAAAGATCGATTTAAATGGTTTTTTGGTGAGTCATGGTTTAAAGCCGTGAGTTGCCTGACGAGTCACCGTCTTAGGGCGTGACTCATGGTAGAGGGGATTTGTCCCTCTACTGAGGCACAATAGTTTAATTATGATGAAGTTCTAATTTTTCTGGAATAGGAAGTTAATTGAAAACAGGTTTTCTTCCTTTTTAAGGTATTTAAGTAGATTAAAAACACTAGTATAAAAAGAGATGAATTTTCTTTAGTTTTAGATCTAGTTTAAGATATTCAATTGTACAGTAGAATTTGGACCTAATTTTTCTTTTCTTTTTAGTTTTTAATTTTTTTAGAGATTCAAGCTTTCTACTGTTGTTTTGTGAAGACATCGAGAGCAAGTTTGAAGCTTTATAAGTATAGTATTTGTTTATTTTAATTTTTCATTTGTTTTAATGATGAATGGTGAGTAATTCTTTACTTTTGCTGAGGGAAACTTGAACCCTCAGACTTTTATTGTAATGACTTTAATTTGAGCTATAAGTGTGTTATTTCTTAATTCTTGGGTGGAATCTTATCTTTGGTTATGGTTGAATTGATGTTTGATCTATTAAATAGATGGTTAATTGTTAGTTTAATCTTTGATTAGTGATTTGTATATTCTTAGCTTATTTCTCTCATGTAAATGCATGGTTGTGTTCTGAGAATTGAGGTGGTAATTTATTTTTCATGAGTTGATTTAAATTTAATAATTTAAATTAAGAATAGGCTAGAGTTAGATTTCTCACAAAAGGATCCAACAAAGGTTTAAGAGTTTAAAATCGTTTTTGCATGCTAGGTATTAAATTATTCGTAATAGAGGATTTAATATTCTAGAATGATATTCTCAATAAGATATCTATTTTATTTTACTGGTTTTCCATAACAACTCATTTTACTTTTGATTTGAGTCTTTAGAATTAAAAGGTGAGGATGATAGTCGCTTAGCAGAAGTATTTTTGCTATCGATGTTATTCATTATTTAAGTTTTTCTCTAAATTTAATTTATGTTAATCTAGTCTTAGTTATTGATTTGTTTAAGTGTTAATTTAACTTAAAACTCCTATCAATTTAAAAACTTGGAAAATAATCTCAGATTAATTCAACTCAATTATAGGTACTTGGCTTAGCAATCACAGTTCCTTTGGGTTCGATATTCTTGGGGTCTTAAATATATTTTTCTATATTACTAGTCGATCTAGTACACTTGCTAGACACTGATCAAGTTTTTGGCGCCGTTGTCGAGGAATAATGACACATAATTATGTCCAACACTATAAATTGGTTCTTTTGAGAGCATAAATGGAAGATTTAAGGAGAGATATGCAAGAACTACAGTATTCACATCAACCTTCAATAGTCTATTCATCACCATCCTTTGAATAATCTTGTTCTCTATGGGTTTCGCAAGAGTCTAGTGCCTCTAAATTTAAAGTTCTTCTTAACTTACTTGCAAATAAGGAGAAACAATTTAGTGTTAAAAAAAAGAATAGATGGCTACAATTAATTCTCAAGAAGATAAGATAAAAAAATCAAGAGGTTTTATTACAAAATCAAGAGAATGTGTTAACTACTTAAGAGCATCTATTGAAGGAACAAGAATTGGAAATTAAAAATCTGGAATCTAAGTTTAGAGTCTTTGAGTATTTCTATAAAAAGTCAAAGTGGTGGTGGTAACAAGGATGAATTGAGTCATGTACCAATGGTGAATAAGAAAGAAATTAAGTTTGGGGTGCATGAATTAAAAGAAGAGCTAGTTATTGTTGAAGACAAGTCCTATATCTTTGAGAATGACTTTAGATCTCTTGTGAAGGATTTTTCACCAAATAAGCAAGAAGTCTTCAATTCTCAAGTGGAAGCACTGAATTCAATCCACTTGAAGAATTTATTAAGGGTTGAAGAGCCGGTAGAGTTTGTATTTAAAGAACCAAAGTTGGATCATACTTTATTGAAGATATAAAATTTTTAGCTTTGGTGAACTTTGATGAGTTTCTTTTACTGATGGGAGAAAAAGAGGAGCAAAATCCGAAGACACCATTATTTAGATCATAAGCTTGATCTACAGAGAGTAACAAAAGTCTAGCATAAGACTTAATAAATTCAAAACTAAATTCTCTAACTTTGCTTTACTTCTAATTGAGTGCTATTTATTGTGTTTTAAATTTTTACTCTATTATTTTTCATTATTTTGGTTTGTTTTGTGATTCATGAGTTTAAGGAGGGTTTATGCTTATTTATTGTGTGCAGTGGACAATGAGTGACCAATATCTGGTATGCATGTTTTCATTTAAGTCTATAAGCCTTCTTGACTTAGAGTATGATTAAGTGTTCAAGGTGGTGAGCTATTAGAGTTAAATGTGCTTAATTATTTGGGGACCTTGTGTCAATTTAATTGGTCATTTGGAAGTAAAGTAAGAGTAAGCATAAGGAAAAACTAAAGGGGGTTAAGTTTAATTTAGGGTATTTGAGCAACAAGGTATGTTAAAATTAGGTTTTAGGTGTTTTGCCTTGAGTCACAGTAACCATCTTCTCGGTAGAAGGGAATTTCCCCTCCATTGAGAGACCAATGTCTTTTGTTCCTATAGCCTTTTCCTCGGTAGAGGAGAATCCTCCTCCACCAAGGTGATTATCCTCACTCATCCCTCATGCCCTTCTCCACCAAGGGACTAATGCCTTTTGTTCCAGTAGCTTTCTCTTTGATAGAGGGAAAATTCTCCTCCACTGAGGTGATTATACTCACCTATCCCTGCCCTCCTCCTCTACCAAGGGACCAATGCCCTATATAACCCTTACCTTTTCCTTCATCGAGACAAGCATCCATCTTGGCCATTTATTCCTTCCTCCATCCAAGACAAACATGTCTCTAACCAAGGCACACTAGTCTAGCTTTAGTTTTTCATCAATTCTCATCTTCATCTCATCATTTTCATCACTTTTTCAAGTAAGTTCACTAGTCTTATTTAATTTATCATGTTTAATGTTTATTATGCTTTTATTAAATTGACTTGGGGTTTGATTTTCTTCTTATGCATGAGATTTCTAAGGGATTCTTATATGTTGAATGATGTGTAACTTGCTAGTAATCACACTTAGATTAATTGGTGAATAGAATAGAGGATTGATTTAAATTTTTGGCATGAGATTGGTTTCGGTTTCTTTTGTTTTGACTTGGTTATGGTTGTACTTACCACTTACTTGATCAAATGCCATAATGACCAATTTAAAATCATGTGCTTCATCTTCTTAAACTAAACCAACATCTATTAAATAAAGATGCTTTCACTCACTTCACGCACTTAATGTCAATTATGTAACATATTGATCTTGTGCATTGAGCATTAACTCATTTTTGACTTATGTGTATTTCTTCATTTGGCCACTATGATTGTTAGGCTTTGTTTTTTGCATTATCTTGGTTCAAATGTTTGAATTGTTCACATCATTTCCATTGGTTCATATGTTAGGTCTCATGTCTCCTCTTGGCTTGACCATAGTTATTTACTTGTGATAGTATTGCCTGGATTCAAGTATGGTGTTGCTTTAGTTTCCAGTTTTCTTGGGCATTTACTTGTTCATTTGAACTTGTACAATGAGCTAATATTCTTGCTACTTTGCTAAGGATAACAAGATCTTAGAGAGGGGGATGGAGTGCAACTGAACTCGATTTTGAATATCAATTCAAGGAAGTTCTTTCATCTTGCTCATGAATCATTTTAGTTGTTTTATTTTTGTTTTAGTTTGTTTAGTTTGGTTTGTAATTTGCATGTTAATTAATTAAGTAGGTTTAGTTCAAATATCATGTATTGTACATTTAGCTTAGTTCACCCTAGTTATTCTCGAAATTGAACTTGTTGAACTTTAACTTATAATATGCAGTGTTCAAAATTTGTGCTTAGCATTAAGGCATACATGTTGCTTGATGAAATTTTAGCTAGGTTAGTATTCAACTTGAACCATATTTATTAGTTTCCACATTTTGAACACCAAAACCAATTTTGAAATAAGAAGAAAAGCCAGTGCATGAGGAAGTTGAGCAAGGAATTTTAGGACACTAAAACCTTCCTCATTATCCTTCGAAGCATAGAAACAACTTAAATAATCTAGAAAGTGATCTAGGCATATTTTTCTTGTTTAGCCATAACTTAGCTTGTTTCCTACCCTACATGTATATTTTCCCTTGTTAGCCATATTGAGCCTAATGGGGTATGCCTAATACATGCCATATTTATTTTCTTGTTATATTCCTCTATTTACCATATAGTCTAAAAAGCTTTTATCTTTTTTTTTCTAAAAATTAGCCACTTTAAGATTGAGATGGATTAATTTTTGTTAGGTAATTAAAAAGTGTAGTTGAGAGGGTTCTTGGGATACTATTATTAATGGTTTTTGTTGAAATCAAGAAAGTATGTAGTGAAAGTTAAACTTTTAAATACCCATGTTATCATTGGTTGCCACAATAAAGCTAACAAGTATAAAAAAAAAGGAAAAAAAAAGATAGAAAGTTTGCAATAAAGCTAGCAATCTATGGCAAAGTTTTAAGTGTGGGATATTTATAAGGAAAAAGAATTTTGACTTCAGAAATTGGTTGAATTGAGAAATTGAGAGGAGTTTCAATAATATTTTATCTCAAAAATACTTTGTGTATGGGGGGAGGGAGGGGGGGAGTTTAATTGATTAAGTATGGTTAAGTGATATGTTTTGATTTAGTGGATTGAAATTTTAAAAATGTCGGTCTATTTAGTCAAAGAGTGGCTATTCCTCTTATTTATCTTTATCCATTCTTTGTTAACTATTACCTTATCCACATTACAACCCAATGAAGTCCTAGTGATTTTATGTTTGATTTTAAGTTATTTAGTGGAGATGACCTTCGAGTTCCGGTGCTAAAGTAGAGGCTTATGGTATTTCTAGAGTTTCAAGTGTGAAAACATTTGTGTATTTAGGTGTACATTAATTCTAAGCTTAACTATGAGTTGCATTGGTGTTTTGATGTTGAAAGAGCTTAAAATGTTTTGCTTTGTACACACACACATGGAAACTAGCTCATATTTTCTTAATTGAACTTTAATCTAGTTTGAATTTTGTTAAGCACTCTTGTTAATTGTTAAGCATGATTTTGAAGTGAATGATTTTTGGTTGGAGTTTAATTAATTTGAGAAGTTGGTTTGTTCAATTTTTCTCAAGGGTGAGTAAAGACTAAGTGTGGGGTATTTAATTGCTTTGAATTTCAATCTATTTTATTAGTGTGTTTAGTGTATTTAAGTTGATGTTTTAACATTAATTTAGTTAAGTTTGTGTTTAATTTAATAAGTCTCTAATTTTGTGACTTAATTGGACTTTTGGTATTTATAGGTGCTTAATTGAAGAAAGAAAAAAAATTTTCAGAGAAAGGAGAAAATTAGCTCAATTTAGGTTTGAAAAAGAAAAAATCACATTATAGTCTAGTATCATGCTCCTCTATGGAGGAGAATTTCTCCTCTATGGAGGAGGATATAAAGAGCAAGCATACAGAGAAGCTCCTTCGTGAAGGAGAATTTTTACTATGTGGAGGAGGACATAAAGTGGGCAAAAATTAAATCACCTAGGTGAGGGGATTTATCCCTCTACTGAGGTACAGTAGTTCAATTATGATGAAGTTCTATTTTTTTTGAAATATGAAGCTAATTGGTAGTAGGTTTTCTTCCTTTCTGAGGTATTTAAGTAGATTAAAATCACCAGTATAAAAAGAGACAAATTTTCTTTTGTTTTAGACCTAGTTTAAAATAGTTAATTGTATAGTAGAATTTAGACCTAGTTTTTCTTTTCTTCTTAGTTTTCAATTCTCTTAGAGATTTAAGCTTTCTACTACTATTCTATAAAGATATCAAGAGTAAGTTTGAAGCTTTATGAGTATAATATTTGTTTGTTTTAATTTTTCATTTGTTTTAATCATGAACGGTGAGTAATTCTTTACTTTTGCTGAGGGAAACTTGAATCATCAGACTTTTATTGTAATGAATCTAATTTGAGTTTAATTCTTAATGCAAGTATGTTATTTCTTAATTCTTGGGCAGAATCTTATCTTTGTTTATGGTTGAATTGATGTTTGATCTATCGAACAGATGATTAATTGTTAGTTTAATCTTTGATTAGTGATTTGTATGTTTTTAGCTTATTTCTCTCATGTCAATGCATGGCTGTGTTATGAGAATTGAGGCAGTGATTTGTTGTTCATGAGTTCATTTAAATTTAAGAATTTGAATTGAGAATAGGCTAGAGTTAGATTTCCAGCAAGAGGATCTAACAAAGGTTTAGGAGTTTAAAACCAAGTTTGCATGCTAGCTATTGAATTGTTCATAACAGAGGATTTAATATTTTAGAATAATATTTTGAATAAGATATCTATTTTGTTTTACTAGTTTTCCATAACAACTCATCTTACTTTTGATTTGATTTTTTATTAGTAAAAGGTGAGGAGGATAGTCCCTTAGTTGAAGTGTTTTAGCTATAAATGTTATTCATAATTTAAGTTTCTATTTGAATTTCTAGATTTATTTTGGGTTATGAATTGTTTAATCTTTCCCATTTTGAAGCATAAAATTCAAGTTGTGGATTATAGTATAATTTTCCTGGGCTCTGTTATTTTCTAATGGGTATGAAAATAGTTTCATTTTATCTCTTTCTTTCCCATCTTTTTGTTTCCTTGTCTGCTCTCTTATTCTCTCTCTCTAGCGTTTTATTTGTGCCTATGTATATCTATCATAGTGTTTTACCTATGTGTGGATGAGGCTTGTACTGTTGCAGTGATGTTAAAATTTACTTGGTTCACACATGACCAAACTGTTTTCATGTGGCAGTATGGCATTGGCATTAGCTATGGTAATTTTTTACCTTTGCAACATGAATTTTCTTCATTTTCATTACAAGGTCTTTGACTATTGTTAGTTCTATATAGGCAAGTTGATATTAAAAAAATTGTAATAATTGTTAGTGACTAATTAATGACGGATAGAACCGTAGTTAATTTTATAGTGGTGGGTGAAATTAGCAATGAAAAGTGGTTTCCATTGCTAATAATAGCAACCGAATTCCGTTGCTAATTTTAGCAACGAAATTCCTTATTCTGTTGCTAATTTTAGCAACAAAATTTATATTCCGTTGCTAAAATTGATCATTTCACCGAATCAAGCATTGGTTGAATTTAGCAATGGAATTCATTTTTTGTTGCTAAATTGAGCAACGAAATAAATTTTCCATTACTAAAAACAGCAACTGCTGGATTAGCAACCAAAGTTTCCATTGCTAATTTTCATTGCTATTTTTGATTAGCAACGAAAATTTGACAATTTTTGTTGCTATATTTTGATTAGCAACGAAAATTTGATAATTTTTGTTGCTAATTTCCATTGCTAAATTGCAATTTTCTTGTAGTGTTGAGTGCTTTTGTAACACCCTTACTGAAAAGTCTAACTGAAACAAGTGATAAGTTGGGAAAATTTTTTTTTCCCAAGGAACATTTTGTCAGATACTGGTTATTGACCCTTTGAGGAGCAATGCACTGAGTGACAATTCCAAAATCAACAAGATTTTTCTTTTGAATCTTAACTATCCCATCGACCTAGGCTTGACCAAAAGAAATACTTATAAATTAAGTAAGCCGATAAAGCTATAATTTGTTAGAGAGTATGCCCTAGAGCCCATGTAATAGGGATGTTTTTCATATGTATGAAATTTATATTCTTAATAAAAGGCATCATTCATTTATTAATGCTGTGTTTGAATACATGAGTTTGTAAATCTTAAATTAATAAATGAAGTCCTAGATATTATAAACACAGTGAAAAGGCAATCATGAAGGTGTTCATGATGTGAGATGTCTATCGCATGCAAATTTGTTAATATCTAAATATCCCTAGTCATAGAATTAACAAGATAGGACATTGTTAATTCGGACAGACCATCACATGTTATGCTTCTTGAATGGTTCAAGCAATGGTTCTCATAATTGTGATTATGGATGATAATCAAAGCTAACATGTGGATGCTTGTTAGAGGAACAAGTTCATTGGAGACCTGCAAAGAGAATCCTCATATGGATATTAAATCTATGTCAGTGAGGAATCTCTTCATAGCGGTTGTGCAAGTATCCTTAGACTTGAGATCACCAAAGTTATCTTAAGTAGCAAGTGGTATACTTTGACTCCATAACTGATTACTTCCAACTGGGAGTGAACATAGTTAGTAGATTGGGTATATCATGATCTACTTGAAGATAGTTGAGTTATTGACAAATGATTCACCATCCCAGATTTAACAAGGGAAGTTATCTCGCATGATTCTATAATTGCCTTGTTCAGAGAATCTCTGGCCAGAGTAATATGCCGAGATGGATGGAGATCCATGAAGGGAATTTTAGGAACAATGGTTAAATTAATAAAACATACATAATTAGATTTATATGAGTTGACAGAAACCCATACTCAGAATCTAATTGAGATAAGAGTGGTGAAAGGAGTAATTGCACGGTAACTGTTTCTATGGAAGGGTACAGTCAAACCACATGACTTTCCTGACATTTGGGTAGTCATGATGCCTAGCTAGAGGCCAATCATGACTTGTATAATGATGTATCAAAATATCAATAGAGATTGATAAAATGATTTAAAGGAGTTTAAATCATGTGAGTTTTGAATAGAACTCACGATTACATATTATACTGCCAATATGGACAAGAACCCAATGGGTCACACACATATAGAGAAAAGGGTAAAATGATAAAATGACAAGGATAATAATATTTGATATTATTATAAAGGTAGAGAGAAGAATATGATAATAATTAATTAAAGAGTTTAATTAATTATGATCAAATAAAATTGTCCGCGGAACTTTTGAGAAATGTTCTGTAAATTGGACCTAAATAAAATAATGTATTTCATGATTAATTATTATTATCTTATAAGTGTTATAAGACTACTATAAGTGTTATAGGACTGATATAGTAATTAATAGGACCATTGGAGAAATTATAAAGGGCCAAAGGAATGAAGAAGTTGGAGGAAGCCCTCCAAAAGAGGGCTACACGCCAACTCCATACAGAAGGACTTAGAGGGCTTTTTCTTGGACCAAATTAATTTATATATGTTAAATAAGTGTTATGGAACTCACATATTTAATTTGGTTGGATTTGGAATCCATTTGGGTATTTAAATCCAATTAAATGCACAAAGGGCCTAGTTTGTGGATTTTGTGCATGGTCTTTTATGAAAAGATTTAATTTGGATTTAATTAAGCCCAAATGATTATAATTAATTCCAGAGGCCCAATTAATAATTCTCCAGCAATTTTAAAGAGCCCAATCTCATTAAGGAGTTGGAATTTTAACCTAACTATAAAAGGCCAACTAATGAGAATTAGGGTTAAGTGATTAAAACAAAAGGAAAGTCTTTTTCTCTTAATTCTCTCTCCCTTTTGCGCCACTTCCATTGCTAGCCTCTTGGATTTCGGCCAGCCCTAGTTGAACACCAATTTGTTGGTTCAATTTACCCCTCTCTAGTGTGGATTACTCATTGGAGGTGTTCGATTTTGGACACTGTGGTTTGCGACAACCCGGTGCGAAGTAAAATCAACTGTTCAACAAAAAATCAAAGGTGATTTTTCTTATTCTCATATAGTTATATTGTGTATTCATGGCAAGATCAGATCTAATGGTTAAAAAATTTTAAAATTTCGCTCATGTATGTGATGCATGTAATCGTTAAATTCCAACATGGTATCAGAGACACGGTTTTGCCATGGATATACAATTCTATATTTTTTCTGCGAAATAAGTTTTGTTTTGTTTTGAGTTATTTATTTCATGAACTTTAAAATATTATATTTGATTGTTCATGAATGAGAAATATTGATTTCTGGTTGTATGTGTGATCAAATAAATTTGGTGGAAACAAAAACGAAATTTTTGAATGATTAAGATTTGGGTTTGGCGTGAAACCCATTAGGGTTTGGCGTGAAACCCTAGGTAATGTTGGGGTTGTTCTAATTTAATTTCTTATGGATCCATTTAAAAATCATTTAGATGATATTTTATGTCTTTAATATGTGATATTAAGCCGTAGGATCGAACGGAATTAAAATCGAACAAGTTTTGCATGAAAACTAGTTTTGTCGAAAAGTTCGATAAATTGGTGTTCTTCGTGTTTTCTTGATGTGTTCATGGTTAGAACGACTTTTGATCTTCTAAATATGATATATATGATATATTAACATGTTTTTAATTAATTGGATTAATTAAAATGGGCCTTAAATTAATTTGATTAATTTTAATTCATTAAAACCACTTAATGGGCTTAATTATGTTTACGGACTTGGTTTAAATTAGTGAATGACTTGGTGGGCCCAAGGAGCTGATTTAAATTAACTATTATAAACATTAATTAAGTTTATTAATGGGTTTTAAGGGCTGGAGTGGGCTTGGCTCATTCCAAAAGGCCCAAATGGTCCAAATGACACAAAACTAGTTTGTGTGTGAACACACTTAGGGTTTTTCTTCTGTGGGTTTCGGCCTACACTTGTTTTAAGCCCAAAATTGATTCTTTTGATTATTTAATATGATTAATTAATTAAATAATCAATTTATAATTAATTAATAATCAATTTGATTGATTATTAAGGCAAGAACACATTCATGCAAAAAGGTTTCCTAAAATGAAAGTTTCCAAAATGGAAAAAGTTTCCTAATTTGATCACATCATTAAAATAACTCAAAATATAGTTTCAAAGGTTGAAACAAAGTTAGTAATCCATTTCTTTATGCATTAGAAAGGCATATAAGGGTGAATGATTGGCATGATGGTTAGTTATGGACAAAGCCCAATGTGATTGAGCATAATGCATGTTTTGGCCCAATGAGGACTTTCATGTCCCGGCTACTTGTTTTTGGTTTGTATTTCATTTCAAATTGTAATATGTAATTAGATTACTTAGATTAAAATTAGAAATAGAGATGGAGACCATTTTCAAGGAGCAAGATGGGCCGGATGGAGATCCAGCAAGCTTGAAGATAATGTAATTATTTTTCTTGTTTGAATTATGCATACTACCTAGGTGTGACCTTTTGATTTCCCTCTTGGCTCGGGGAAATCAATGTAGTGAAGTCCATAACTATACCATATTTGTATGCTTATATTTATGTGATAGATATAGGATGTATACCAATGTATGCCAACCATGTATGATGAGACTTAATTAACTAAAACCCTCAAACAAATACTAAGGTATATAAGCCTTCCATTAATTTGAGGAGAACCAGAGTTCTTTATAGTGTGGGTTGTTGACCACAATCAAGCTCACATTATATCGAATATGTTCAAATCTAATTAAATGGGTCATCTTAGCTAGCCCATTAGTTTGTTGACCATAGTCAAGGCTAATGGTTCTAGAGGCAAGATTAGGGAATGCATATATGATATGCATGCATCAAGAGTTGATAACCTAATGATCCAATAGTTGTGTAGAGACACAATTGGTATAGAGATACCTACCTTTCAAGGGTATGGAATTTGGCTTGTTGACCACAGTCAAGGTCAAATTACATATCAAGGATTGGATATTGGCCCACTAAGAAAACCATCGGGTTTTCTCGGATTATATAGTGAGGGCTATTAATTCGTAATAAAATAGTGGGAGAAAATGGATTAATTAAAGACCTTATTAATGCATACATATATATGAACATGCTCTCATATCTTTTCTTTTTCACATCTAGGTCATCATCATGAGCACATCAAACATTAATATACGGTCAATCTTGGATAACAAGTTGGTTGGCAACAACTATTGTGACTCGATCAGGCAAGTGAGAATTGTTCTCAGGGCTGAAAGGATCCATTATGTCTTGGATAAAGATCCACCACCACTTCCATCAGATGATGCCATTGATGAGATCAAAGGCATTTATCGAAAATACATGGAGGATAGTGAAGCAGCAGCATGTCTGATGCTGGGTGCTATGTCCTCGGAGCTTTAGAAGCAACATGAAATGATGGATGCTAGAACCATCGTTTTGCATCTAGAGGAGCTTTATTCTTCTCAGGCTAGAACTGAGCAATATGAGATTGCTCGAGCTCTATTTAGTTGCAAAATGGTGGAAGGCACTTCAGCTGCTGCTCATGCATTGAAGATGTATGGGTATATTGAGCATTTGAGTAGACTTGGCTATGTTATGGATAATGATCTATACATAGATTTAATCTTGTACTCGTTGGCTCCAAGTTATGCACCTTTTGTGCTTAACTTCAACATGAACAAGATCCAAGTATCCATTCCTGAGTTAATCAACATGCTCAAGACAGCTGATGGATCATTTAAGAAAGATCCAAAAAGTGTCATGGTTGTCACTTCTGCTAAAGGCAAGAAGCAGAAGAAGAAGAAGATAACCAAGGCGCAGCCAAAGAATGGTGGGATCTCCAAGAAGAAGGTTGCCAAGAAAGAGAATCCCAAAGGAACTTGCTTCCATTGTGGAAAAGATGGTCATTGGAAGCGTAACTGCAAGGCCTATCTAGATTCTCTTAAGGAGAAAAAGCAAGCTGTTGCATCTACTTCAATATTCATATGATTGAAATTAATACTTATTCTATTGCTTTAAAACAATCTTGGGTATTAGATACCGGATGTGGATCTCATTTATGTAATGATCTACAGGGGCTTAGAAGCTTTAGAAGAGTTGGAAAGGCAGAGATATGTTTGCAGTCAGCTACTGGATAGAATATCTCTACAACAGTTGTGGGGACTTACTATTTGCCTCTTCCTAGTGGATTAGTACTGGAATTAAATAATTGTTATTATGTTCCAGCCTTATCCAAAAGTATTATTTCTTTCAGTCGTTTGATGAACGATTATGATATTTCTTTGAAGGACAAATGTTGTTACATTTTTAAGAACAATATGTTTTATGCAAAATCTATCATTGAGAATGGTATATTTGTTCTTGATTTAATTAAAGAAGTACATAATGTGAATACCAAGAGAATGAAACATGATAATCTGAATACCTCATACTTATGGCATTGTCGTTTAGGCCATATAAATGAAAAACGCATGACCAAGTTACACAAGTCAGGTGATTTGGGATCATTTGATTATGAATCATTTGATACATGTGAATCTTGTTTATTGGAAAAAATGACAAAAGCTCCCTTTATTGGTAAAGGAGAACGAGCTAAAATGGTTTTGGACTTAATACATTCAGATGTATGTGGTCCAATGACTACACACGCCAGAGGAGGTTACTCCTACTTCATTACTTTCATAGATGATTATTCCAGGTTTGGATACATCTATCTAATAAAATATAAGTCTGAAACATTTGAAAAGTTCAAAGAATTCAGAAATGAAGTAGAGAAACAACTTGGCAAAAGTATTAAAACACTTAGATCAGATCGAGGTGGAGAATACTTAAGTCAAGTGTTTTAGGATTATCTTAGAGATAATGGGATTTTATCTCAATGGACTCCTCCATATACACCACAACACAATGGTGTATCTGAAAGGAGAAATCGAACACTATTAGATATGGTTCGATCAATGATGAGCCGAGCGGACTTGCCTAAGTCCTTTTGGGGATATGCACTAGAAACTGCTGTTTATGTGTTAAACAGAGTTCCTAGTAAATCGGTTGATGTTACTCCATATGAGATGTGGAATAACAAGAAACCCACGCTTTCTCATATGAAGGTATGGGGCTGTCCTGCTTATGTGAAGAGGACAATGTCAGACAAACTGGATGTTAAGTCTGATAAATATTTATTTGTGGGATATCCAAAAGAAACATTTGGATATTATTTCTATCATCCCTTAGAACAAAAGGTGTTTGTTTCAAGGCATGTTGTCTTCTTGGAAAAAGAGTTTCTCCTACGAGAAGACAGTGGGAGTAAAATTGAACTTGGTGAAGTTCAGGACCCACAAATAGAAGTAGATCAACCGATTGAACCCAAAACTGAATTTCATAATGATGAGATTACAGTTGAACCTGATTATACACAAAATCCTAGAAGATCTACTAGGATGCATTCTATCCCTGTGAGATATGGATTTCACGTTGATTCGGATAGAGGCATAACTGTAGTAGAGGACAATGAGCCTACAAGCTATCAAAAAGTTTTGAACAGTTCAGAACGTGATTTATGGCTTAAGGCTATGCAGTCCGAAATGGACTCCATGTATGAGAATAAAGTATGGACTTTAACTCAACCACCTGAAGGGATAAAGCCCATAGGGTGCAAATGGGTCTTCAAAAAGAAGACTGACATGGAAGGTAATATAGTTACCTATAAAGCTCGCTTAGTAGCAAAAGGTTATCGTCAAAAAAAAGGTATTGACTATGACGAAACTTTTTCTCCTGTAGCGATGCTTAAGTCTATAAGAATACTTTTAGACATTGCAGCTCATTATGATTATGAGATTTGGCAAATGGATGTGAAGACAGCTTTCCTTAATGGAAATCTTTCTGAGGATGTGTATATGACACAACAAGAAGGATTCACATCTGGAAATGGTGAAAAGGTATGCAAGCTTCAAAGATCCATTTATGGATTGAAGCAAGCCTCTAGGAGCTGGAACATACGATTCAATAAGACAATCAAAGAGTTTGGTTTCTCACAGAATGAAGATGAACCTTGTGTGTATAAAAGGGTCAGTGGGAGTGCAATTGTCTTCCTAGTTCTATATGTAGATGACATATTGATCATGGGAAATGACATTTCTCTTCTCCAATCTGTTAAAATATGGTTATCCAAGCAATTCTCCATGAAAGACCTTGGAGAAGCATCCTATATTCTGGGAATAAGGATCTATAGAGATAGATCCAATAGGATGCTAGGTCTTTCTCAGAGTACATATATAGATAAAGTATTGAAGAGGTTCAATATGGATCTCTCTAAGAAAGGGTTTATACCCATGGTGCATGGGAAACACCTTTGTAAGTCTATGTGTCCGCAAACACTAGAGGATAGAGAGAGCATGAATAAAATACCTATGCATCTGCAATTGGTTCTATCATGTATGCTATGTTATGTACACGTCCAGATGTAGCATTTGCTTTGAGTGTCACAAGCAGATTCCAATCTAATTTTGGAGAGGAACACTGGGCAGCTATCAAGAATATTCTTAAGTACTTGAGAAGGACTAAGGATATATTCTTGGTATATGGAGAGGGCAGTTTGGAAGTAAATGGGTATATAGATGCCATCTTCCAATCTGACAAAGATGATTGTAAATCACAATCTAGTTATGTGTTCAAAATGGGAGGAGGAGCAGTTAGTTGGAAAAGTTCCAAACAAGAAACAACTGTTGATTCCACGACAGAAGCTGAGTACATTGCTGCTTCAGAAGCAGCCAAAGAAGCAGTCTGGATCAAAAAGTTTATAACCGAACTAGGAGTGGTGCCTAGCATTGTTGATCCGATTCCTTTATATTGTGACAACAATGGAGCCATTGCGCAAGCAAAGGAACCACGGTCTCATCAGCGATCCAAACATGTTCTCAGATGCTACCATCTCATAAGGGAAATAGTAGCTAGAAATGATGTGAAAATAGAAAGGGTTCCCACAGATGACAATGTGGCGGATCCCCTCACTAAAGCACTTTTCCAGATAAAGCATGATCACCATATAAATAGCATGGGTCTGAGACATATGAGTGATTGGCTCTAGTGCAAGTGGGAGATTGTTAGAGAGTATGCCCTAGAGCCCATGTAATAGGGATGTTTTTCATATGTATGAAATTTATATTCTTAATAAAAGGCATCATTCATTTATTAATGCTGTGTTTGAATACATGAGTTTGTAAATCTTAAATTAATAAATGAAGTCCTAGATATTATAAACACAATTTAAAGGCAATCATGAAGGTGTTCATGATGTGAGATGTCTATCGCATGCAAATGTGTTAATATCTAAATATCCCTAGTCATAGAATCAACAAGATAGGACATTGTTAATACGGACAGACTATCACATGTTATGCTTCTTGAATGGTTCAAGCAATGGTTCTCATAATTGTGATTATGAATGATAATCAAAGCTAACATGTGGATGCTTGTTAGAGGAACAAGTTTATTGGAGACCTGCAAAGAGAATCCTCATATGGATATTAAATCTATGTCAGTGAGGAATCTCTTCATAGCGGTTGTGCAAGTATCCTTAGACTTGAGATCACCAAAGTTATCTTAAGTAGCAAGTGGTATACTTTGACTCCATAACTGATTACTTCCAACTGGGAGTGAACATAGTTAGTAGATTGGGTATATCATGATCTACTTGAAGATAGTTAAGTTATTGACAAAGGATTCACCATCCCAGATTTAACAAGGGAAGTTATCTCGCATGATTCTATAATTGCCTTGTTTAGAGAATCTCTGGCCAGAGTAATATGCCGAGATGGATGGAGATCCATGAAGGGCATTTTAGGAACAATGGTTAAATTAATAGAACATACATAATTAGATTTATATGAGTTGACAGAAATCCATTCTCAGAATCTAATTGAGATAAGAGTGGTGAAAGGAGTAATTGCACGGTAACTGTTTCTATGGAAGGGTACAGTCAAACTACATGACTTTCCTGACATTTGGTTAGTCATGATGCTTAGCTAGAGGCCAATCATGACTTGTATAATGATGTATCAAAATATCAATAGAGATTGATAAAATGATTTAAAGGAGTTTAAATCATGTGAGTTTTGAATAGAACTCACGATTACATATTATACTGCCAATATGGACAAGAACCCAATAGGTCACACACATATAGAGAAAAGGGTAAAATGGTAAAATGACAAGGATAATAATATTTGATATTATTATAAAGGTAGAGAGGAGAATATGATAATAATTAATTATGATCAAATAAAATTGTCCGCGGAACTTTTGAGAAATGTTTTGTAAATTGGACCTAAATAAAATAATGTATTTTATGATTAATTATTATTGTCTTATAAGTGTTATAAGACTACTATAAGTGTTATAGGACTGATATAGTAATTAATAGGACCATTGGAGAAATTATAAAGGGCCAAAGGAATGAAGAAGTTGGAGGAAGCCCTCTAGAAGAGGGCTACACGCCAACTCCATACAGAAGGACTTAGAGGGCTTTTTCTTGGACCAAATTAATTTATATATGTTACATAAATGTTATGGAACTCACATATTTAATTTGGTTGGATTTGGAATCCATTTGGGTATTTAAATCCAATTAAATGCACAAAGGGCCTAGTTTGTGGATTTTGTGCATGGTCTTTTATGAAAAGATTTAATTTGGATTTAATTAAGCCCAAATGATTATAATTAATTCCAGAGGCCCAATTAATAATTCTCCAGCAATTTTAAAGAGCCCAATCTCATTAAGGAGTTGGAATTTTAACCTAACTATAAAGGGCCAACTAATGAGAATTAGGGTTAAGTGATTAAAACAAAAGGAAAGTCTTTTTCTCTTAATTCTCTCTCCCTTTTGCGCCACTTCCATTGCTAGCCTCTTGGATTTCGGCCAGCCCTAGTTGAACACCAATTTGTTGGTTCAATTTACCCCTCTCTAGTGTGGATTACTCATTGGAGGTGTTCGATTTTGGACACTGTGGTTTGCGACAACCCGGTGCGAAGTAAAATCAACTGTTCAACAAAAAATCAAAGGTGATTTTTCTTATTCTCATATAGTTATATTGTGTATTCATGGCAAGATCAGATCTAATGGTTAAAAAATTTTAAAATTCCGCTCTTGTATGTGATGCATGTAACCGTTAAATTCCAACATAATTGTCCAAGTGACTGAATACCAAATAAAAATCTGGCAATATAACGGCTAAAAACTCATCTAACCCACCTGCAAATCAGACAATTCCTCAGCCTTTTAGGGGCACAACATTAAAAAATTAATTTCACTAAGCATCTCATACATCAATTCTCATTATTATTCACATGTCCTAAGATGATTCAATATTACATATTACACTCTTAAACCGCTATAACATTCCAAAGTAAAGAATAATATACATTAAAATCATCTCGCTACAACTGTAAACCTTGATGGAGATCTGCCCACACTAAATCCTTTCTTCTGATGGTTGAGCCATAGTAGCTGCTTAACCCAAAATAAGCTTATCCTGTTACCTACACGGATAACAAAATCCGTGCTAAGCTATAAAGCTTAGTAGGGAACAAAAAATATTTTATAGAAGAAATTTCCTATAAGGATCAACAATTACTGCCTAAGCACTAAGATATACCACAAATACGTATAGCAATTGTAATAAATGATATTCTTTTATATGTATATATATTGTGTTGATAATATGCAAATTTTGGATAATTCTCACAACCTTACCAGTTACCTTGTTAAAAACCATTTCTTCTTTATCTACATAGCTATTACCAATACACATGTTAGTTTCACTTTTATTTCCTTATAAATCAATATTAAATCGTTCACTCACACATATAAGTGAATTATCACATATCAATTTCTCAAAGTCAAGCAAAACATATAATCATACCTAAAAGCATTGCCATGCACAACTTGTAGTGTATATCTTATAAATCCAGTTATAACTAATCTTCCAAAAACACATCAGTGTCCATATGCATATATAGATGTAGTAATTAAACCACCATCCAGAGATGCACCATATTCAAGAAAAACATCAGAAAGCAAGCAAGAAATAACTTGAAATACTAAATAAAGGTTAATTTATCACATGGCATCCATTTTCCAAAAAGGAAAAATGCTGAGAAACATCTTCAAAGAGTTAAAACCTACGTGCAATTTCATATGCATACCTTTGCAAATTCTAAATACAAATGAGATACAGGATATGCACTGGTAGTTTAGATTACTTATACCTTTACACCATAATGAAATTAGCCTGCCTAAGTTCCAAAAGTGGATAACGGGATCAGAGGATATCCGAAGATATCAAACAGAGGATATCCAAAGATATCAAACAGAGGATATCCGAAGATATCAAACAGAGGATATCCGAAGATATCAAACATAGGATCCCCATGGGATCAAACAATGGTCCAATAAGGACAAATCAGAAGTCCACAAGGGACAAAGACCCAAACAGGATCAACAGAAGCAGCTGCAATATCCCTATAGTCGCCTATTCAATCCACGACTGAACTATAACTGCAGGCTAACAGATACATAACTTCCTTTCCAAAAGCTTTAAATATCATTTAGACATAACATGGCCTGTCAGCCAATATTGATGTATATGTATACACATAATAAAATCAAATCTCCAGAAGCATTTAACCAACTCTAAATCTTGCCAATACAAGGTTAAAATATCGAATCAAACACAAAATGCATTAAAATTACTACTTTATAGAAATAAAAGCTTTACATATTACAAACATGGAGGAATCTGTCATTTAACCATGCCTCTCACATGCTTTCTGATCTAGATTTATACCTTTACGAACTTTAATTATGCTAATCACCCAACATAACCTTTAAGCATGTTATACTTGCATCAAATAATCACATAGTTATGCAAGATAGTTTATAGAGAAATAAAACTTAAAAGAGCCTAAATATCATATAAAGGATGTACCGTCTCTAGTGCACAATACATACATGCGCAAATCATATAATACTTATATAGTCTCTTATAAATAATTACATAAAAAGAAATACAATCTGGTATAGTATTGTATATGATTCTTCAGCAAGATTTCCACAAATGAACACATGTCACTGTAGTTATATACATTAATACAATAATAGATGGCACCACAAGTGCATAACCATGCTATTACACATATGAAAACATCAGTATACCTCACTTCATAATAACCAAAATCAAACTTCGTTTATTAACTATGCCCATTATTGTATAAAATGAGGTTATCTTATATTATATATACCTTTCTTTCTTAATAATAAGTTATTCCAAAAACATGCATTATGATTTAAAAAAAAAATAGGTTGAGCATATATCATACAGTCATACTTACTCAAGCACTATATTATGATATTTGTCAAAATACACATGAATAACTTATTAAACACATATAACTTACTCGTGTATGTGATATCACTCAAGCCCACCATTATTTCATGAAAGCGTACCTTTCTGATACATCAAAGCTATTTTCCACGCCCCTTTATACTTGCTTATATCCTCTTCCATTTGTACTCAATTAATACATTTATCAAGTCAATGGAATTGTCATCATACTATATCTCATAATATCATTTCTCAATATTCGGTATAAGCTAATTGAACAGCTAGGCATACGTCATAATCATACATGCATATATATATATATATATATATATATATATATATATATATATACCATTTTTCAATTTCATACCCCCTTTGGATAGGTTTAAAACATGCAATACTGCAATTATTTATACCCATACAATTACATGCAAATTTAGCCACAACTAAACTCTATTTGCAGGCATTAACGATGTTCATACACATTTCAATTATCATGCTTGTGCTTTTACTGTATAATCTGGCACATGTACGTTTATATCCAGAAATACACAACTACCGGTATATATATACATGTACCTTTAATTTCCAAATATCAATATAAGTAACTGTAAATATACATCACTACAACTATATAGTTTCGTATGATAACATATAAGCATAAGCATGCAGGCATATTCATGTTATTTCAATTAAGTATTAAACAACATGCTTGTTCAAGTGATTGCTATATAACATATTTTATCAAACTCACATATATTTACCATATGATGTTATTATGTTTTTATGTATTTATACTATATTACGTACTAACTCTTCACTATTAATTAATTTCAAGTTCTTTGAAATTTTCTTCCTTACAAGATTTCAACATCATAGTCATATATATCTATCATGCTTACTTTAATTTCATTAATTCACAATTTCAACAGTACAATCCTAGAAAAGTCAGTTTTACATGTTTGAAATACTATGCTTAGAGTTTATTTGCTTTACTGCAATTTTTGACAAGGTTATTGTAACATTACTGATCTTTCAAAACTTTAGAACACTAAAACTAAGCTAAATCTAACTATTTAGAGAATAAACAATAAAAATGACTTCTCCTTTCAAAATTTATCCTTACATACATTATCCTTTTTATGTTATATATTGGGAATTTAGCTTCATTTTCAGTTCAATCCATGCATATATATACACATAGCTTTGGTTTCATCGAAATCTACTAAAATTACACATGCATATCAGGATTCACACCAAGTTCCCATACCTTGGAGTCGAAGCCCAAAATTCCCCATCCATTTTGCCTGTTCGGAGACTCGCCGGAGCCTCGTCAGAGAGACATCGAAGCCTCTCACTTGAAGCCAGAATCACCGGTAGCTTCCCAGTGGTCTTCACGCGCCTTAAGGCATCGTGATTTGGCCGAAAAACTGCCTGGAACAGCTGGCTGCCATATGCTCCGATCTACACTTTGTCGGCGAGTGGGGACGATCGGTGGCCACCGAAAGTTTTGCCTCACCACTGGGAGATTTTCGGTGGTCTCCGTGACACCACCCGTTGTCCCTGGTCACCGGAAAGAAGAGAAAACCGATCCATTCAAAGAGGAGAAAGGACCGGATCGGGGAAGGAAACGACGGCACTATCAAGGAAGAAACGGTGAGGGGGCGGTAGCTGGTGGCCGAGGTAGTGGCAGCCGCGCCAATCGCCGGCGAGAGCACCGCTGATCGACGGTAGCGCCTCTCCTCCGCCCTCTCCCTCTTTTCCCGATCTCCTCTCCCCTTTATCTTTTTTTTTTAACTTATTTCTTCTTCTTATTTCCTTTTAACCACACACACAACATTCTTTTATTTTTCCCCCAATTTCTTTCCTTTTTTTTTCTCTTTAAATATCAACCACACAATTCTTCATCTTTTAATCCTTTCTATATAAGTCTTAAAATATCTACCATAACTAATTAAAATATGAATTATTCTTATTATTTTATATTAATTTCCAAAATATGTTTTAATTAATAATTATTAAATTAAAGCCCGAATATACTACTAACTTATATTAAAATTTTCATAATTAATCCTTACAAATTAGTACTATTTATCCACTATAATCAATCCGAATTTTTGGGGCGTTACAGCTTTAGTCACTCATCTGAGTAAATGTGCTCTAATTATGATATAACTCTGCTGCATTCTGGAATAGAAAGTTCTAAGGCATTGAACTTCTTCTTTAGAGGCTATTTAAGTAGACCTAAGCACTAGAATAAAAGGGAGATATATAGAGATAGAGAGTCAAAATTACAATTTTTTCTTCATAGTTAGCCCTAGTTTTCTTTAGTTAATTGTAGAGTAGTTTTTAGTTTAGTTTTATATTTTTTTAATTTTTAATTCTCTAAATGATTCAAACTTTCTACTATTGTTCTAAGAAGTCATCAAGAGCAAGTTTGAAGTTTCATGAGTATTGTATATCTTTATTTTAATTTCCTTTCATTTTAATCATGCTTGGTAAGTAATTCTTAACTTTTGCTGAGGGAAACTTGAACTATCATACTTTTACTGCAAAGACTCAAGTTTGAGCTAAATTTTAATGCAAGTATGTTATTTCTTAATTCCTGTGCTAAATCTTTTCTTTTGTATGGTTGAATTGGTGTTTAATGTTTCAAATAGATGGTTGAATGCTAATTTAAAATTTAATAAAGGATTTGCATGTTCTTAGCTTATTCTTCACATGTCAATGTATTATTGCATTTTGAGAATTGAGACAATGATTTATTGTTAATTAGTTGATTTAAATTTAAGAATGGGCTAGATTTAGATCTCTCGAAAGAAGGTCTAACGAAGGTTTAATCTTTATGCTAAGTGTTGGATTATTCCTAATAAGATGATTCAACGCTTAAAATGATAGTTTAAATAAGATATCTATTTTTATTTAACTGGTTTTTTCATAATCACTTGTGTTACTTTTGAGTTGAGTTATTGCATTAGAAGTTAAGGTGGATAGTGCCTTTAGCAGAAGTGTTTTAGTTATTGCTCTGTATTTAATTTATTTTTTTCTAATTTTAGTTTTAGTTTTGTTTAATTATTAATTTAGTTTAGTTCTTGCTTTCAATTCAAAAACTTGGGAAATAATCTCAAATTGATTCAACTCAATCATAGACATTATTCCTAGCAATCTATGTTCCCTTGGGTTTGATATTTGGGGTCTTAATTATATTTCCCCATATTACTAGCTAACCTAGTACACTTGCTAGACACCGGTCCCTTTTGATTGAGTTAGCGAAACCATCAAGCCTGTTAAGGGATTTTGGGATGAAGAAATTATGATCAAGTTGTCTGACTAGGATGACGATGTTCCTAAAGAGGTAGTGACACCAGAACTATTACCTTCTTGGGTCAAAGGGAATGAAAAAGTCAAATTTGAAATTCTTATACCTGAGTTGAGGGATGATATTGTAAAAGCTATCATAGAACCAAACAAAGAGGCTTTATTGGATGTAAGGAATGAGGCAGGCTTATCTAAAGCATAGAACTCACCGAATGTAGATAAGGATGCTTTTGTAGATGTACTTGTTATACCTAAACTTTTTAATGATGATGTATGTAGCTCCTCTTATATTAATAATATGAATAACTTTGCTTACTTGTGTGATGTTTTGCATAATTCAATTTCACATGATCATGATCATAAAGCATTTATATTTGACATTAATTCAATAAATACTACTCCGTTCAATCTTGGTACTCTTGAAAATCCAAGATAAATCTTGATAGCATCTGATGTTACCACTGAAGAGAGAAAAGAATTCGAGAGAACATATAAAAAATATGAAAAAGTCTTCGCCTGGACCTATCAAGACATTAGAAATTGATCATGCAGTCGTTGACCATGCCATCCCTGCCTATCCTAGATATAGACCTGTAAAGCAAAAACTCAAAAGGCTCAGACCAAAATGGGTAGAGAAAGTTAAATAAGAAGTAAGAAAGTAGATAGAGGCTAAGTTTCTAGTGGAAGTTCAGTATCCCACCTAGTTAGCAAATGTGGTTCTAGTGGCTAAGAAAGAAGAAAGAGTTTGAGTCTGTGTGGATTATAGAGATCTGAATAAGGCCTATCCGAAGGATGATTTTCTACTCCCTTACATAGACATCTTGGTAGACAGTGTAGTTGCCTATGCAATGTATAGTTTTGTGGATGGGCATGTCAGATATAATCAGATTCTAAATGAGATTGTAGATAGAATCAAGATAGCATTTATCACCAAATGGGGCACTTATGCTTATCAAGTCATATTGTTCAGACAAAAAAAAATGCAGGTGCCACTTACCAAAGAATGGCTACAAAGATCTTGGATGATCTGTTCCATAAAGAAATGGAAAAGTACATTTATGACATGATTATTAAGTCAGTGACTCGATAAGGTCACTTTAAAGCTTTGGAAAAGTTCTTTCAGAGGATTAATAGTTACAACCTTCATCTGAACCCAAAGAAATGTGTGTTTAGAGTGACTTTAGGGAAGCTCCTAGGACATGTTGTGAGTCAGAAAGAAATAGAAGCAGACCTTAACAAAGTGAAGGCTATCAGAGAGATGCCTGTCATAGAAGGAAAAAGAAGTTCGAGGGTTTCTAGGTAGACTTGAGTACATCAGTCAGTTTATAGCTAAGCTGACCTCAATCTATAAGCCTATCTTCAAGTTGCTTTAGAAAGATCAACCAGTAGTTTAGAATGATGATTGTCCAATAGCTTTTGACACAATTAAAGAATATCTTCTGTATCCACCAGTGTTGAGGCCGCCATAGGCTAAAAAGCCACTTATTTTGTATCTAGCTATGGACGATAACTCAATGGGAGCCATGATGGCCTAAAAAGATAATTTTGGATCTAATATGTTGTGTCTTATCTTAACAAGAAGTTTCTGCCATATGAAGCTAAGTATGTGGAAGTCAAAAATAATTGTTTGTCGGTTATTTGTGCCTCTAAAAAGCTAAGGCATTACTTTTCATTCATATAGAGTACAGGCAATAGCCAAGTAAAATCCTCTTAAATACTTACAAGAAGTGCCTTTGTTGTTGGTAAAATGGGTAGATGGATAATTCTTTTACAAGAGTTTGATATTAAATACATTACCTGAAAAACCATCAAAGGAAGGGGTATAGCAAAATTCCTAGTAGACCAACCATTAGAAGGGGAAGAAATATCTTATAAGTTCCTTAAAGAGAACATTGCAGCTATAGCAGTCTAGGGATGGCAGATGTTTTTTGATAGAGCTGTGAACAACAAGGGTGTGGGAATAGGAGTAATTCTGGTCCCCCCAAAGGAGAGAAAAACCTACCTTTAGCTAAGAAGCTTAGATGTAAGGCTACGAATAATGAGGCTAAGTATGAGGTATATATCTTTAGATTGAAAGCTTTATTAGCCCTGGGGGCAAGGAACGTATAAGTCAATGGCGATTCATCTCTGGTGGTTTGGCTATGAAAGAAGAACGATTGATGTCTTACATAAAATATCCGAAGGCTATAAGTGATTAATTTGAGATTTGTACTTTTAGGTATGCTCCTCATGATGAAAACCAGCTAGCTGATGCTTTGGCAATGTTAGTGTCGATGTGGGATAACCCAGAAGAAGAAAGCATGACACCATACTCATTTTAAGCTCTGATAAGTTATGCTTCGAGGTTGAATGAGTGATCGATATCGAGACAAATGATGATAAGCCTTGGTACTTTAATATTTAGAATTACCTTAAAAAATTTTGTTTTATCAGAAAAAGCTACAGAAAAGATCAAAAAATGTTACGCAAGTTATCCACTCAGTTCATCACTATAGGAGATATACTTTACAAGAGACAGCAAGATGGCCTCCAATTGAGGTGTATAGATGAGAAAGAAGCCAAGAAAGTTATAGAAGAAGTGTATGTTGGGGTTTGTGGTGCTCACATGAATGGGCTAGCTTTGGCTAAAAAGCTAATGTGCTAAGGGTTCTTTTGGCTTTCTATGGATACAGATTGTTCTAATATATGCAAAGGAATGTCAGCTATGACAGTAGTATATTGGTTTGAGCCATATGCTAGTATCGAAAATGTGAAATCTTACTTCATCTTGGTCATTTGTTGACCATGGGATTGATTTATCCACTAGCATCAAACAGACATAAGTTTGTTATGGTGGCTCTTAATTACTTCTCAAAGTGGATAGAAGCAAAATCATTCAAAAATTTAGGTGCAAGGGAAATGGCTAGGTTTATTGAGAAAAATCTTATATGTAGATATGGGCTTCCACACCATATTGTGTTAGACAATGGATCTCAATTTTGAGGAGAGACTAAATAGATGCTCAAAAGATATGGAGTTCAGCATCACCAATCCTCATCATATTGCCCTCAAGCGAATAGAGTAGTTGAGGTAGCTAATAAGAATGTTTAGAAAATTTTTGCCAAAATGGTTAAAACCTATAAGGACTAGACTGAGAAGTTACCTTTTACATTATAGGGATATAAAACCATGACCAGGATTTTGACTGAAGCCATTCGTTTTTTTATTGTTTATGGAACTAAAGTTGTGTTGCCGGTAGATATTGAACACCTGTCACTAAGGGTGGTCTTAGAAGCTAAGCTGCTAGAAACAAAATGGGCTAAACAAAGGTTGTTTTAACTTAACCTGTTGGATATGATCCTATTATTATAACCAAATTTATTAGAAAAGACCAACACGATTTTTTGGAAAGAAAGTTAGGAAGCATCCTTTAAAGGAAAGAGATATAGTTTTCAAGTAGATAAGGCCAGGTATTCTCGATATCAGAGGCAAGTTCAAACTAACATAGGAGAGCCTATTTGTGTTGAAAAATTTATTATCCAAGGATCTATAATCTTAAGTGATAGTGATGGAAATGGATCTAAAAAACTAGTCATTATTGATAGGCAGAAGAGGTTTCATGGCTATACTAAAAAATGTAAAATAAAAATAAAAGAAAAAAAGAATAGAATATAGCCCTACGAGTCGAAAACTGAAAAATAGCCACCTTGCTAAAATTGGGTGCCTCACCAAGGTGAAAATTGAAAAAAACCAACTTAGCTAAAAATTATAGGCAGAGTGGAAATGTTTAATCAAGAAAACCCGAAAGGGATAATTGATAACAGGGGAAAGATACTTTCAAGGTTTAATCCTGATAACAAATAGGATTTGGTACTTTTTAAACTTAATGTTAAAGTAATGATCATGCATAGTGAAAATATGTGGAAATACTTTTCATGTGTAATGCAAACTCGTACATTAATATAAATAAGAGCAGTTTATTTTACATACTCTGAGTCATCTTGTTCAATATAAAAAGTAGTACATGTTTTTTTTTTACATTATGTATTTAAGTCTAAAAATAATCCTTAACTGCTTTTGCCTGAGCTTTGTCTCAACAAGTTTACTCTATTGTCAACTATAGGGGCTGGACACCCATCTTTTGTATGTAACAAAAGTGGTGAAATTGTAGTCAGTCAATCTCTAAATGTCAGCCTTTGCATAAAACTGAGCCCGAAGATGATGATAACTAGAGACAAAGGCAATAGATAAGGTACCTCCTTGAAATGACAAAGGGCACCTTACAATATCCTGTCACCCCTTAAATTGTCGAGCACAGCGAGAAAATACACAAAAGGTGGCTCTCTATAGGTTGCATAATGGCACACATCCAGAATGTCCAACTTGAGTCACATAATCAAGTACTAGCTATCCATATATGAGGTTGATATCACTGTCAGCTATTGTTGCTAGCCATACAAAGCCTTCTTGTGGTGATTTAAAATTATAAAGCCACTTTCTAGGAAGGTAATGCCTCAAAGAGTATGTGTTGATCACTTTAAGAGGAGGTTCCTCTAGTAACCTCAATTTCTCCTGTAGCCATACCTTCAAAAAGAAGGAAAAATGATTAAGAAAAGGAAAAATAATAAATAATAAAATAAAAGAAAAATGATAAAATAAAAACCACTGAGGAGAGTTGCCTTTTTACTTCCAATACCACTTTACCGCTCCTGGTGATCAATTTTACTTTTTGTTTTTCTTTTTCATTTTCAGAATCCTATAGATCTGTGGGGTCAGCTCCATCTTTATCTTCACTAGGTGATTCCCAAAAATCAATCACACATATTGATGACTTATCCTATCATTTTCCTTTAACTGCATGGGGTAAGTAATAGCTAAGTACTCATTGCCATATAGGTCACATAGCACATACCATTTTAGTAAGCTTGAGCCAATCACTGATATCGAAGGTGGGATTGCATTGTAGTTCCATTTCTTCTTCTCCCTTTTCTCTAGGTTAGTAATCTAATTTCTATCAATAAGATCTTGGATTTTTCCCTCAAAGTCATACAATGATTTGTGAGATGTTTTGTATGTTGATGATAGGCACAATATTTATCAATCCGATGATTGGATTGACCTTGACTCCTAGCAGGTTTAGCTTGTAATGATTGCAGTTTCCCTTCCTTTATCAACCTATCAAGTACACATGACAAGGACTTGCCTAGGTTTGAATAAGGCCTCTGAGCAATCTTAGTAGCAGACACATCAACTGTCTTTCCAGTAGTATCTGTGCCACTAGTTTTACCAGCCATATTACCAAACCCTCGATGACCATAACTAAAACTTACACTACCTATAGGGCTTGCTTTCTTTGTTAGGTATTCACCTTCAGCTTCAATAGTGATGTCCTTAAGGATTCCCAATCTTGCAATCCATTCATCTTCAAAACCATCTTTCAGATAAGGGCTAGCATTTCTGATAAAAAGCCATGATCTGATCAGTTGTGTCAAGTTTCCTTTTCATCTCCATTATTTTATTCCTCAACCTCATCAAATACTCATAAAAGGATTAATTCTACTTTTATTACAACAATTCGAGATCTTTTAAAGAAACTTCCATTAGCTTGCTACAATTATACTGTCTTAGAAACTCCTCTATCGATTTATCCCAATCTTCCTTGGTACGTCTATCTAGGCCATAATACCCGTCAATGGTAGGGCCTATAAGATTGAGGCTAAAATACTCAACCTTTTGTCTTTTGGTAAGAGTGGTGCCTTTTCATGACTAAGGTATACTGCTTGATATGGGCAGATGAATCAGAAGTGCCATCAAACTTAGGCAGATCAAACATTTTGAACTATTAAGGAAACTCATCCTCACTTTTTAGGTCCCTATCCTTTGGAATGACCCTTTTTTTCAGCTGACAAACCCAGTCCATCGCCTCTATCTTTTCTTTTATTTTCCTCAGGACTAGATCGTTCATTCTAGATAGCTTACTCTTTGGGATTTGTGTCACTGCTGACTCTTTCTCATCTTTAGGAATGAAATCTTCCTTAGGAGCAACTCCCTTATCCTTTTGCTATTCAACAAGTAAAGCTCTCAGCCTAGTACCTCTCGATTTAGCCATCAAGGAAGGTCTTGTAGTGGTAGCAGCTGAAGTGCCTCTGATAATTATAGTTTCTCCATGTGTGGTGGTTGTTGCCAGAGTTTGCTGGCTAGTAGGCTATGCTAAGGAACGCATCATGTTAGTCATCATAGCCTATATTCTTCTTTCAAACTCATCAAGTCCCCTATCCAATTATTGCACTTTTTGAAGCTAGCTCAAAATTTCAGCCTTAGTTTTTGATGTTGATTCTAATGACTCTGATAGGTTTTTAACCACGCACCTGTTCAGACTCCTAAACCACCCTACTCTATGGTGACTTCAATATTCTAAAACAACCCTCCAACAAGGCTTAGGTCTTCTAGTTCAACCAAAAGATTTACCTCATGTAAATACATTTAAAGCAGTGCTCTTATAGCTTCACTCATAGTGAATTCCCAAACAAACTTAGGCTTGAATCTTGTTCAATGAACACTTATTATCCTATGACAAGTTGAGCCCCTAAACCACTTAGATGACTCTGTAATGGCTGAAAAAGAAAGTTCATTAGCATGATGTATAATTATGCATGTAATGCATGAGCATGCTGTGCATCATTTTCAAAACACATGCATCAGTCAAAAGAAAACCTTGCAACCTTATCTTCGCTGCACAGGCAGTTATGTAGTCTCTTTCTTAGGTAGGATTAGCCTATGGATCAATAGGGAACCCAATGAACATGAATGATGCATGGTGGAAAACTAGCAGTATAACCTCTCTATATTTAAAGTACAAGCAAATGCATTTTTTATCACTATATATCTAGGTAATTCAAACAAACAAAGATAGGCCCATCGGGGCATGACAACCTTTGATTATTACCTACCTTAATTTATCAAAATTTGACCTAATATATTGGGATCCATATAGCAAGCATAGTATTATGGTACATGATACCTGGGGAAAGTATCTATGGCCATTACATGAGGCTTTGGTCTAGTAGTACAACTTTAGGACTACCCAAGCTTGGTCTTTGCCAATGGAACTAACTTTTAATAAATGTAACAATCGATTGAGTCGCAATTTAATATACTGGAGGGTATGAGGCATGGGCTAGTGATTATTCCCTAACATTTCCTTACATTGAGTGAACATATGGTTGTGCTTCGAGAATGCATCGTTGCTCAAATGGGGACACCTAACCTAATTCTAAAGCCGTAGCATGTTATAATGCAACCTAAGTTAGAAGAAGATCAAAATAATTAACCATAAACACTTATTTATGTCAAATCAACCAAGTCACTTTCGAAGCAAAATCTTGTGAGTCCCTAATAGAGTCGTCATTATGACATGAGCCGGACCCTGTAAGCATCTAGTTTACTCTCAAAAGCTCACTTTTAGGGTTGGAGACTGAATCAAGGTTTATTTAACTCATGAAGGCCGGTTGCTTCACAATGGATAAGAATTCAACCCAATTTGTGATGCCTCAAGTCTCAAAAAGGTATGAGACAACGTCTTAGGGTATCCGTATTCCATTATTGGCAATCAACTTAGGAGGGCATATGCTGCAAACCACAAGGCATGTATCATAGAGTTGCCACCCAATAAAACATTGAAAAAGTGAGTTCTCACCTCGTGAAGCCAAAACCAAAGATAGTTTAGACTTCACTCCTATTTACAACTTGGTTGAGGTTTACATAAATGACTATTTATGGTTAATTATTCTAATCCCCTTCTCAAGCATTATGAGGTAAAGAATTAAATGGCACATAAAAAACTCATAGAAATTGATAAATCATATAAAATATTTAAATAAATCATACATAAATCATGGAATTGATCGATCCCATTTTAATAAGGACGTTGGTCCTCGTATGCATATTTACAAAAAAAATGGAGTTTTGAATGTATTTTAGATAAAAAATAAGGCATCGGTCCTTTTTATTATAGAAAAACCCCACATAAATTGGTATAAAATCATTTTATGAGTTTTCAAATTAGTCATGCAAAAAAATAATTTATTTGTAATAAAATGACATTAAAGAATAATAATGCGAGGAAGAAACATACATAAATTGGACTATTAACTAATTTAGGAACATTGGTTCCCTCATGTCTATTTTACAAATCTTTATATGACTCTTAGGATTAAAGAGGTGGACACTGGTCCATTTAATTAGGAAAAACCCAATTATTTATGTAGACAACACTTAATATGAATTCTCCTATTTTATCGTGCCAAAAATTTCTTTTTTACTAACTATTATAAATTATCATGCAAAAATAATAAAAACTAAGGACAAAGTAAATAAACAAATGAGGTTAAAAAATGATCTCGAACCAAATAAGCCCGCTCTCAAATTCTCAAACTCCTTCATACAGGATTTATTTTATGTTTTATCAAACAAAGAAAAAAGAATAAAAGTTAAACTTAGTGAAGTAAAAAACTTAAATTTTGAAAAAATAAAATTAAACAAAGTATCAAAAATTAGATAAAAAGAATGAACAAAAATAAGATACAGAATAAATAAGAAATAAGAACTCAAAAGAAACTAATCAAAGGAAAGAAATAAAAAAAGAAAGAAAAGGAAAAAACACATAAAAGCCACTAGAAAGGCCAAAGAATGAGTCATGGACTCACTCAGAAGCTAAAAGGCGAGTCATGGCCCCAAAGAAGCAAGTCACAGCCTTGAGTGGAGTGAGTCATGGGCCATTCCAAGGCAAGTCATGGCAAGTTAAGAGCGAGTCACTTCCTAGGGCTATGACTTGCTCATGACTCAAGGTCGTGAGTCATCTTTGGAATGCCCAATGGCTACTAGAATGATGCCATAACCATTTTTAAGGCTCTTAAATTGCCTCTTTAAGCCCAAAAATACATGTAAAGGCTCTTAAACTCTCTAAAATTTAACTTAAATCCTCAAAACAACTAATAAAACTATAAAAGAACACTATTTGCACAAAAATACCATGTGAGAAAAATATGCTTTAGAGAGAGAAAGTGAAGGCTAACAAGCATCAAATTCACTTAAATATGCATGTAAACAGAAAATTCATGCATAAAATTTAATATTGCACACAAAAACACTTTTAAGACATTATTTACTAAGAAGAACATATTACACAAAGAGAAAAGCTAAAAATAGAGCATGAAGAATATACAAAAAAATTCAAAATCAAAATTTACAAAGAATGAAAGTTCTAGATCTACATAAGAGCTATAAGTTTTCTTTTTTACATTACCTTTAGTAGAGCTACTTCAACAAACCAGTGAGAGCACCTCTATCCCTTCTTCCCGCTTCCTTCATTCTTCAAACCAGACAAAAAATAGAGAGCTTTTTCTTTCTTTTTTTCTCTTTCCAGATTCCTTATTGTTTTGTCCCAAAATTTGGTTATTATACATTTAAAGTAAATGATTACTCTTAAATGCTTTGGATTTGGATTAAAAAAAGTAGGAGATTTTTATCTTGAAAATAATCCCCTATTTCGTAGGGAAAATCTACAATTTTGGATGAAAAAAACCCAATCATGGTTTTAACTGGTGATTCACGGCCTTGAATCATAGGTGGACCCCTTAGAAAAGTCCAAAAACCACTTTTGCTGGAAAAAAAGGTGAGTCACAGGCTGAGGCCATGACTCGCTAGTGAGTCACGAACTTGAGTCAAACCTAGTGACTCAAATCATGGTCCAAAAGGAAGGGGGGTGAGTGAGTCACCCCTTCAGGCCGTGACTTAGAAGTGATTCACAGTATTGACTCGTGAGTCAAGGTCACGACTCATTTTTGAATCAACCTAAAGCCTTTAGTTGTGCTCATTTCACCAATTCTAGAGTGATAAACACATGCATGCCACTAAAACATCATTTTTTTACTCTCAAAACTTGCGATAAAATATTTTTCAAAAAGGCAGTGCTGGAGAAAGGTAGAGTACTACTACTTCTTGGATGCTCCTGAAATAGCATTATCCTCGTTAGGTAACCTTGATAGAGGCAGACTCAGGCGCAGTGTCTACAGAAGCATAAGCTTGCGATGCACTGAAACATCTAACTTTAGTTCGCTTTACTTAAGGACTCTTCTGACTCTTGGACAAAATATGGTAGTTACATTTAATATATCATGAGATTACATTTAATCTTGTTTTAGATCTTAATCCAAAGCATACAACCTCATTTATATTTTTATCTCGCATTTTAATAAGGCTAATTTTGTAATTTCTGCAAGATGGTACTTTTATTTTGAATAGGCTCTTGAGCTTTATCATATGTTCAAAATTCATCTCATCTCAATTTTTGCAAACTCATTAACAAAACTAAGGTAAACAATCACGTGAGTAGGTTACTTTTCTATCCAACATGCTCAATCTCACAATTAATAATAGTAAATGTTGACACATTAAACATTCACACTCATGTGTTACCAATAATGAACTTAGTTATTATTCATAAATAATAATGTTAAGGGATTACATAAAATAAATAGCACAAATCAAATCCTATGCAAGCCCTGAGATTTAATATATCTCTCAAACACATCACTCTTTACAAGTTTCATCAATAGATCTACAATCATATCATATGTTGAAGGGTACAATAAGTTCACTTCTCCTTGTGCAGCAATATCTTTGGTGAATTGATAGTTAATGTCAATATGCTTAGTCCTACTGTGAAATTTTGAATCTTTGATGGAAGTTATCAATGACTAACTGTCACTATAGACTATCATTGGTTCCTCTAAGGCATTTACTTTTAAATGATTCATAAACCATTTCAGTAAAATTGCCTCTTATACTATAGCTGAGGAAGTGACAAATTCAGCTTCCATTGTTGATAGGGCCACATGTTCATTTCTTGCTACTTCATGAGATGGCATTCTTTAAGTAAGAATATGAAACCTAAAGTAGATTTCCTCTTATTCACATCCCCCCAATCAGCATCTGTATATCATCTCACTTGCATATCTTTGCCTTGATAATAGAGATAATATTTTACGGTACCTTTAAGGTATCTAAGTATCATTTTGACTGCTTGCCATTGTGCTTTGCTTCACTTAGATTAATATGTAGTTACCATGTGCACTGTATAACATAGATCAAGTTTTATACACAACATTGCATACATTAAACTACCTATGGCACTAGCATATAGAAAGTCCCTCATGAGTCCCATTTATTTTGGCATCTTAGTACCTATCTTAGTACAAAATGTGCTACTTTTTAGAGTCTACATTACATCTTTGAGAAATCCTTTACAAGTGCCTAAGATCTAGCCTCCAAAACGTCTTCAACTCAAAACCTACTGATGCAATACATACGACTAATTGTTTATAAAGATAATAATAATGTAATTCGTATAACTAAAAACATATTTACTTTCTTTTTTGCTAGAATCGTTTTTAAGCATACAAACAAATCAACTATTTATTTATTTCAGTTCAACTACCTCAACTAATCATTCATTTCACTTTATTCAGAACACACTCACTTAAACAACTATATTGACTTAGTGCCTTAACATTGTTAATAACACTCAGAATACTCTTACAAGTCACTTCCTTATAAGGCTACTAACACTAGAATACTTAACATTACATCTAACATTTGGTTCGAACTCGAAATTTGTATTCCAAGCTTCCTAGGTATCCCAAATTGGGAATCAAAACTATATAGTTCTAAAAGTATATTTTTACTCTGTATTAAATAATAGGTAACACATCAACCATACATTTCAAACTCATTCATCACTCAAACATATCTCATTACCATCATTGTACACTTAATTTTGCATATGCATTAACTACATTATATGTACGCAACCTGTATAAATCATTAGTTTTTAACAATAACATCTATGAATAAATCAATAATCTTCTAGATCATGCCTGTCTCTAGCACTACTTTCATTCTCTCATAATCACTTTTGCAGCTTTAACTCATTATAGGCGTGAACATTTGAAAACACTAGATACCGTATAGGTATCATATCACAAGGCACCATTAGGGGCGCCAATCACTAGATAGTCGAAGGCATCCAATCACTAGACACTAAAATGTGCCAGTCACTAGATACGACAAGGTATCAATTCACTAAACACCAAAAGGTGCCAAACACTAGATACCAAAAAGTATCAATTCACTAGCCACCATAAGGTGGCAATCACTAGATACCAAAAGATATCAATTCGCTAGACACCATAAGGTGCCAATCACTAGATACCAAAAGGTATCAATTTTCTAGACACCATAAGGTGCCAAACACTAGATACCAAAAGGTATCAATTCACTAGCCACCATAAGGTGGCAATCACTAGATACCAAAAGATATCAATTCGCTAGACACCATAAGGTGCCAATCACTAGATACCAAAAGGTATCAATTTTCTAGACACCATAAGATACCAATCACTAGATACCAAAAGGTATTAATTCACTAGACACCATAAGGTGCCAATCACTAGATACCAAAAGGTATCAATTTCCTAGACACCATAAGGTGCCAATCACTATACACCAAAAGGTACCAAAACACTGGACACCTTTAGGTGTCCACACTAGCGGCTGCGATCACCATCCCTTTATAAGTATACCTATCTATCCACAACGATCTAAAATTTAGGCTTAATAAGTCTTTAATCACTCAAGATTACCATATTTGATACATTCAAGGTCATAAAGTTTATACATAATAGAACATACAAACAATATTCACATATAATTCCTAATTAACTTCGCTTAAAATACACTTCGAACATAGTTACTACTTTATGTGCACATGTCGCACTAGGCATACCATTGATCATATTCACCACATTGCATAACTATACACTTAAAGGATAATATATGCATCTATACTTTTAATTACATGTTTAATGTGGCTTTATTAGGCTCAAAAGTGTCTTAAAGGGTTATGGTATTGTTTGGAACACTTAAATGTCACATTAGCTTCAAATAGGGTGCTTTTTGGTGGAGATGGGCATGTTCTGCCATCAGCGCGATAGAGGTCATGACTGCGATAGAGGGCATATCCCCTCACTCGTGAAATCCTGCAGATTGCTTTTAGCATCTAACTTGCATATTTATTTAGACATACTAAACAACATTTTTTAGGAAAAGTGTTTTGCTACAAAGTTGTTCTTCTATACTTCTAGTTTCAAAGAAATTAAAAATTACTCACTTCTGATGTCTAAATCTCATAATATTACTAAAATAGTGTGGACTGCTCTCTATGATAGGGCAGCAAACATTACTCAACTTCAAGCCATATTTAGAGGTATTTAAAGGCAGAATTAAGTTTTAATTTCTTTTACAAAGTTGTAAATATATTTGTTATCTTTCATTTCCAAATTGAATCACTTTATTTGAGCATCTACAAAAAGTGTTATGCTCTTTACACTAAAACTAGTTCAAGTGAACTCTAAGCAAAATTTCACTATGTCATCTTTTAAAGCACAAATCACTATTTTCAAGCATCAATTCAACATCTATGAACTCTAAAATCAAATATGGTTCCAATAAAATGCATGTATAACCCTATAACACTTTAATGCATGCAATTGAATTAGAAAGTCCCATACCTTCAAAATTGATCCAAGTTTACTCTTTTAGAATTCCTCCTTCTCTTTTCCTTTGTTCTTCCTATTTTCACCAGCTAAAACACATCATAAATTCAAATAAATGTCCAATCCTATCTATAATTCCAGCTTTTTATGTTTTGGAGCAAATAAATGATCAATTTTGAACCAAAATCCTATAATACTCACCTTAAATTAACCAATATACATAAGCTCCCTTTCAAGTAAAATTATGAGCAAAAGAATGGTATGGAGAAGAATTTGCACTAAACCCCCTCTAGATAGCTTTAATTACCACTCACACAATATACTAACTCTTTTTAATTCATTATCCTCACTTCTTTAGTAATAACGCACATTTATCCCTAAAGTGATAATTTACGAAATTGCCCTCCACTTTTACTTTAATACCGATTACATCCCAATTACATGATCAATAATTATTTTATATTGAACCTTTTTCAATCTCTCTCTTCACTATACACTAATCCTATTAAGGTATGTTTTGGGCCCTTACATTTCTTTCCCCCTTAAAAGAATTTCATCCTCAAAATTCCATGGACATCCTACTCCTACACATAATGCACTATACTCTAAGATCGCTAAGTGCATTTTCTCTTGCAATGAACTTCTATAGGTTATACCTTCACTATTCATTTCATCTATATTCACTTACTCAAAAATTACTTTCATTTGATTTGCACTTTAACTTTTTATCTCTAGTATCACTATCCAAAATCGACTAAACCTTTGCTCTTATACCACTAAATGTAACACCTTTACACCCCTTAGAAGTATTCGAGAATGCTACGCTCGTTATAGTCATATCGATATAGCTAATATAAGTTTCACTACAACAATTTATTCAGGCTTAAAACTAGACACGTATCATTAAATTCAAATCTTTATAACAATTACAGAGTTTTAATTACATATATACTTTTTATTATTTCTTAGTTAGATATATATTAAGAGATGTATAAAATGTGCTACTTTATAGAGTCTACATTACATCTTCCAGAAATCCTTTGTGAGTGCCAAAGATCTAACCTCCAAAACGTCTTCGACTCAAAACCTACTCATGCAATACATACGACTAATTATTTATAAAGATAATAATAATGTAATTCATATAACTAAGGACATATTTACTTTTTTTTTTCTAGAATCGCTCCTAAGCATACAAACAAATTGACTATTTATTTATCTTGATTTAACTACCTCAACTAGTCATTCATTCCACTCTATTCAGAAAACACTCACTTAAACTACTATATTGAGTTAGTGCCTTAATGTTGTTAATAACACTCAAAATACTCTTACAAGTCACTTCCTTATAAGGCCATTAACACTAGAATACTTAACATTACATCTAAATTTTGTTCGAACTCAAAATTTGTAATCCAAGCTTCCTACATATCCCAAATTAGGAATTAGAACAACATAGTTCTAAATGTATATTTATATTTCGTATTAACTAATAGGTAACACATCAACCATACATTTCACAACTCATTTATCACTTAAACATATCTTATTACCATAATTGTACACTTAATTTTACATATGCATTAACTACATTATATTTACGCAACTTGTATACATCATTATTTTTTAATAATAACATCCATGAATAAATCAATAATCTTCTATATCATGCCCATCTCTAACACTACTTTCATTCTCTCATAATCACTTTTGTAGCTTTAACTCGGTATAGGCGTGGACATTTGGGAACACTAGATACCGTATAGGTATTGTATCACTAAGCACCATTAGGGGTGTTAATCACTAGATACCTAAAGGCATCCAATCACTAGACACCAAAAGGTACCAATCACTAGATGCCATAAGGTATAAATTCACTAGACACCAAAAGGTATCAATTCACTAGACACCATAAGTTGCCAATCACTATATAGAAAAAGGTATCAATTCACTAGACACGATAAGATGCCAATCACTAGATACCACAAGGTATTGAAAAAATGAACATCTTTAGTTGTCCACAGTAGTGGCCGCGATCACTATCCCCTTTTAGGCATACATATTTATCCATAATGATCTAAAATTCAGGCTTAATAAGTCTTTGATCACTCAAGATTATCATATTCGATACATTCAAGGTCATAAAGTTTATACATAATAGAACATACAAACAATATTTCCATATAATACCTAATTAACTTCGCTTAAAATACACTTCAAACATAGTTACTACTTCATGTACACATGTAGCACTAGGCACACCATTTGTCATATTCATCACATTGCATAACTATACACTTGAAGGATCATATATGTATCTATTCTTTTAAGTCCATGATAAATGTGTCCTTATTAGGCTCAAAAGTGTCTTAAAGGTTTGTGGTAATGTTTGGAACACTTAAATGTCACATTGGCTTTAAATAAGGCATTTCTTAGTAGAGATGGGCATGTTTTATAGCGAGCATGATAGGGGCCACAACCATGACAGCAGGCTTATCCACTTGCTTGCAAAATCCTATAGACTACTTTTAGTGTCTAACTTGCACATTGGTTTAGACATATTAAACGAAATTTTTAGGAAAGGTATTATTTTACAAAGTTGTCCCTATATGCTTCTAGTTTCTAAAACATTAAAAATTACTCACTCATGACATTTAAATCTCAAAATATTACTAAAATAGTATGGATTGCTCTATATGATAGGGCAACAAACATAACTCAACTTCAATCCATATTTACAGGACTTTAGAGGCAGAATTAAGTTTCATTTTCTTCTACAAAGTTGTAGATATATTGTTATCTTTCATTTCCAATTATAATCACTTCATTTAAGCATCTACAGAAAGAGTTATGCTCTTTACAGTAAAACTAGTTTGAGTGAACCTTAAGCAAATTTTCATTATGTCATTTTTTAAGATACAAATCACTCTTTTCATACATCTATTCAACATCTATGAACTCTAACATCAAATATGATTCTAATAAAATGCATTTATAACCCTAGAACACTTTAATACATGTAAGTGAAGTAGAAAGTCCCATACCTTCAAAATTGATCCAAGTTTACTCTTCTAAAATTCCTCCTTCTCTTTTCCTTTGTTCTTGCTATTTTCACCAGCTAAAACACATCATAAATACACATCAACATCCAATACCATCTATAATTCCAGATTCTCATGTCTTAGAGAAAATAAATGATCAATTTTGAACCAAAATTCCATAAAACTGACCTTAAATTAACCAATATACACAAGCTTCCTTTTAAGAAAAATTATGAGCAACAGAGTGGTATGGAGAAGAATTTACACTTTACCCCCCTCTAAATAGCCTTAATTACCACTCACACACTATATTAGCTCCTTTTGATTCATTATCCCCACTTCTTTAATAATAATGCACATTTACCCCTAAAGTGACAATTTATGAAATTGCCCTTTACTTTTACCTTAATATCGATTATGTCCCGATAACATGATGAATAATTCTTTTACACCGAACCCTTTTCAATCTCTCTCTTCGTTATACACTAATCCTATTAGGGTATGTTTTAGGGCCTGACATGTACTATGAAATCATATATACCATTGTCTTGAAGACTGTTTAAGTCCATAGATTGATCTCTTCAATTAAAAGCCTTATGTTCGCTACTTTTTTTAATGGAACATGTAGGTTGTTCCATATATATTTCTTTATATAATTCTCCTTTGAGAAAAGTAGTCTTTATATCCATTTGATATGGCTCTAGGTCCAAACTAGTGACTATGGCTAGAATCAACCTTATAGATGTAAATTTTACATTCGATGAGAAAGTCTCCCTATAGGTAATCCCTTCTTATTGTGCGAACCCCTTAGCAATTAACCAAGCCTTATATCTTTCAATACTTCTAACACCCTTTTGCTTCACTTTGGGAATCCAATTATTCCCAATTGGTTTTTGTCATTCTAGTAGATTGACTAGTTCTTAAACATGGCTTGATCTCATAGATTCCATTTCTTCTTCCATCGTTTTAATCAATTTTTCCTTGGTTGGGCATGAAAGAGCTTCTTGAATTTTTTTTTTATCTTTTCTTCATCTTATGAGGCAACTAAAAGGCCTTGTTCAAGCCTTCAATATGAAATCATTAATACAAACCACTTATCCTTTTAGATTTTCACAGTTTTGACTCTTGATAAACATATCTTATATGTTCATTATAATTCAAAATTCTCCTACTAGGATGAAGCTCTATACGCCGACTAAAGTCAGGAATACTCCTACTAAAGGAAGGATCTTGAACATCTGGATCATTTGGCAAAGGACGGTCTCAACCTTTTTCCTCTAACTCCCTCCTACATGGATAGAGTGCTCCCAATGGTTCATCTTCTAGAGTTTTATAAAAAGTGAAATCTTGATTCACTTCACCCAACTTTGGAAATTCATTCTCTAAGAATATGACATCTTGTAATTCAAATTTAGTCACCGTGCCATTCTTTTGCTCACCCATAAAAATGTATCCTTTTGATACTTTAGAATATCTCACAAAGATACTCTTTTTAGCTCTTGGTCCCAATTTACCAAATTTACTAATGGTGTCATGAACATAAGCAATATAACCCCAAGGTTATAAATGGCTTAGGTTAAGTGGTCAACCAGTCTATAACTCATAAGGAGTGGTTGTAACAAATTTGGAGGGCATATGGTTTAAAACACAAGTGGTAGTCAATAAAGCATATTTCAAAGAGGAGATTGATAAAATTTACCTTAGCCATCATAGATCTAATCATATGTAGGAGAGTCATATTTTTCCTTTTTGCAACACTGTTTTATTGTGAAGTTTTAGGAATGGACAACTGATGCATACAACTCTTAAAGCAACTCAATGCTTCTTAAAGTTTTTATGCTCCTATCTAATTGATTTTTTATGGACATCTGAAATATATTCTCAACCTTGGTCAATTCTTAAAGTTTTTATGTTCCTATCTAATTGATTTTTAACTATGTTTATATAAGTCTTGAAGCAACTCAATGCTTTTGACTTGTGAGAAATCGAATAGACATGACTATACCTAGTATAGTCATCTATAAATATGATGAACTAGTAGGCCTATGACTTGCCCTTACATTCATTGGACTACATATGTCAGAATGAATTAACTGTAATGGAAATTCGGCTCTTATTCTTTTTTTGAACGATTTTCTAACTAGTTTTTCTTTTAAGCAATGCTCACTTGTAGGTAATTTGACCTTATTTAAGTAACCTAATAAACCCACTTTAGCTAGCTAACTCATTTAGACTTGCCCAATGTGGTTTAATCTAGCATACCACAATTTCACATTATTTTCATAACCATGTAAAGAAGGAAAAAATTAAAGAAAAACTAGTTTTATTCACATTATCAAGATCAATATCTATAATAATGAAATTGTTCAATATAAAATTAGAACCATAATAAACATCATCCAACTACAAGTGTACATTGTCATCCTTAAAAAGTAAATTAAACCGAGTTTCATTAAAGCAAGAATAGAAACTAAATTCCTACCAATATTTGGGACATAAAGTACATCATGTTAGAGTAGGGTTCAGCCTTAATGCAAGACTAATCTATATGAGTCCTAAATATACTCCAGAGGGTGGTAAATAGAGTATTAAAATAATTTTCAAGTACAGGTGGAACAAAGTAAATATTTTAAAAGCACATATTGAGTTCAAATATAATTTATATTATAAAAATCACTCAATATATTTTACTCAACCTTTTTCACAACAAGTATAAGACCATGGATGAAACTTAAGGTGATTAGATGAGAAATTAAAACATAGCCAATTTTATGCCAATATCGAAATAAAGTATAGATCAGTTTTATAAATTTGTTCTACTCTAGATAGAGCATGAAGCAAGCATATAGTATAATAGAGCCCAAAAACATAAATAGAGAGAAAGAGATAGAGATATAGACACCACGATTTATATAGGTTCAACTAAGGCCTACATCATTTCCTTAAGACAATTCATCTTAAGAGTTATCTCTCTACTAAAGTGACCCTATTTAACAGGCAAGAGTCAAAAGTCTTTACATAGACAGCTATCCCAATTTTTTCTCCTAAATGAAAAACTCAAAAACACTTAACCTTTTTTTCCAAGTAAAAGGATAAATATGCTTAGTTCTTTTTTCTAAGTAAAAGAACCCAAACACTTGCTAGCTTTTTTTCCTAGGCCCTAGCAACCTAACCTTAATATATCTCACATGGTTTGATAAATCTCACTATATAATTACAATTATAAACTATAATTATTTGCGGATATGTGAATGATGCTCATGATGAAGTGAAACTTACAACAATGTGAAGTTCAAAATAAAAAGTGTTTTCACTCATGTTTTATACTTGAAAAATAACATCTTTATATAAGAAAATAAAATAGTTATTAGGTGTAAACCAGAGATTAAAAAACGTTTCCAATTCAAATTTGAAAGATTGATTTTATGCTTTCCTTAAAACAAGTTAACGGCTAAAATTCTTTTGTCTTGAAATCACTTCCTTAAATCATTTATTAATAGTTGAAAATATTGTCACAAATTTAATTTCTTTTTTCAAAGAATATTTAAGTAAAAAATTAAAAATTTTTGGAAGGAATCAAATTAAATGTGATATGATTTTGCAAAACTATTTTTATACATATGATGAGTGTAAGTGTGTGGTTCCTCAGAAAATGATTTTACAAATATTTTCCTAATAAGTTTTGATCTTTATGAGAGTTGAACAATCAGGTCTAATGATGACAGATCATATTTTTGTCCTATTCTAGTTCAGATAGAACATGTGATACCGGATTACTTCATGGGCCTACATAAATGTACTTTAAAAAAACCAAAACACATTAGTTTGTTTTGTTAGTCATCAAAATCCATTATAGGCCTTGAGCCAACATTCTCCCCCTTCTTGACGATGACAAAACATCTTGTATATGTAAAGTTTTGATGGAGTATTAAACTCCTAGGCACAATTCTTTCCTAAAATATATGCATTAAAATATAAAATAAATCCTACAATGAAGATCATTTATAATATCCACACACAATAATCACACATCCCTTCTCCCCTGTTTTATCATCAATAAAAAGTGAAGATAGATAAAGTTGCACATATATCAAAATCATAACAAATACAACTAGATGATCAAATTATAAGAAATCAAGGTTCAAATGCAAACATAACTGATATATCCAATACTGTCAAACAAGAGTAGATAAAAACATAAATGAAATGTTTGAAATCAGTCAATGAGAAATGGATTGAAAATCACTCAATGTCTTTGGGATGAGTACTACTGCCAATTTCTCCAAGTTTCAAGGTCGATTTGAATTTTTAACTAGCAATCAGCTTCATGGATTAACGAACAACAACAAGGGTAGGATTGGGAGTAGGAGCAAGAGAGGTTAATGAAATAAGAATGGGCTTAGCTAAAGATAAATTATTGCTCCTATATTCAACATTCGCAAACATTTCCTCAGTCCATGTAACAAGGTCACCTAATGTTGATTGTAATTCCCATAAGATTCTAGATTAGATATTATCATAGAGTATGTTTTTGTTTTCATTAGAAATTTTTAAATTTTGAACACATGAAAAGAATAGGATATATTAACAGTGTTTTTGGATATATATGTGGCATTTCTTTCTGATTTCAGTGCGCATGATCTTTATTCGATGTTATCTCAATGACATATATTACTTAATCTTAAAAATGAAATTTTAAAAGCAACATAAATCCTATAATCAATCAACCCTCTCGGGTTTTCTTGATTAATTATTTTCTTTTTGCATCTAATTTTTTCCCAATATGCCTTTTTTTTGGTTTTAACCCTGACAAGGTGCCTAATTTTAGCAAGGCTACCATTTTTTTTTTGTTTTTGACCTACAGGGCTTTTATTCTCTTCTTTTTCACTTTTTAATTTTAGCCATGGAACCTTTTCAATCTATCAACATTTGTCGGCTCTCTGAATTCATTGCCATCACTATCCAATAGAATGGCAGCTCCTTTAGATAACAACTTCTTTAATACAAAAGGTCATTCCCAAGTGGGCCTAAACTTGCCTCAGATATCTGGAATCCCAGGCCTTATTTGTTTGAACACCAGATCTCCTTCTTTCAAGGGATGCTTTTTAACCTTTTTCCTAAATGAGTGAGCTAGTCTCTTTTGGTGGACCTGGTTGTGATAATAAGCAAGCATGTTATCCCTATCTAGCAAGTTAAACTACAATAATCTCTGTTTAGCCCATTCTATTTTTAGCAATTCGGCTTTTAAAACCACCCCCAAAGACTGATGCTCAATTTCTACTGGTAGTACAACTTTTGTCTCATATACCAAGTAAAATAGAGTAGCTCCTGTTGAAGTCCTGGTTGTAGTCCTATAACCCCATAATACGAAAGGTAGCTTATCATCTCAATCTTGTTAGGTTTGAACCATTTTAGCCAAAATCCTCTTGACATTCTTGTTGGCTGCCTCAACTGCCCCATTTGCCTGAGGTTGATAAAGAGATAACCTATGGTCCTAAACCTCATACTTCATAAGCATCTACTTGGTTTCCTTAGAAAACTGCAATCCATTGTCTGATACTATATGGTGAGGCAAACTAGATTTGCATATCAGGTTCATTTCAATTAACTTAGCCATGTCCCTAGCATCCACCTTTTTTAAGGACTTAGCCTCAACTCACTTGGTGAAGTAATCTCTAGCAACTATGATAAATCTATGCATATTCAAAGCTAGTGGATGAATCATACTCATAATGTCTATACCACATGCAATAAACGGCCAAGGTGATGTAAGATTGCATAATTCAGAAACTAGTATCTTAAGTCTATGTATTATTGGCATAACTGACATTCTTTGATGTACATGGAATAGTCAGTGTCTATTATAAGCCAGAAGAACCCTTGATGCATGATCTTTTTTACTAAGGCTAATCCATTTATATGAGCTCTATATACCCTTGCATGTATTTCTTTCATGACTTTTTTATCTTCCTTCTCATTCAAGCACCTCAGCTTAATGACATCAGGCTGTCTCTTGTAAAACACTCTGCCTACAGTAATAAACTATGTTAATAGCTTACAGATCATTCTTTGGTCCCTTTCAGTGGCTTCCATTGGAAATACTGACCTTTCTAAGTAATTCTAAATGTCATAGTACCAAGGTTTCCCATCATCCACCTCAATGTCAATTATTTGTTCAGTTTCAAAATATGGCTTGTCAAAACTCAAGATCAACACCAACTTCATGCTTGCTCCTTTTGGGTTATCCCACATTGATACCAAAGTGGCTAAGACATCTACTAACTGGTTCTCATCTCTAGGCACATACTCAAAAGTGCAAATATCAAATTGGCTACTTAAGGCTCTCAAACACTTAATATAGGGCAACCATTCTTCCTTCACTAACCATTTGCCCTTCACTTGATAGACTAAGAAGGATGAATCATCAAATACTTTTGCAGATCTTGCCCCTACAGCTAGCAAGGCTTCCAACTCGAAGATGCATGCTTCATACTCTACTTTGTTATTTGTTGCTTTGTACCTCAATTTCTTAGCTAAAGGCATTTTCTCTCCCTCTAGGGTTATTAGGATTACTCCCACTCTAGCTCTTTTGTTATTCATAACTCCATCAAAGTGCATTTGCCAAACCTAAACTGGTATAACTGCAACATCTTCATCAAAAAACTCGTAGGTTATTTCTTTTCCCTTTAACGGCTTATCAGCGAGGAATTCTGCTATGGGTCTTCCTTTAATGGTTTTCCTAGTGATGTATTCTATGTCAAACTATTGTAGAAGGATTAACCACCTACCATTTTCCCTAGAAATGAGGGTGCTTCCTGTAGATACCTAAGAGGGTTCTGCTTAGCCATAGCGTGTACTTTGTAGGAATAAAAATAATGCCTTAGCTTTTTTAAAGCCTAGATGATCGATAAATAAATATTCTCAACTTTTATATACTTAGCTTCATATGGAAGAAATTAGTAAACTATATACTTAATCCCAAAATCATCCTCCTAAACCATCATTGCCTCTGCTAAACCATCCTCTATGGCTAAATACAAGATCAAAGGTTTGCCTACTTGTGGCGGTCTCAACACTGGTGGATGCAGAAGGTATTCCTTGCTGGTATTGAATGCCTTTTGCCAATCTTTGTTCCAGACCACTGACCAATCTTTTCTAAGTAGTTTGAATATTGGTTCATAAATCGAAGTCAATTTGGCTATAAACCTGCTTGTGTACTGAATCCTAATTAGAAATCCTCTAACCTCCTTTTCCTTCTGAGGTATAAGCATCTACCTAATGGCCTTTACTTTGTCAGGATCTATCTCTATACCTTTATGGCTCACTACATGTCCTAAGAGCTTACCTAAAGTAACCCCAAATATACACTTCTTTGGGTTAAGGTGGAGGTTATACTTATCAATCCTCCAAAAGAACTTCTCTAATGCCTCAAAGTGACCTTCTCATGTAGCTAACTTAATCATCATGTTGTCCACATATATCTCTACTTTTTTGTGGATCAAGTCATCTAGTGTTCTAGTTGCCATCCTCTAATAGGTGGCACCTGCATTCTTAAGCCCAAAAGGCATGACTCGATAGGTGTAAGTATGCAATTCAGTGATGAAAGCTGCTTTGATCCTATCTACGATCTTGCTTAGAATCTAATTGTATCTAGCATACCTATCTACAAAGCTATACATTGCATAGGTAGCTACACTAACTACTAAGACATCTATATGAGGCAAAGGAAAGTTGTCCTTTAGGCAAGCTTTGTTCAAATCCCTATAGTCTATGCAGACCCTAACCCTCTTGTCTTTCTTTGCCATAGGGACTACATTTGCTAACTATGTAGGATATTGAATCTCCACTAGGAACTTAGCCTCTATTTGCTTCCTGACCTCATCCTTAACTTTTTCAGCCTACTTCAGCCTAAGTTTCCTAAGCTTTCCCATAACTAGCTTGTACCCTAGATAAGTTGGGATGGCATGTTCAGCAATCTCTCAATTTATTCCAGGGATATCTTCATAAGTCCAGGAAAAGATTTTTTCATATTTTTTCAATATTCTCTCAAATTTTTCTTTCTTTAGGAGTTATATCTAATGTTAATAATTTTTTTGGATTTTCCTTCATTCTAAGATTAAATAAACATGTGTTTGTTGAGTTAATGTCAAATATGAATGATTTATGATCATGATTATACATATTGAAATTAGAAAAAACATCACATAAGTAAACAAAATTGTTAATCTTATTAATATAATCAAAAGAGAAATCATTATTCTCATCAAAAAGTTCTGGAACATAAACAATATCAATGAAAGTATCTTCTTTAATCTTGATGACATCAGATGTCTCTCCATCTTCTAAGTTCAACTTGGGTGGATCTTTAGTCTCAATCTTTTCTTTCCCCTCCACCTGAAAAGCAAGGAATTTCTCTATTATAATCTCCTTAAACACTTTATTATCCCAAGCTGGATGATGCAGAAGGATCTCTTCATCCTAAAAACTATCAACTGGCTTGATAATCCCTTGTTCCTAATCAAAGACATCATTAAATAGCTTAAATCCTGGCACCACTTCACCTTCTTTTAGCTGAGGTTCATTCTCCCCTATAGTAAAGGCAAATCCCTGAAGCTGGCATAAAATGCTGGGAAATATGGGGAATTTCCTTTGTTACTTCCTTTCCTTTGCTCTTCAGTAAGACCAGTGAAACCTAATCCCTTCCTATCCTTTTGACCCTTTGTGGTGATAGCAGTTTGTAACCCCTAACAATTTTTACCCAAACTAGCTCCAGGCAAGAAGTTCATCTTTTTAAGCATATTGATCACTTATTGGCTGTTAGCAAAGCTACTTTTACCCTTTTCATCACTGTTTATAAACACATGAAGCCTATGGAAAGGCTACTTAGCTATTTCCAACACAGATACCAGGTTTTACCTTACAGCTTTGATAGTTACCACCTGACCATCATAAGGTGTCTTGATCATCTAATGTAGTATAGAGGACATCCCACCTAGTTTGTGGAACCATGTCTTCCAAATAGCATGAAGAAGTTGGCAGGAATAGATAACACCACAAACAAGACTTCGATTTCAATTGGTCTTGTCTTCACTACAGCTTTGAAGGTTCTCGTGGCTTGCCTCTTTAAATTGTCATTGATAGAAATGGTCAAATTAAACTTGTTTAGCATACTGTCGTTCAGCCCAAAAGAAGGAATTGCAACCAAAGGACATATATTAATTGAAGACTTGTCATCTACCATTACACATGCCATGTGCTTACCATTCACTTGAGCTTTTATATAAAGAGGGCGATTGTGGTTTCTGCCTTAGTAGGTAAGTCAACATTGGAATACACAACATTCTCTCCTATTCCCCTTTTAACCAGATCCAACAACTCAAAAGGTAAAATGGTAGTAGTAATGATAGACTCAAAGCTTTCACTAATTTCTACCAATATAATGGAGAATGCCTCAACAAATCCCAAATAGAAATCTGGGCTTGTGTCTTCTTCAACTACTTTATTAGCTAATTTTCCTCAGCTTCTTTCTTTATATGCACTGCAGCAGAACCCGGTTGCTTCTCAATCTCTACGGCCACCCTTTCACTCCTAATGACCACCTTCACTTTCTTTTCTTCCCTCACTTCCTTTTCATTTTCACTAACTAAACTCCACATATCAATGGGCACCATAATCTCCTTGTCCTCATTCTTAGTGGGGGAATCCCAATAATCGATCACTAAAACTAGCCAAATTTCTTCACTTAGCTTTGTTACTTTGGGGGTGAAATGAGTAACAGCCAGGTACTCATTTCCATATAGGTCTCTCATGACATACCACTCAGGAATATTAGACCCAATCATGAACACTGGATGTGATATTGGATTGTATCCTCATTTCTTCTTCTTCTCTCTCTTTTGAAGATCTAAAATTTATTTGTTGTCTATTAGATCCTGAATTCGTTCCTTAAGGAGCAGTAATAATCAGTGAGATGCCCAGTATACTAGTGGTAAGTATAGTACTAATCTTCCCTATGATGGGGCAACCCTTAACTCTTCACAGGTCTCTGTGGCAATGGTTGAAGTTTCCCCTCTTTGCTCAATCGATCCAATACCCAAGATAATGACTTACCAAGATTGGAATAGTGCCTTTAATTAGCCGTTGTAGCAAACACTTCAGCTATCTTCCCAGTTTTATTCTCCCCACTGCTACTACCAACTATTTGGTTATTGCCAAAATTCCTCCTCGCACCCTCGTTGTTGACTCTTCTTTCTAGATACTCACCTTCAGCCTCTATGGCTATATCCTTTAAAGACTCCCAATCCTTCAAACCTTTCATCTTCAAGCTATCCCTCAAGTAAGGACTTGCATTCTGAATGAAGAGTCTAATCTAGTCAGCTGTAATAGGTTTCCTTTTTATCTCTATTGCTCAATTCCTCCACCTTGTGAGGTACTCATAAAAGGATTCGTCATGCTGTTAGAGTAATTCAAGGTCTTTCAAAGTAACCTCTATCCTTATACTATAGTTATATTGTTTGAGGAATTCTTTAGTTAGCAAATCCTAGTCTTACTTAGTACGTCTATCTAATATATGGTACCAGTCAATTGCAAGGCCTATTAAGCTTAGATAAAAATATTTCACCTTCTGCTTTTTGGTCAAGGTAGTCCCTTTCATGATCAACATATATTGCTTAACATGCGCTAAAGGAATTGAAGTACCATCAAATTTTACCAGGTCAGTCATTTTAAATATTTGGGGCAATGACTTATCCCCATCTAGATCCCTATCCTTAGGGTTCATTCCCCTTTCATTAGATAGTAATTTGGACATTGCTTTAACCTTCTCCTCTATTTTTATGAAGGTTGTATCTTCGGCCCTAGGACCCCTGCTCCTTAGATTCATAATGGAAGGAACATATTTCTCATCCTTTTTCTCAATGTAATCATTCTCTGGCTCATGCCTCCTTTACGAGTTTCAAAGCATAGTAGCACCTATCACGGTAGTGTCTCTTAGTCTCATTTAGTTGTTTGTCATCCATTTTTGATCTTGTTTCCTAACTGCTTTCTAACAATTGGCTCAAAATCAACTCTAAACTAACCTTTGATTCCAACCTTAAACTTGACTTTGACTTGGGTAACTCAGTTATCGATTTTCAAACAAGGAGATCATCTGACCCTTTGGACCACCTAAGTGAATCTATGATGGCCGCAAGAATCAAACATTAGGAGTGATGCATAAGCATGGTATATACATGATGCATGAATGCAATGATTTTTTTCATTAGATGCCTATCACAATCACACACAAGTATAACAAAGCCTTCCAACCTTACTGCTCCTGCACTAGAGGTCGAGTAGTCTCTTTCCTAAGTGGGCTTTATCCACAGGTCAATAGGGTATTCGATGGATGCGTATGGTGCACAGTAAAAAATCGATAGCATAACATCTCTTAATTAAAAGTGCAAGCATATGGATTTTGACTCTTATGTATTTTGGACTAATTCATACAAATCAAGTAGAGCCCATCAGAGCATGACAGCCTTTGATTAGTACCCTTTAATTTGTTTGAGTTCGACCAATACATAAAGGTCTACTATAATGCCCTAAAATTTCATCCGATATGAATAGTACATTCTTGACCATGAACAGTAACATTAGGATGGTACTCAGTATGATTACGTTAGCTTAATACAATTGAATTCATAAGAATTTAAGTGTTGAACATGCATGAGCCAAAAAAATTTGAGGATGGGTAACCTGCTGGGAAGTTTCTAGTTAACTATTGGATGAGATAATATGAGTTAAATGGAGTCCAGGCATATAATTTGAGAAGAAATTGAGCTTAGATAAGTCCCTAAAATAGATAATGAATTATTTTCCCGGATCATAAAAGGAGTAATCAAACTTTGACTGGCCCAAAAAAATTCCACAGACCTCCAAATATTATTCCATTTGTCCAAATCTACTAGAAATAATTCCAATTAATATTAAAAGTGAAAAATAATTTTTTTGACAGTGTTGGACTTTTGGGTTCCAAACCGATGAATTTTTTTATTGGGCCTGGAAGTACACCAAAATGAATTTAGAATGACCCAAAATCTTAGAAAAATCTTAAAAGATATATTTCTACACCCAAGGAAAATTTTTAGAGAATTATGATGAGGGAACATTGAAATCTAAAAGAGGGTGAAAAATAGAGTTTTTGGATTGACTGAAAATGTTTCGGTGCCTTGAAACCTATTGAAATGAACTCCGATTGACATAAAATTTTAAAAAAATTTTAACTATAATATTTAAAAATTTTTGGAATAATTTTTATGAAAATATAAAATAAGGATGGAGGAGCCGATGAGAAATTGACAAGTGGCACAATTATGTCCACATAAAGTGTTTTGATTTGTCAACCCTTCAAACCACTGATTTTTAGGCAGAATATTCACCCAAAACCAAGACATTTCTGGATAAAAACCAAACTAAAAATTAGTTTTCTTTCTCCTCTAAAAAGATAAACCAAAACTTAAGGAAATTCTACCATTTTTCCCCTTCCACCATTTCTTTTCTTCCTCCTTCTAATTTCCTCCATAACTTAAGATCAAATTTCATCTAGATACACTATAAATTATCCTCTTCAAAATAGCAACAAGACTAAAGTGAAAGAAAGCTTAAAAAGTGTGGAATTTTTGTAAGAGAAAGTTGATCTAAATAAGTAAATTCATGAGATTTTGTTAAAATTAATTAGGGATTTTGGTAGAGAATTGTAAAAAAACATTATTAGAATTTTTTATGTGCATTTACATGTTGAAATTGATGGCAAAAACTCACAATTTATTCCTTACATTATTTGGCCTAAATAGAATTTAAAGATGAGAAAGAGTGTTAGCAAGGGAAATGTAATGAAAAAGGCAAATTAAGTGATCTTAAGTCATTTTATGGTAATTGGATACAGTCTTACATTTTATTTCATTCAATTTCCTTGAATTTTGCATAAATTCACATTATATGACTATGGTAATTTAGGTATAAATGTGAAATAATTTGAGATATGTTAGTAAAATGGTACAACAACATATAATAACAAAAAATAATAAAGAAAATAATCAAAGAGAGAGGAATCATAAAGTGGCTGAATGGTGCATTCATTAGTACCATGTAATAATTGAACAATTCACGGAAGATGAGGTATTATTTAGACATTATGATGATAAATAGATTTAATATAAGTAATTAAAATCCTAATTCATATGTGTACATAATGTATCTAAGTTGTACATAATGGTGATCAAATATGTATTAATTGGATATTGGTATAATTTGAATGTATACCTTTATATGAGAGCTTAAAGTGGTTGCAGGAACACATTGACGCATGTTTATCAAGTGCACTAAATCATCAAGTAATCAAGTGGGGTATAGTTAGGACCCTCGAATATCGTACCCAAGGGATTATGGATGCAAGTAGTGAAAATCAATTGTATGCTAAAGAATTCCTAAATTTTTGTGTGTGTATAAGCTATCAATTAAATGGTTTGCAGAAAGAATAACAATGAAATTAATCTTTGCAGTAATTTTCTATGGAATGAACAAGTATAAAATTCAATAAGATAAAAGTGTTGCATGGGTTCACTTATCCTCCCATCCATAATGTGAATCAAATTAATCTAAATATATATATAAAAGAATTTGAGACAACCCTCTTAACCCAAGCGTCCCATTTTGATGCAAGCTACTCTAATTACAAGGCATCCCATTCCAGAGCAAGCCCTATAATTAAGCTAAGCATGGTTTTAAAATTCTATGTTCGATTTGCTTTCCCATTCCGAAGCCAAACAAACCAAAACTCATATTTCACTCCACCCTTTAGTCCTAAAATCACAAAATCCTACATATTAAGAGTCCCATTCCAGAGCAATTTAAAATCTATAACATTCATGACAAATGAAAGTTGAGAAATACATTTATAGTATTTAACTATCCAGATATGAAATCCAACAATGATAAGTGACAGCCCATTCATCAAAAGTTGGAAATAAGCTCAAAATAATGAAAACTAATGAAATAATAAATGAATCAATAGTGAAATAAACCATTCATCTATATAAAAATCCAAAATATGTTCAAGATTCACATTTAGATAGGGGATTCCAAGATTCCCCAAACAACTAGAGACTACTCACTACCTATTACAAAATAATATGAGAGAGAAGGAAAGAATAAACCCAGAATTTTCGTAGAGGAAGAAAACCCAGCTAAACCCCAAGCTTCTTCAACCTTCTCCAAATCTTTAATGTAAATGAGCTCTCAAATGTGAAAGAATGGAAATTTAAGCTAAGAACTGTGTTTAATCTAAGTATTTTGTTGTAAATCTACCTATTTTTAAGTATAATCTAGGTATATAAGTATATAAACTCTCGAATCTACAGAAAAATTCACTATTTATAGGCCAAAAAGGGTTACGATTAACAAGAAATTTATGTTGATCGTGACCTATTAAAATCTCCCTAAAAAACTACTATAGGTCATGGTCAACACCATGAATCTATTGACCGTGAGGTAATGCTTAACTAGCTTCTGGATAGGGGTCACGATCAACACAAAAAATCTATTGACCGTGACATAGCTCTCCTTTACATTTTGGACTTAAAACTTGACTACCTCACAGTCAACACCAGAAATTTGTTAATTGTGAGGTCCTTCTTTTCTTGGTTTTATACTGAAGAGCTTCCAAGATCACAGTAAACACCCCTATAAGAACAATGGTACTATTAATTGTGACACTCCTTGAAATACTGTATTTTGATAGAAAGGATAGGTTACGATCAATAGGTAAAGCCTACTGACCATGAGGTACCTATAAAAATTATAATTAAGCACAAAATTCCATCAAAAGCTCTCCAAAACTCATGAAAACCAGGATTAACTGAATTTAGATAGAAATTATTAAACTAAAGAAAAAACAAAGTAAAAGACATTAAAAAGACACTGATACTAGACTGAAAAGAACAAAAAAAAAAAATAGACACTGAATTGGAGTTATCAAAATACCCCACACTTAGACCTTTCTTGCCCTTAAGCAAATAAATCATCCACAATTTTGAAAACTCAAACTCTAATTCAGAATAAGAAAATTTAGAAAAGCTTGGATAACACTCAGTAGAGACACTTAAAACAAAAAAAATCAATCAAAAAGACTTAACTAATTTATAACAAACAATTTCTTGTGCGTGTGTGTTAGGCCAAAACAAGTTCATCATTTTCAAAACCAAAACTACTAGTGAACTCCAGCAATCAAGCAAAAAGAAGATTTTTTACGGTTTCATGCTTAAAACTCAGAACAGCTATTTGCCTCTCCTTTAGCACCAGAACCACAAGGGTCATCTCGACTAAACAACTCAAAGCAAATCAGGATCACTAGGTCTCACATTAAGGTTGCAATGGGATTAAGGTACTAGCTCAAAGGAAAGGATAAAGCTAGAAAATTAGAATTAGCCACACTACCATAACTACCACCTAACTTTCTAAATAACAACTACTTTCCCTTCTCAGTTCCTACTCTTACTAGCAAAATTAATATTAGAATCCCAAAGGACATTAGCTAGACTCACAATTACAGAAGAAGAATAAACTTAAAGTTATGTCTCTTGGACTAGCTCATCATTTAATACATCCCCTTAAATGCTAGGTACCCCACTCTTATTTATTGCAGTAAAAATTAAAATTTTTGTAGTGTAACTCTTATATGTTTATGATATTTTTTTTTGAAATAGGGTCACGGTCAACACCATAAATCTGGTAACCGTGAGGTACCTGCAACTCTTGAAACTTTAAAATTAGCAAAGCCTTAGGATCATTACATCGTGGCTCTTACTACCCCATTTCTCGCAAATTTAACACTTTTAACTGATCAGCTCAATTTTCATTACTCAACTTGCATAATACTATCCGACCTAAAGTGGCCAATTCTAAAATAAGGGAGACAAATGGCTTTTAAGTTATATGGTTAAATTTATGAGTAATATCAACAAAAATTTAAGTATTATGCTTTTAGCATATCAATTCAGCTCAAATGGGCTAGCAAGGGTAAACATGGATCATAGGGTAGTTGAAAAGTCATTTCAAAGTGACTTCCAAAGAAAGGCTGCCTAGGTCATGTCCTAAATTTGCCTGAGTTGAATGTTTGTTTCAAAGGGTGATGAGAAAGGTTCTAGCTATTCCAGAATTTCTTCACTCAACTGCTCTCACTCATTGGTTTTTCATAAATTTTCACAACATTAGCCTATTGTGCTTATTGAATTAGAAATTGAATGGTATACAACTAATCGAGCTTGAATTTAGAAAAAAATTCGTTGAACATTCTACTGCTCTCTGGCTATCTAAAGCTCTCTAATCTACAATTTAATATAATTGGAGTTCAAATTGATTCTATCAATATTAACTGGCCAAACTTAGACCAAATGCAATTAGCAAATAGCAACTCAACAATACAAAAACCTTATTCCAAATTTTGAATTAAAGGGAAATAAACACTAAAACAAAATAAGAGAATTAGAAGTAAAGTATAAGAAGAAAAATAACTCAAAGCAGAAAATGAAATTTAACTAAGATAAACTACTATTAATTAAAACTAAAGAAAACTTTAAAAATGTAACACTTTACTAAAAATAGAAATATACTTAAACAACTGATAAAATTTTCCAAACTTAAAACAAAAATAAACTAAAATAATAATTTATGGTTCAAGGATTTCACTAATTTTGAGCATTTGAAACCTAATTTTTTATTCCCAAAAATCTGCACAAAGAATCTTTACAAGCCTTCACAAAAAGTTATTGTCAACAATGGTTAGCACTAATTCTTCACAAAAAATTTATTCACAAAATTCATCAATTTGTAACTACTATCCATAAAACAATCAATGTTCAAAAGTAACCCCCTACCCCACACTTCAAAAGTTGTTGTCCTCAGTAACTACTATAAAATCATCATAGAAAGGTAAAGGTGAGGTAGGCAACTCCCTGCAATAAAAAATCAAACGGAAGAGAGGATAGTAGTGCAATTGTCTCAATTTTGGAGATCAAGGTGGCCACAGCTATTATAATTTGCTCCTGTTGCTTCTTGAATTTTGCTTGATTTGCAGCTAGAGTGTCCATTTTGTTAATTATGGCAGCATACTGAGTAGAAGATAGGGTTATAGCTCCTTAATCTGGGCTAGGTGGAGGATTGCTCAAACTTTTAGCCATTTTCCTCATGTATTCTTCTCTATCAATGAGTCTGATGCCATACTCTATAGCTAGATCGTCAACAATGACTTTCATATTCTTAAGTAGCTTCTGATTAATGTAAACCACTGCAAGTAGGGCATCATCCTCATTTAGTGAATGCTCGAAAGCCCTAGCAACCATAGTCACCCATCCTCCCAATGAAATCTTCTTCAATTTGGTAGGTTGCTGCTGTATCTCCTTGAGCTTGTTTCACCAATGGTTGGCACCATTTATAGGAAAGTTCCTACCCATGCAGGCCAAAAAGAGCACTTCGGGTAAGTTCACCTCCCTGCAGACTACATATGAGATATAGGTAATAATGAAAAATTTTGGTAGAAAATCCTAAAAATATGATCCCTCAAGTGGTGGGATTTGGTGATTCTGAAGATGTATGGCCCTTCAGCTTATGGCTCTTTTATCTCTTCCCAGGCTTTGTTCTTGTCATAATCAGAGTAGGCATAGGAAGCATCACTAAGGAATCCCAAAGCTTCAGAAAATTTTGAAAAAGTCCTCATATAGTATTTGGCCTCCAACCAAAAAAGATACCATGTTAAGGAACTCTTCGTGCCCAAAATGGCACTTAATAGTAGCCAAAGAAGTTCGTAGTTAGCTTAGGATAAACCAGCTCCCTACATTTAAAGAACTTCTCCTAGCCAATTGTTATAATGTCTGTCCACCTCTTCCTTGACTCCCAACTTCTCCAGCAGGCTGGAATCCAAGTAAGCTAAAGGCAGGTATTCTAGTTAGACAAAATTTTATAAGTAGTTTGGGCATTTTCAGGCACCCAACTTGACATTTTAGCCTCTCTGGATCTCTTTTTTTTTTTGCCACTGGACAGGTGCTAGTGGAAGTGGTTGGCTCAGTTTTGCCTGATCACCTGGTGCTAAAGGTTGACTGGAAAAAGACTGAATGGCTTGAGCCTGTGATGATGAAGAACCTTGAGTGCGAGATTGTTTTGGTGCCACTAACAATATCAAAAAAAAAACAAAGTTAAACCTATATGATATCTCAAAAGAAAGCCCTAGAAGCATGACCAAAAGACTAAGAGAAACAACAATGCTTAGCATAATGGAAGCTAAACAGAGAATGAAAAGGATAAACAACAACCAAGTGATGCAATGGTAGTTGGAACATGAACATGTATCTCAAAATGATGTAAAGCTAAGCAAGAATACATGGATTGACAGTTAAGCAATTACTTGAACAGAATTGGGGGCAACATTACAATCATTCAAAAATGAGGGATCTAAATAAAATTGTGAATTAAAGACAAGAATCCCTACATGAGACCAAGATGTGCATTGTGCTTGCAAAAATCAAAATAGGCATATATTTTAGGAACAAAATTACAAGTCAAAAACTTGGTTGAAAGAAAGAGTCAGGAAGATGGAAAAATGGTCACAAGGCTATTTTCAAGAAGCTAACAATGGAAATATAAACAGATCAAGCAAAGCACAACACTTAAAACAAAAATTGGACCGATGTTAAAGTTAGTAGGCAAAGAATAAGTGTAGAGTTCAATGGAAAAATTCAAACCCTATCAACAATACTTCTAACTAAAAACTAAGTTCTAGTTCAAAATGTGGGGTAATTCATCATTATAACTCAAACAACAATGGAATATAAGCACTATAACTCCTAGAAAGGGACATCTAAAAGCAAACTACCCCACAAAGCAAATGATCCAAGGACAAACATGCCTGTTAATTCTTATAGTTCTCATTAGGCAATTCTGAAAGCTCACATGGTTTGGCATAAGCAAAATGGAAACACGGGAAAAGGTTGATCAAGCTTTCATAAAATCATTAAAATGGCTAAACAGATTAATTATCATGCTCAGCTATTTATTGGAGAAGCATCATAACATATAAAGCAAATGAATAAAAGAATAAGTGCTCATGTGCAATTGAATCCTTGGGAATTGCAAATATCTTCTAAATACCAAGATGAAGAAAGGAAAATGTCTTGCATAGGAGTTTGATGTCAAGGCATAGCAAAGTGAGAATAAATAGCAACAATAATGTGCCAACAAGGGATAACAATGCATCCAGTAGTTATGAAACACATACTAATAATAAGTAGTGGTTCAATGAAGTTTATACTAACATATGGCTTAGTTATCAAACATACAGTGTAATGCCTATACTAGCTAATCCCGGTTACTGTTACTAATTACATTCATTAACCTATTCATCAGGTGACTTATCAGTTAATTATGCATGCATAATAACATACACATCATACATACTTTTCATATGGAGGGCCCACTATTACATATTCTTGATCATTCTTACAGAACTTATAATTACATGCCTTATATATATTTACAAATACATTACTGATAATCAAAAGAGATGCAAACTTAATTATATACATTAAGATGCAAGTTCTATTCTGAAATTGGCTTGGAAGACTGTTGGCTTTGTCCCTGAACACACGGTCTACCCTTCAAACCTACACGGATTAACACCCGTGCTAAGCTATAAAGCTTAGTGGGGAACAACTAAAAACATGTTGATAACTACTCACAGTAGCTATCATCAAGCATTCCTTAATAATAAAACACAATATAACAGTATCTTTAACAATATACAATAACAGATATCAGACTATATATATGCATATCATTGCATAACATTTAATGTATAATTTATCTTATCAATTTGCCTGCTTAAATTCATGTGGGAGTGGATAACGGGTTCAATGGATACCCAATGGTATCAAAACAGAAGGATACCCGTAGGTATCTAACAGAAGGATACCCGTAGGTATCAAACAGAAGTCTCACGTAGAGACAAGTCCCATGTAGAGACTTACAGAAGACTCATAAGAGTCAAACAGAAGCAGCTGCGATGGTACCCTATAAGCATGCCTATCTATCCACAACCAAGACTCTAAGTGCAGGCATAACATATTATATTTCATTTCTCATGAAATATCATCATCATAATTCAATATAGCATTAACAAATGCTAAACAGTACAATATTAGACATTCTCATATATATATATAGCATACTTAAGATTCATATACTGTAATTCCATGAAATAATTCATGTATGTTTCTATTATGAGTAATAGAAACTCACCTTTCAAATAACAAGCAAGCTTTGCATTCATGGATATTTCCTTTGCTACATGACTATCATTTAGGATGATTTATAAGCTTAGGAAGGGCTTAAACAAGTCTGTACCATAAAAGAAATCAAAGAAGATGCATTTTTGAAAAACAGGGGAGGGTCACGGTTACTATGAATTTCATGGTAACCGTGAGCCTAACATTTTTATAAGGGTCACGGTTACTACACATTTCCTAGTAACCGTGAGCCAAAAAGCCTTTCAATTCTGGACCTCATACGAACTACCTCACGGTTACCAACCATTTCATAGTAACCGTGAAGTAGGGTGAAAACATGGGTCACGGTTACTAAGAAATCCTTAGTAACTGTGAGATAGCTTCGTTTTCGCTACTGGACCAAAAGCTAACTGCCTCACGGTTACCAAGCCTAGGGTAGTAACCGTGAGGTGTTACGAGAATGGGTCACGGTTACTATGAAATCCTTAGTAACCGTGATCCATTGCGTTTCCTTTGGTCTTAAGCTGTCGTTTTAGGAACCTCACGGTTACTATGAAAGTCATGGTAACCGTGATCCCTAAACCGACTCGAGACCGATTAACAGTCTCGAGTTCAAAGCTATTTTTGACCTGTAAAACAACATTTTCAGGCAAAATGGCCTCCAACAAATTTGTAGGCCTAAGTGTCTAGTTTTCAAAACATCAAAAATCATATCAATAGGACCTGTAAAACTCCAGTTATGCAATAAAAACCACAGACTATTCATAAGAGCAAAACTCACAACCACAATCAGATTTCAATACCGATTTTCACTATCATGCAGTGAAAATCAGATTTCGGTTCCTTCAAACAAAATCAAGACATGCAAGTCTAGTTTCTGAATCAACTTGAATTTCCATTTTTGAGTTACCATAGCTCAAGATATGAGTAAAAATGTACAGACTGGTCCAATAACCCTTAAACAGATTTTCATGTTCTTTAAACAAGCTTTGTATAAAAACAACTCTAAACCCTTCTAAGCTATAAATCATCCATAAAATACATGAGAGAGGCACACAAGCTTTATCTCTCATGACAAATCAATATACACACATACATGAAACACTAAATTCCCATACCTTACTTGATCTCCTCCTAGCTCTTCACCCTTGAAGAGTTTCCTTTCCTTTCCTCTTGCTTGGTTCTCCTTCTAACAAGTCATAAAAACACTTATATAAAAACCTAGTAAGCTAAATCAAGAATTACATAACCAAGGAGAACAAGTGATCTTACCACAAACTTGAGCAAACCTCTCTAATTCAAAGAAATCTAGAGAGAGAGAAAAGATGAGAGAGAGAGAGAGTTAGGGTTTAGGAGATTAGGAAGATGAAAATGGAGATTGAAGACCATAAGTGGCCGGCCAAATCCTCTCCAAAATATCTACCTCTCCCTTAAATCCAATTGGTCCAAATGTCACTTTAAAGCAACATTTACCAATTGGTCCCCCAACATCCCTTAATTCAAAATCTACCCCAAAACTTACACTTTAACTTTTCAATTACACCCTTCAATTAACATTTATACTTAATTAAGCATAAACACTAATAATTAATTAGTGATAATTCTACTAGGGTGTATTGCGGGGCATTACAACTCTCTCCCCCTAAAAGAATTTCGACCACGAAATTCATACCTGTACTGAAGAGCTGAGGGTGTTGAGCCCGCATAGCTGCTTCAGATTCCCAAGTTGCTTCTTGATCTCCATGGTGTTGCCATAATACTTTGACTAGGGGGATTTCTTTGTTCCTTAACTGCTTAACTTCTCTAGCCAATATCTGTTTAGGTTCTTCATCATACGAATAATCAGTTCTGACACTGATATCTTGCATTGGTATGATGTGTGACTCATCAGATCTATACCGTCGGAGCATCGAAACATGAAAAACATTGTGCAACTTTGATAGCTCAATAGGAAGATCCAACCGGTATGCTACAGGTCCAATCCTTTCCAGAATTCTGTAAGGACCTATAAACCGGGGACTGAGCTTTCCTTTCTTTCCAAACCGCAATACTTTCCTCCAAGGAGATACTTTTAAGAACACTGCATCACCAACTTGATACTCAATGTCTTTTCTTTTCAAATCTGCATAAGATTTCTGTCTATCCCTGGCTTCTTTCAATCTTTGCTTAACAAGTTGAATCTTTTCTTCAGTATCTTTAACAATGTCAGGACCTGTCAACTTACTTTCAGTTAACTCCGTCCAACAAGAAGGAGTTCTACATTTTCGACCATAGAGAGCTTCATATGGTGGCATACCAATGCTAGTTTGATAGCCATTGTTATATGCAAACTCCATCAAAGTCACATATTTATCCCAACTTCCAGGAAAATCTAAAACACAACCTCTTAGCATTTCTTCTAATACCTGAATGATTCTTTCTGACTGCCCATCAGTTTGAGGATGAAAGGCAGTACTCAGAAGAAGCTTTGTGCCTAAGGCTTGTTGTAGACTTTTCCAAAATCTGGAAGTGAATCTCGGATCCCGATCTGAAACAATTGAGATTGGTACCCCATGCAGTCTAACAATCTGGTCTAAATACAATTCAGCCAATTTATCCATTGAATAATTGGTCCGAACGGGGATAAAATGAGCCACTTTTGTCAATCTGTCCACAATAACCCACACTGCATCATGTTTCTTTTGAGTAGTGGGTAAACCTGTAACAAAATCCATAGTGACATTATCCCACTTCCACTGAGGAATGGGAAGAGGATTCAACAATCCTGAAGGAAGTTGATGCTCTGCTTTAACTTGCTGACATGTCAGGCACTTAGAAACATACTCAGATACATCCTTCTTCATTCCTGGCCACCAATAAAACTGTTTCAAATCTCTGTACATTTTGTTGCTACCAGGATGCATGGTGAATACAGTACTATGAGCTTCTTGCAATAATGCTTTCTTTAACTCATAAACATCTGGCACACATAATCGATTCCGATAGTAAAGACCACCATCAATCCCAATAGAATATTCTATCGGACCTCCTGCATGAACTGATTGAGCCAACTGTTGTAACTTTACATCATTTGACTGTGCATCAAGAACTGTCTGCCTGAGATTAGGGCGAGCTCTCAATTGAGCTAACAAAGCCCCATCAGATGCAAATTTCCATCTATAACCTTGTAACAACAAGGTTGCCATCATCTTCCGGCTCAAAGCATCAGCTACCACATTAGCCTTTCCTGGGTGGTAATCGATTATGCAATCATAATCTTTGAACAATTCTAGCCATCTGCGCTGTCTTAAATTGAGATCTCGCTGAGTAAGCAAGTATTTAAGACTCTTGTGATCCGTATAGATTCTGCACTTCTCACCATAAAGGTAATGCCGCCAAATCTTTAAAGCAAATACAACTGCGGCTAATTCCAAATCATGCGTCGGATAATTCTGTTCATGAGGCTTTAACTGCCTTGATGCATAAGCCACTACTTTACCCTCTTGCATCAACACACAACCCAATCCAATCTTCGAGGCATCACTATACATAGCATAATCTTTACCCGCAAGTGGTTGGGTAAGAACTGGAGCTTCAGTTAACATCTTCTTTAACTGATCAAAACTGGCTTGACATCGAACTGTCCACTCAAATCTAGCTTCCTTCCGAAGTAATTTAGTGAGTGGAGAGGCAATAACTGAAAATCCTTTCACAAACCGCCTATAATAGCCGGCTAAACCCAAGAAACTTCTGATTTCTGGCACATTCCTAGGCGGTCTCCAATTAACAATAGCCTCAATCTTTTTAGGGTCCACCCTGATGCCTTCTGAAGACACCACGTGCCCAAGGAAAGAAACTTCTTTAAGCCAGAACTCACATTTACTTAACTTAGCAAAAAGTTGCTGATCTCTCAAAATCTGCAACACCAATCTCAAATGTTCTGCATGGTCTGATTCATTACGAGAATAGACCAGAATGTCATCGATAAACACCACCACAAACTGATCCAAATAGGGTCTAAACACCCTATTCATCAAATCCATGAAGGCCGCAGGTGCATTAGTCAACCCGAAAGGCATTACTAAGAATTCATAATGACCATATCGAGTTCTAAAGGCAGTCTTCTGCACATCCATATCTTTGACCCGAAGTTGATAGTATCCCGACCTCAGGTCAATCTTTGAAAACACTCCTGCACCCCGTAACTGATCAAAGAGATCCTCAATACGAGGTAAAGGATACTTGTTCTTCACTGTCACTTTGTTAAGCTGTCTGTAATCGATGCACATTCTCAACGAACCATCCTTCTTCTTAACAAATAACACTGGTGCACCCCAAGGTGACACACTAGGCTTAATGAAGCCTTTATCTACCAACTCTTGTAACTGCATCTTTAACTCTTTCAGTTCCGTTGGTGCCATTCTGTAAGGTGCTCTAGAGATAGGAGCAGTTCCAGGCAATAACTCGATAGATAACTCAACTTCTCTTTCGGGTGGCAAACCCGGAAGTTCCTCAGGAAAAACATCAGGAAACTCATTAATCACAGGAACATCTTGAAGATTGACTGTCTCCCTCTTAGAATCAAGGACTAAAGCCAAAAATGCTTCACATCCTTTTCTAAGGAATCTTTTCGCTTTCATAGCAGAGATAACATTGGTTAAGGGTTTTAACTTAATACCCTGAATCAATGTCTCTACTTCCCCATCATTCTTAACTAATACTGTTTTAGCTTTACAATCCACTATGGCATGATATCTAGACAACCAATCCATACCCAGGATTACATCAAATTCATGGAAAGGTAAAACAATCAGGTCAGCTGGGAACTCTCTCTCTTGAATTCTAATAGGGCAATTCCTATAAACTTCATTTACATGCATACTGTGGCCCAAAGGGCTAATTACACATATATCATAATTCATATGATCAACAATAGATACATTTCTACCCAGTTCCCCATTACAAATATAGGAATGTGTAGACCCTGGGTCTATAAGCACATACACCTCAGAATCAAAGAGAGAAAATGTACCAGCTATGACCTCAGGAGCATCAGCATCAACTCGACCTTTCATAGCATAAGCTCGAACAGGAGACGTCGGAGCATAAGGTCGATCCACAGTCTCAGAGACATTCCTGGACTGGGCTCTAAACTGGCCCGATCCACCTCTGCCTCTACCACGACCTCTACCAAAAGAGGGTGAATTAGAAGCTCCTCGGTTACTTTGTGGACTCGAGATTTGATCCAGTGGCATAGGACAATGGGCTATAAAATGCTCCGTGCTGCCACATCTAAAACAACCACCTGTGAGCATTCTACAAGTGCCCCAGTGTCGCCTAAAACAATAGGTACATTCTGGAGCTTGGCCTCTACCTTGTCCTGATGCAGTACCTCTACCAGAACCAGCTGAGGAAAAAGCCCCTTGCTGTCTACCTCTAGATGCAGGGCGATTTCCAGATGACACTGGTTGATCTCCTTGAGTCAACCTCGATCTTTTCCCGGATGAAGAACCACCCCGAGAAAAACTTCTTCTTCTTTGTTCTCTTTCTCTTTTCACATTCTCTTCTTTTTCCACCCGGATAGCTGCTTGAACCAGCTGGTGATAATCCATCGGGTGCAAAGAAATAGGACCTATCAAATGATCCCGAAGATGATCATTTAATCCCTCTTCAAACTGGCGACACTTGAAAGTCCCAGTCAGCATTGCTTTTGGTACATACTTGCTCAAGCGACTGAATTCTGCTTCATATTCAGCCACTGACATACTTCTCTGTTTGAGGTTCAGAAACTGCTTCATTCTTTCATCTTTATAAGCTTCAGTCACATACCTCCTTTTAAATTCTGCTACAAAGAATTCCCAAGAGAGGGAATCAGGTAGCTGAGGTTGTGTCTGAACTAGTTTCCACCAATCATAGGCCGCTCCCTGAAGTAAGGATACAGCACAAGTCACCTTCTGATTGGCGGGGCATTGAACCTCAGCAAAAACCCGCTCCAATCGCTCAAGCCACAACTCGGCTTTCTCAGATTCATCCCAAGAAGAGCCTAAAAACTCTTCTGCACCATGCTTTCTGATCTCCGAAATCGGAGCCTTTGGTGAAGTCATCCTTTGTAGAATCTGAGCCATATTATGGGAAATCTTCAACAAGGCTTCCCCAGCCTCAGCAGCAGCTGCACCACCTCTAGTGGATGCAGAAGATTCAGGCTGAGAAGGATTCGATCGGCCCGGTAAATTACTCTCAGCCGACTCATCAACTACGTCACGATATCCTTCCATCTTATCTATAACAAAGAAACACAGGGACAGCCACAATCAGCCAACAACAACCAGAATTCTATATCTATAACTCATAAAATGCCTATCGGCCAGAACCGCCTAAACCAAGGCGCTCTGATACCAAAATGTAATGCCTATACTAGCTAATCCCGATTACTGTTACTAATTACATTCATTAACCTATTCATCAGGTGACTTATCAGTTAATTATGCATGCATAATAACATACACATCATACATACTTTTCATATGGAGGGCCCACTATTACATATTCTTGATCATTCTTACAGAACTTATAATTACATGCCTTATATATATTTACAAATACATTACTGATAATCAAAAGAGATGCAAACTTAATTATATACATTAAGATGCAAGTTCTATTCTGAAATTGGCTTGGAAGACTGTTGGCTTTGTCCCTGAACACACGGTCTACCCTTCAAACCTACACGGATTAACACCCGTGCTAAGCTATAAAGCTTAGTGGGGAACAACTAAAAACATGTTGATAACTACTCACAGTAGCTATCATCAAGCATTCCTTAATAATAAAACACAATATAACAGTATCTTTAACAATATACAGTAACAGATATCAGACTATATATATGCATATCATTGCATAACATTTAATGTATAATTTATCTTATCAATTTGCCTGCTTAAATTCATGTGGGAGTGGATAACGGGTTCAATGGATACCCAATGGTATCAAAACAGAAGGATACCCGTAGGTATCTAACAGAAGGATACCCGTAGGTATCAAACAGAAGTCTCACGTAGAGACAAGTCCCATGTAGAGACTTACAGAAGACTCATAAGAGTCAAACAGAAGCAGCTATGATGGTACCCTATAGGCATGCCTATCTATCCACAACCAAGACTCTAAGTGCAGGCATAACATATTATATTTCATTTCTCATGAAATATCATCATCATAATTCAATATAGCATTAACAAATGCTAAATAGTACAATATTAGACATTCTCATATATATATATAGCATACTTAAGATTCATATACTGTAATTCCATGAAATAATTCATGTATGTTTCTATTATGAGTAATAGAAACTCACCTTTCAAATAACAAGCAAGCTTTGCATTCATGGATATTTCCTTTGCTACATGACTATCATTTAGGATGATTTATAAGCTTAGGAAGGGCTTAAACAAGTCTGTACCATAAAAGAAATCAAAGAAGATGCATTTTTGAAAAACAGGGGAGGGTCACGGTTACTATGAATTTCATGGTAACCGTGAGCCTAACATTTTTATAAGGGTCACGGTTACTACACATTTCCTAGTAACCGTGAGCCAAAAAGCCTTTCAATTCTGGACCTCATACGAACTACCTCACGGTTACCAACCATTTCATAGTAACCGTGAAGTAGGGTGAAAACATGGGTCACGGTTACTAAGAAATCCTTAGTAACCGTGAGATAGCTTCGTTTTCGCTACTGGACCAAAAGCTAACTGCCTCACAGTTACCAAGCCTAGGGTAGTAACCGTGAGGTGTTACGAGAATGGGTCACGGTTACTATGAAATCCTTAGTAACCGTGATCCATTGCGTTTCCTTTGGTCTTAAGCTGTCATTTTAGGAACCTCACGGTTACTATGAAAGTCATGGTAACCGTGATCCCTAAACCGACTCGAGACCGATTAACAATCTCGAGTTCAAAGCTATTTTTGACCTGTAAAACAACATTTTCAGGCAAAATGGCCTTCAACAAATTTGTAGGCCTAAGTGTCTAGTTTTCAAAACATCAAAAATCATATCAATAGGACCTGTAAGACTCCAGTTATGCAAGAAAAACCACAGACTATTCATAAGAGCAAAACTCACAACCACAATCAGATTTCAATACCGTTTTTCACTATCATGCAGTGAAAATCAGATTTCGGTTCCTTCAAACAAAATCAAGACATGCAAGTCTAGTTTCTGAATCAACTTGAATTTCCATTTTTGAGTTACCATAGCTCAAGATATGAGTAAAAATGTACAGACTGGTCCAATAACCCTTAAACAGATTTTCATGTTCTTTAAACAAGCTTTGTATAAAAACAACTCTAAACCCTTCTAAGCTATAAATCATCCATAAAATACATGAGAGAGGCACACAAGCTTTATCTCTCATGACAAATCAATATACACACATACATGAAACACTAAATTCCCATACCTTACTTGATCTCCTCCTAGCTCTTCACCCTTGAAGAGTTTCCTTTCCTTTCCTCTTGCTTGGTTCTCCTTCTAACTAGTCATAAAAACACTTATATAAAAACCTAGTAAGCTAAATCAAGAATTACATAACCAAGGAGAACAAGTGATCTTACCACAAACTTGAGCAAACCACTCTAATTCAAAGAAATCTAGAGAGAGAGAAAAGATGAGAGAGAGAGAGAGAGTTAGGGTTTAGGAGATTAGGAAGATGAAAATGGAGATTGAAGACCATAAGTGGCCGGCCAAATCCTCTCGAAAATATCTACCTCTCCCTTAAATCCAATTGGTCCAAATGTCACTTTAAAGCAACATTTACCAATTGGTCCCCCAACTTCCCTTAATTCAAAATCTACCCCAAAACTTACACTTTAACTTTTCAATTACACCCTTCAATTAACATTTATACTTAATTAAGCATAAACACTAATAATTAATTAGTGATAATTCTACTAGGGTGTATTGCGGGGCATTACATACAGGCTTCAATGAACAATGAGAACATAAATGAGTAAAAGGCATTCCTATTATAATTGGACAAGTAAGTGGCATCAGGGTACATGGCACTCAACCATGATAACCAAGTTATCATTTGAAAACCAGTAGCCCACAATTTGAATCATTTCATCCTATATACCTTGATACATGACAATGAAATATACAAATATGGATGCAAATGTGGATACGCAGCACAAAAGCAAGATGCATCAAGGTATGTGGCACTCAACCATGATAATTGAGTTATCCTTTGGAAACCAGTAGCCCACAAGTTGAATCATTTCAACCTATATATCTTGATACTTGACAATAAAGATGCACAAAGAATTTGATGCATACACAGACGCTATGTTAGCAAAATTTACTAGAATAGATAAATGGAATCATGCATGGGTAAAATTAAAGCATCAAAGCACAAGGCTTTTAGTGAAACATCTAAAGACAATGGCAACAAGTAACACAACTACAGTTAAATTTTTGCATAGTCTTAGTAGAGTACAACAAAGAGTGATCAACTTCTTATCATCCCAATTTAAGTTGGTAACACAAGGTGATTACCATATACTAAAACAACTAAGGCCAATTTATCCCTTCAAGCTCAAAGAACAATTGAGAAAAAATGATTGCAAGAAAGCTTAGTGAGCATAAGCAATGGACAAAGAGATAGGATGCATTGTCTTAAGACTATTTCAAGTGTGGGTGGTGCTTTGGTGCATAAAATGAATCAACCCTTAACAGATGTCTCAACCAGAAAAGAGAGGATCATGCTCACAATGAGAGCAACCAAGGCAAAACTCAGAATGAAAGTTGAAAACCAATTTGAGCATGTAAATTTAGGATGGATCAACAAGCAAGTACTCAGTAGACAAGTATGAGGTCTATAGCATGGCATTATGGCCCTGAGGTACTATGAAAAATTTAGCAAAAACTTCGAAAAAAGGTGCAAGCAAACATGACAATTCAGGTAAACCTAGCATAAGTATGCATCTTAGTTCATACAGATCATAAGGGTATCAATAGAGGTCTAAACAATGGTGCCATAGCTAGACAAAGGTAAGAATTTGCAATATAGGTCGAATACTAAATAGGCACAACAAGCTCCTACTAACTAGCAGCAATAAGGCATAACTCAAGAATTATGTTTTTTTTTCAATAAGTTCCAACCGGTATTCAATTCATTACCTCAAAAGAAATATACTTCTAATGAACACAGACACACAAAATGAAACAACATTATTGTTGCAATGATGCTTACATTTAGTAAAAGTCAGTAGTTTATAATCTCACCTACTGATATAGCTAGAAAAAAATGGAAATGGATGCATCATAGATTGACAAATTAAACAAGCATCATGGCATTTAGCAATCACATAGGTAAATCCTAAGATATTGACAACTATGCACTAGAAAATGCTTCAACAAGTCATTCAAGACTGTGATATTGCCCAAAATAACATGCTATATATTAACAACTCATAAATATGCTCAAGCTAACCATGCTCTCATCAAATTAAACAAGTCTAGCACAAAACAAAGCGTCACAAAGTCTCAATGTTTGATAAAAGGCTAGTGAGCAACTATAATTCCCATGAATGTCTAAATTTGATTTCTAGAAGTTGTTGTGAAGATTTGCAACATAAAAGAAAAAGAAAGAGAAAAAAAAAACAAGAGACATACCCAATAGACTTGATCAAAACAAACACAACTAAAAAGACTCAGCAAGCAAAATTTCAAAATTCCCCTTAAAAAAATTAAAACAGAAAACAAAAGGTTTATTAGAGTGCGTATCTGTGAACTTCATCACCCTTTTGAAATCAATCCAAAATGGGACAAAAATAACACACAGAATATATATATAGAGATAGATATAAATCTAGCTATGCAACAAATCAAGAAAAAGAAAATAACAACAATGAAGAATAGAAGAAATAAAGCAAAACTCAAAATAAAAAAAAATAATAAATGGTAGAAAAGTAAAGGGGGAAAATCGATAAGGAAAAAATGTTTTTAGAGAGAAGAAATTAAATGAGAAAATGATAAATAAACAATTTTAAAGAAGAAACAAAAAAAAGATGAACAAACTTAAAATAATAATCACACTAAAACAAAGAAAAGCAAAAAGTAGAAACAAAAAGAACAACAATCCCTAAAACAAAGAAAAATGAAAACAAAACAAACTAAAACCACAAAGAAAGTAAAAACAAAAACTAAACCTTAGAATAGAAAAGAAAGCGAAGAAGGATACTTACTTGGTTGGAGACTCATGACTAGAGATGAACTATAAAGACAACAATGAAGAAGGAAAAGAAAACAAACAAACAACAAAGAAAAGAAAAAGTTAGAAGAGAAAAGGAAATCCGAGAAAGAGTAGAAGAAACACATAACCAACTATCTAAAAAAAATAAAACACTTAAACAATAAACAAATAAAGTAAAAAAAAAAGAAAGAAGAGAAGAATAGTGAAGAAAAAGTTGAAGAAGAGAGAAGAGTACTTATTGAGGGCAACGAGGAGCGGCGGCCAAAGAAGAGAGAAGAGAGAAAGAGAGAGAGAGAGAAAAATAAAATGAAAAGAAATGAAAAGACTTGAAATAAGCCCTAATAAAATGGAAGACTAAAAGAGAATACAAAACGGTAGAGTTTAATTATAAAGTTTTAAAAATTTTTTATAGGGTCACGGTCAATGGGAAAAACCTACTAACCATGAGATACTACATGTTTTGCTTCTGGACTGAAAAATGATGGTGGGGGGGAGGGGGGCTCACAATAAATAGATAAACAGAGTTAATCGTGACTCTTGAATTTTGCTGAAGGGTCACGATCAACAGGTAAAATCTATTGACTGTGAGGTACACTGCAATTCCCTACTGGACTAAAAGAAGGGTATGGTCATAATAAATAGATAATTAGTGTTAATCATGACTTATTATGCTCCGAGATCTAGAACCCATCACTAACCTATGTCACGATCAATACAGAAAACTTACTGACCGTGATCCCTTAAATTTTTAATCAAAAATTTATTTTTCTCTCATCTCTTCCTGGCCACTAAACACAATCTTTTACCCTATTTCTATAGGCTAACACATAAATGGAATAATGTAAAATTCACAATCCCTTAAACTACACCCTTAAACACAACAACTACAAAAACTAACAAGAAAGAAATATTATGAAGAGTGAGGGTTAAGAAGTAGTTTTGCATTTACCAAGTCTACAATTGGACTTTCAAATACCATCAAGGCTCCGTAAGGGTGACAATCACTGAAGCACCATCAAATGTTGATTCAAAATATGGCTTCACGTGATGGCTATTCACCTTAAACTCTTTTTCATCCCTTGGGTGCCTTAATGTCACTACTCCAATTTTACCAACTCCCATAACTTCAAAAGGCCCTTTCCACCTGGATTTTACCTTTCTAGGAAATAATCTCAACCTGCTATCATAGAGAAGCACCTTTATTCTAGGTACAAACTCCTTCCTCACTATCTTCTGGTTATGCCATTTCTTTGTGTTTTCTTTGTACTTCGTGGCATGATTGCATGCCCAAAATTGGAGTTTTTCCAACTCATTCAGCTGCACTGACCTACATTTCCCTACACTCACAAGGTCAAAATTCAAGAATTTGATAGCCCAATAACCCTTATGTTCTAGTTCCACTAGTAAGTGATAGGAATTGCCAAATACCAACCTAAAGGGAGACATCCCTATCAGGGTTTTAAATGTTGTCCTATACACCCACAAAGCATCATCTAGCTTAAGGTACCAATCTTTCCTAGAAGTATTTGCCGTTCTCTCTAAAATTGCTTTAAGTTCTCGATTGGATACCTCAACTTGACCATTAGCTTGAGCATGATAGGGGGTAGTGACTTTGTACATAACTCCAAACTTCTTTAATAAAGCCTTAAATTGGTGATTAATAAAGTGTTTGCCATTATCATTGATTATGGCTCTAGGAGCACCATATCGGGTGAATATATTCTTTCTCAAAAACTCAAGTACTACCTTTGCATCACAAGTTCTAGTGGCTACAGCTTTTACCCATTTTCTCATATAGGTTTATTGCCACTAAGATATATTCAAACCCATAGGATACCAAAAAAGGTCTCATAAAGTCTATCCCCCACAAGTCAAACAACTCCACCTCAAGCGTATTGGTTAAAGGCTTCTCATCCCTCCTAGAAATATTTCATACTATTTGGCATCTATCACAAGTTTGCACAAATAATTTCACATCATTAAACATAGTAGGCCAATAAAATCCAGAAGAAATAATTTTTGATACTGTCCTATTTGGCCCATGATGTCCTCTGGCTTCTCCACTGTGACATGCTTCAATGATCTCTCTTTGCTCTTCATATAGAATGTACCTCTTCAAAACTTAATATGCACACAACTTAAAGAGATAAAGATCGTCCCAAATGTAGTGTCTTGCATCAGCTTTTAACTTTTTCCTCTGTTGTCATGTATAGCCCTTTGGTATATAGCCACCTACAAGGTAATTTACTAAATTAGCGAACCAAGGATCAATCATATCACACATAAACAATGCACAAATATGCTCATCAAAGAATAAATCTAAAATCTACCCCTTCTCAATGTAATCATGTTAAAGCCGTGACAGGTGATCCGCCACGAAATTTTTTGCCCCTTTCTCGTCTTTAATTTCCAGGTCAAATTCTTGAAGAAGAAGAAGTACCCATTTTATAAGTCTTGGTTTGGACTCCTTCTTAACAAAGATATGTCTCAATACCGCATGATCATACCACACCATAATTTTTGCACCCAGTAAATACGATCTATGTAATACCTTTAACGGAACATTTCTTTCCGATATGAACTTAAACAATTTGCTTGAATTTTTTTTAATGCATTTTTCAATGGACTGATTCTTATTCACAATAACACTTACATACTTGGATCACACTCAAATTCAGTTAACAATTCGTCACTTTACTTTAACCTCCAAAGGACTTTAAACAACAACACTTTCATTCTGACTCTCTACTATCTTTACTATGCAGTATCAATCACTTTACACCTGACAATCTCGATCAGATGTCAACTTTTCACTTTCAAACATAATTGGAAGCATGTACACATCAAACTCCTTATCATTTATCCACTGACTTTTGGCATGTATATACAGATAAATTTAACACTTAGTCTTATTCCACTCCGATCTTAGAACCGCCTAAACCATCGCTCTAATACCACTAAATGTAACACCCTTAAAGAATTTCTCCTTAAAAATTTATTTCAATTTAATTAAGCTTGTATTTAGGCTTAATTAAGGTTTAATTGTATTATATTAAGAGAAAATGCAATACACATACATTTTTCCAATTTTTTCTTAATTACATATTCAATAAATATTCTAAAAATATTTAAATAATTTCTATAAATTCCACAAAAATTTATACATGTATTATTTCACATATACTATTAAATTAAAACTTAAATTCACTAAAATACTTAACATACAATTTTTTTTATTCCTCAAGAATTTCGACCACTTCACTAAAATTTTCTATAAAATTTTTTTCATACAAATTAAACATTCTAACATACTTAATTAGGATCTAATTACACTATTATATAATTAATTACAAATTTAATTAACTACACAAAATTTTCCTTTATAAACCCTAAGAAAAATCATTAAATTAAATGAAAATTACTAAGATTTAGTAGTCAATAACCTCAATCTTTCCATTAACCTTGCACAAACTTCATTTCCTTAGCCTTGAACCCATAAAAACCATTTTTCCTTCAAATCAGCTTCTATGGCTGAAATTTCCACCTCATTTTCACCAAGATAAACATCATTTTAGCTCAAAATAACCACAAAAATATACTCTATGCACATAAATCTAGCTATAGGTGCCTTGAAATCAAATTAAAATCCAAGAATTCACCTACCTATTTTTGACCTTCATGCCTTTAATCCTTGTTTTCCTTAGCTTTTCACCCTTCAATCTCTAGTTTGAGCTTTGATCTAACAACTAGAGAGGCTAAGAAATATTTCTTATGCTTGAATCAAAGTAAGAAAACGAAGAGAAGATAAAGAAAATGATGAAAATAAAGAAAAGAAGAAGATTCGGTCTTATGAAGGAGGAGAGCTGCTGGAACACTTGAGGTTTCTAAAAAATTTGAGAGATTTCCTTCCCTTTTATTGTCCCTCAATTGGGCTTTGCTTAATAGGCCTTGATTAATTAATCAAGCCCATTAACTATCCAATAAAAAATTTTAATTTATTTCTTTCACTTCCAAATTTCAAATCACTTCAAAAATAATTCCATAATTTTTATCACCCAAAAAATAGGTTACAAGCAAATTTTTGGCTCAATCGGAGTCCATTTCTGGTCCTGTTTAATTAAATCGGTCCGATCATCCAAAAATACTGGTATTACAAAAAAATTTACTTTTTGCAGCCAAAATAATCTACATATTATTTTAGGCTTAATTACAATTCTTGGCAATATTTGGAGTCCATTTGCTATTTTTAAACATTTATATAAAGTTGAATCAATTACCCAATAACAGAAGTTGACTCACTACCTTTTTCGTATTTTTGACTTTTGAAAGTCCATTTGACTTCAGTTTTACTTCAAATTTCAACCCCAGACTCACCATGACTAATATTTTCCAATGGTCTAATAAAATATTTTTCACTTCCAGGTGTACTTTTTAGCCCGGAAAATACTATTCACTGTCGAAAAATACTGTTCAAGGCTAACCTGCTGTTGAGGCCATTACAGTATAAACTTTTCAAATGCAAAAACAATTGCAAGAAACTCCTTCTCAATTGTGGTGTAGTTAATTTGAGGTCCTGTCAAGGTATAACTTGCATAATAAATTGCACAGAATACCTTCTGCCTTCTTTGTCCAAGTATAGCTCTAACTGCAAAATCACTTGCATCACACATTAGTTCAAAAGGAAATGCCAGTCCGGTGATATGATCATTGGAGCTAAAATGAGCCTTTGCTTAAATAATTCAAAAGCATGCAAACATTCACTAGTAAATTTAAATGGAGCATCCTTCATTAACATGTTAGAAAAGGGTTTAGTAATTTTCAAAAAATCCTTGATAAACCTACGGTAAAAACCTGTATGACCTAGAAAACTTCGAATTCCCTTAACATTTGTTGGGGGTGGAAGTTTCTCTATTACTTCAACCTTGGCTCTATCCACTTCTATCCCCTTCTCTAAAATTTTGTGTCCTAAAACTATTCCTTACTTCACCATGAAATAACATTTCACCCAATTTAATACTAGGTTGGTTTTTTCATACCTTTCTAGCACTAAATCAAGATTTTTAAGACAACTCTCAAACTCTCTCCCATAAATGGTGAAGTAATCCATAAAGACCTTCATAAATTTCTCTATGAAGTCATGGAAAATTGCCATCATACATCGCTGAAATGTAGTCGATGCATTACATAATCCAAAAGGCATTCTCCTATAGGCAAAAGTACCATAAAGGTAGGTAAAGTTGGTTTTCTCTTGATCCTCAGGTGCTATAGGGATTTGTAGATACCCCGAATACTCGTCTAAAAAACAATAAAACCTATTCCCAACCAGTCTTTCTAACATCTGATCAATAAATGGCAAGGGAAAATGATCTTTCCTATTGGAGTTATTTAACCTCCTATAGTCTATACAAACTCTCCAACTCGTAGCTATACGAGTTGGAATAAGCCTGTCTAACTCATTTTTTACCACTATCACCCCTCCTTTCTTAGGAACACACTGTACTGGGCTCTCCTACTTGCTTTCAGATATAGGATAGATAATATCTAAATCGAGAAACTTGATTACCTCTTTCTTGACTACCTCTTGCATTGCCGAATTAAGCTATCTTTGAGGCTGAACCACTAGTTTGCATTCTTCCTCTATTAGAATCCGATGAGTGCAGTAGCTCGGATTGATCCTCTTTAAGTCTATTGTCTCCCATCCTATTGCCTTTTTATGCCTTTTCAACACTTCAATCAACATCTTTTCCTCGAATCCTGACAAAATAGAAGAGATTATCACTGGCTTTGTCTCATTTTCTAAAATTACATATTTCAAATGAGATGGGAGGGTTTTTAATTCAGTTTTAGAGTCTCCCTTTTCCAATGCACATTCTTTTCCATTAGACTCCTTATCTTTAATTTCTTCCTCCAGCTCCACCATCACGTCCTCACTATTCCTCTCTAACTCAGCTCTCATCTCCTTTTCTACTTCATTCAATTCCTCATGTCCAATGAGTGCATCAAAGTTAAATTCAATGAATTTTTTATCAATACCTCCTCTTGGTTTTCCTCTACACATTCTTACATGCTATCCATGATGTAAATGGACTCTGCTAGATCACTCAATGGATACTTTTGTGCCTTATTCATATCTACCACCATTTATTCATTGTTAAACTGTAGGGTGTCCTTTTGACCATGAACATCAATTAAAACTTTCGTCGTGTTTAGAAATGGTCACCCCACGATTAGTGGTACCTTTCGATCATCTTCCATCTCCGTTATAGCAAAATCCATAGGAAGAATAAACATCCCTACCTTCACTAATAGGTCTTCAATTACCCATTTTGGCTTCCTTAATGACTTGTCGGCTAGTTGAAGTCTCATGCCTATTTCCTTGAGATCCCTTAAGTTTAACTTCCTGCATATAGAATAAGGCATTAAATTTATACTGGCTCCAAGATCACACAAAGCATTACCAATAAAAGTTTTGCCAATCTCACAAGGTAAAGTGAAACTACCTGGATCTTTTAATTTTTTTGGAATCTTGTTCATGATAATAACACTATAATTTTTGATTAGTTGTACAGTTCCACACCCTTCTAATTTCTTTTTATTAGACAAAGTTCTTTTATAAATTTTGCATAATTAGGCATGCGAGCTAAGGTTTCAGCAAAAGGAAAGTTAATATGCAATTTCTTGAACATTTCTAAAAACCTAGCCAATTGTTCGTTTTTCTTCTCTTTCTTAGCTACAACAGGAAATGGCAACCTACTTATATCAAAATCCTCTACATTAGTGCTTACTATATTCTTACCCTTATCAATGCTAGGAGTTGCTACATTTTCCTTTACCCTAGAGTTAGAGTTACTTACCTTTCATGTTGGCTCCTCCTTACATGATGATAATGATGGTAAAGATGTTTTACCTCTTTCTTCATCTTGCACTACTTCATTTCCACTCCTTAGTGTGATTACTTTGGCTTTCTTTTTTGGGTTCCGGTTAACATTAAATGGAAAAGCCCTAGCTAGTCTTGTGGATAATGAATTTACCAATTACCCAATTTGTGTCTCCAAGTTCCTCATAGAGGCATTTTGATTCCTATTCCACCGCTCTTGATACTTTCATCTTATTTCTTACCCTGACATGAATTGTTGTTAGCTATTCATGAAGCTAGCAAACATATCCTCTAAATTTGGCTTCTTTTCTTAAATAGATGGTCTTCATTGGAAACCCAGTAGATGGTAGGCTTGGTTGAGATTTGGATTTTGGCTATAACTTGGGTGTTGATTTTGATTTGGCCCTTGGTTTTGGTGGTGGTGGGATAGGTATTGTACTTGGTAATGGGTGGTCACTTTTGGTTGATAAGATTGGTTGTGATCATTGTTGACATTTTGGTTAAAGGGAGCCCTTACTTAAGGTTGAGATGATGAAGCATTCTAATGTCCTTCTCTCCAAGCAAAATTTAGGTGGTTTCTCCAACTTGGATTGTATGTATTACTTTAGAGGTCATTTCTTCTGTAATCTCTTATTGCATTAATATCTCCTACAACTCCATTATCTTGTCCACATGGTCCACTCTCGTATGCCACATAGCCTTGAGAAATAGCTGCCACATTTTGTGTTTTTAATCCTCTCAATTCCTTCTTCATCAGCTCTAATTATGCCTTTAACAATGCAACTTCATCAATATTATACACACCCTGCCTTTTCAAGACTACTCTTGGGGTAGTCCATTGTGAATCATTTGTTGTGTTAGAAAGTATGCCCTAGAGCCCATGTAATAGGGATGTTTTTCATATGTATGAAATTTATATTCTTAATAAAAGGCATCATTCATTTATTAATGCTATGTTTGAATACATGAGTTTGTAAATCTTAAATTAATAAATGAAGTCCTAGATATTATAAACACAGTGCAAAGGCAATCATGAAGTTGTTCATGATGTGAGATGTCTATTGCATGCAAATGTGTTAATATCTAAATATCCCTAGTCATAGAATTAACAAGATAGGACATTGTTAATTCGGACAGACTAGCACATGTTATACTTCTTTAATGGTTCAAGCAGTGGTTCTTATAACTGTGATTATGGAAGATAATCAAAGCTAACATGTGGATGCTTATTAGAAGAACAAGTTCATTGGAGACCTGCAAAGAGAATCCTCATATGAATATTAAATCTATGTCAGTGAGGCATCTCTTCATAGCGGTTGTGCAAGTATCCTTAAACTTGTGATCACCAAAGTTATCTTAAGTAGCAAGTGGTATACTTTGACTCCATAACTGATTACTTCCAACTGGGAGTGAACATAGTTGGAGATTGGGTATATCATGACCTACTTGAAGATAGTTGAGTGATTGACAAAGGATTCACCATCCCAGATTTAACAAGGAAAGTTATCTCGCATGATTCTATAATTGCCTTGTTCAGAGAATCTCTGGCCAAAGTAATATGCCGAGATGGATGGAGATCCATGAAGGGCATTTTAGGAAGAATGGTTAAATTAATAGAGCATACATAATTAGATTTATATGAGTTGATAGAAATCCATACTCAGAATCTAATTGAGATAAGAGTGGTGAAAGGAGTAATTGCACGGTAACTGTTTCTATGGAAGGGTACAGTCAAACCACATGACTTTCCTGACATTTGGGTAGTCATGATGCCTAGCTAGAGGCCAATCATGACTTGTATAATGATGTAATAAAAGTATCAATAGGGATTGATAAGATGATTTAAAGGAGTTTAAATCATGGAAGTTTTGAATAGAACTCACAATTACTTATTATACTGCCAACATGGACAGGAACCCAATAGGTCACACACATATAGAGAAAAGGATAAAATGGTAAAATGACAAGGATAATAATATTTTATATTATTATAAAGGTAGAGAAGAGAATATGATAATAATTAATTAAAGAGTTTAATTAAATATGATCAAATAAAATTGTCTGTGAAACTTTTGAGAAATGTTCTGCAAAATTGGACCTAATTGAAATAATGTATTTCATGATTAATTATTATTGTCTTATAAGTGTTTTAGGACTACTATAAGTGTTATAGGACTGGTATAATAATTAATAAGTCCATTGGAGCAATTATTAAGGGCCAGAGGAATGAAGCAGTTGGCGGAAGCCCTTCTGTAAGGGCCACACGCCTACCTCAGAACAGAAGGCCTTAATGGCCTATTTAATGGATCAAATTAATTTATATATGTTACATAAGTGTTATGAAACCCACATATTTAATTTGGTTGGATTTGGAATCCATTTGGGTATTTAAATCCAATTAGTTGCACAAAGGGCCTAGTTTGTGGGTTTTGTGCATAGACTTTTATGAAAAGGTTTAAATTGGATTTAATTAAGCCCAAATGATTATAATTAATTTTAGAGGCCCAATTAATAGTTCTACAACAATTTTAAAGAGCCCAATCTCATTAAGGAGTTGGAATTTTAACCTAACTATAAAAGGCCAACTAATGAGAATTAGGGTTAAGTGATTAAAACAAAAAGAAAGTCTTTTCTCTTAATTTCTCTCTCCCTTTTGCGCCAACTCCTAAGCTAGCTCTTGGGAATATTGGCCAGCCCTAGTTAAACACCAATTTTTTGTTTCGATTTTCCCCTCTCTAGTGTGGATTACTCATTGGAGGTGTTCGATTTTGGACACTGTGGTTTGCGACAACTCGATGCGAAGTAAAATCAACTGTTCAACAAAAATCCAAGGTGATTTTTCTTATTCTCATATAGTTATATTGTGTATTCATGGCAAGATCAGATCTAATGGTTAAAAAAACTTAAAATTCCACTCATGTATGTGATGCATGTAACCTTTAAAATCCAACATGGTATCAGAGCCACGGTTTCGCCATGGATATACAATTCTATATTTTTCTGCAGAATAAGTTTTGATTTGTTTTGAGTTATTTATTTCATGAACTTTAAAATATTAGATTTGATTTTTCATGAATGAGAAATATTGATTTCTGGTTGTATGTGTGATCAAATAAATTTGGTGGAAACAATAACGAAACTTTTGAAGGATTGTGATTAGGGTTTGGTGTGAAACCCATTAGGGTTTGGCGTGAAACCCTAGGTGATGTAGGGGCTGTTCTAATTTAATTTCTTATGGATCCATTTAAAAATCATTTAGATGATATTTTATGTGTTTAATATGTGATATTAAGCCGTAGGATTGAATGGAATTAAAATCGAACAAGTTTTGCATGAAAACTAGTTTAGTCGAAATGTTCGATAAATTGGTGTTCTTCGTGTGTTCTTGATGTGTTCTTGGTTAGAAAGACTTTTAATCTTCTAAATCTGATATTTATGATATATTAAAGTTTTTTTAATTAATTGGATTAATTAAAATGGGCCTTAAATTAATTTGATTAATTTTAATATATTAAAACCACTTAATGGGCTTAATTATGTTTACGGACTTGGTTTAAATTAGTGAATGACTTAGTGGGCCCAAGGAGCTGATTTAAATTAAACATTATAAACATTAATTAAGTTCATTAATGGGTTTTAAGGGCTGGAGTGGGCTTGGCTAATTCCAAAAGGCCCAAATGGTCCAAAAGACACAAAACTAGTTTATGTGTGAACACAGTTAGGGTTTTTCTTCTGTGGGTTTCGGCCTACATTTGTTTTAAGCCCAAAATTGATTATTTTAATTATTTAATATGATTAATTAATTAAATAATCAATTTATAATTAATTAATAATCAATTGGATTGATTATTAAGACAAGAACACATGCATGCAAAAAGGTTTCCTAAAATGAAAGTTTCCAAAATGGAAAAAGTTTCCTAATTTGATCACATTATTAAAATAACTCAAAATATAGTTTCAAAGGTTGAAACAAAGTTAGTAATCCATTTCTTTATGTATTAGAGAGGCATATAAGGGTGTATGATTGGCATGATGGTTAGTTATGGACAAAGCCCATTGTGATTGAGCATAATGCATGTTTTTGCCCAATAAGGACTTTCATGTCCCAGCCATTTGTTTTTGGTTTGTATTTCATTTGAAATTGTAATATGTAATTAGCTTACTTAGATTAGAATTAGAAATAGAGATGGAGACCAATATCAAGGAGCAAGATGGGCCGGATGGAGATCCAACAAGCTTGAAGATAATGTAATTATTTTCTTGTTTGAATCATGCATACTACCTAGGTGTGACCTTTTGATTTCCCTCTTGGCTTGGGGAAATCAATGTAGTGAAGTCCATAACTATACCATATTTGTATGCTTATATTTATGTGATAGATATAGGATGCATACCAATATATGCGAACCATGTATGATGAGACTTAATTAACTAAAACCCTCAAACAAATACTATGGTATATAAGCCTTCCATTAATTTGAGGAGAACCAGAGTTCTTTATAGTGTGGTTTATTGACCACAGTCAAGCTCACATTATATCGAATATGTTCAAATCTAATTAAATGGGTCATCTTAGCTAGCCCATTAGTTTGTTGACCATAGTCAAGGCTAATGGTTCTAGAGGCAAGATTAGGGAATGCATATATGATATGCATGCATCAAGAGTTTATAACCTAATGATCCAATAGTTGTGTAGAGACACAATTGGTATAGAGATACCTACCTTTCAAGGGTATGGAATTTGGCTTGTTGACCACAGTCAAGGTCAAATTACATATCAAGGATTGGATATTGGCCCACTAAGAAAACCATCGGGTTTTCTCGGATTATATAGTGAGGGCTATTAATTCGCAATAAAATAGTGGGAGTAAATGGATTAATTAAAGACCTTATTAATGCATACATATATATGAACATACTCTCATATCTTTTCTTTTTCACATCTAGGTCATCATCATGAGCACATCAAACATTAATATACGATCAATCTTGGATAACAAGCTGGTTGGCAATAACTATTTTGACTGGATCAGGCAAGTGAGAATTGTTCTCAGAGCTGAAAAGATCCATTATGTCTTGGATAAAGATCCACCACCACTTCCATCAGATGATGCCATTAATGAGATCAAAGGCATTTATTAAAAATACATGGAGGATAGTGAAGCAGCAGCATGTCTGATGCTGGGTGCTATGTCCTCGGAGCTTCAGAAGCAACATGAAATGATGGATGCTAGAACCATCATTTTGTATCTAGAGGAGCTTTATTCTTCTTAGGCTAGAACTGAGCAATATGAGATTGCTCGAGCTCTATTTAGCTGCAAAATGGTGGAAGGCACTTCAGCTGCTACTCATGCATTGAAGATGTATGGGTATATTGAGCATTTGAGTAGACTTGGCTATGTTATGGATAATGATCTATACATAGATTTAATCTTGTACTCGTTGGCTCCAAGTTATGCACCTTTCGTGCTTAACTTTAACATGAACAAGATCTAAGTATCCATTCCTGAGTTAATCAATATGCTCAAGACAGCTGATGGATCATTTAAGAAGGATCCAAAAAGTGTCATGGTTGTCACTTCTGCTAAAGGCAAGAAGCAGAAGAATAAGAAAAAGAAGATAACCAAGGCGCAGCCAAAGAATGGTGGGATCTCCAAGAAGAAGGTTGCCAAGAAAGAGAATCCCAAAGGAACTTGCTTCCATTGTGGAAAGGATGGTCATTGGGAGCATAACTACAAGGCCTATCTAGATTCTCTCAAGGAGAAGAAGCAAGCTGATGCTTCTACTTTAGGTATTCATATGATTGAAATTAATACTTATTCTATTGCTTCAAAACAATCTTGGGTATTAGATACCGGATGTGGATCTCATTTATGTAATGATCTACAGGGGCTTAGAAGCTTTAGAAGAGTTGGAAAGGTAGAGATATGTTTGCAGTCAACTACTGAACAGAACATCTCTACAACAGTTATGGGGACTTACACGTCCAGATGTAGCATTTGCTTTGAGTGTCACAAGCAGATTCCAATCTAATTTTGGAGAGGAACACTGGGCAGCTGTTAAGAATATTCTTAAGTACTTGAGAAGGACTAAGGATATATTCTTGGTATATGAAGAGGGCAGTTTGGAAGTAAATGGGTATACAGATGCCAGCTTCCAATCTGACAAAGATGATTGTAAATCACAATCTGGTTATGTGTTCATAATGGGAGGAGGAGTAGTTAGTTGGAAAAGTTCCAAACAAGAAACAACTGTTGATTCCACGACGGAAACTGAGTACATTGCTGCTTTAGAAGCAGCCAAAGAAGCAGTCTGGATCAAAAAGTTCATAACCAAACTAGGAGTGGTGCCTAGCATTGTTGATCCGATTCCTTTATATTGTGACAACAATGGAGCCATTGCGCAAGTAAAGGAACCACAGTCTCATCAGCGATCCAAGCATGTTCTCAGACGCTACCATCTCATAAGGGAAATAGTAGCTAGAAATGATGTCAAAATAGAAAGGGTTCCCACAGATGACAATGTGGCGGATCCCCTCACTAAAGCACTTTCCCAGATTAAGCATGATCACCATATAAATACAATGGGTCCGAGACATATGAGTGATTGGCTCTAGTGCAAGTGGGAGATTGTTAGAGAGTATGCCCTAGAGCCCATGTAATAGGGATGTTTTTCATATGTATGAAATTTATATTCTTAATAAAAGGCATCATTCATTTATTAATGCTATGTTTGAATACATGAGTTTGTAAATCGTAAATTAATAAATGAAGTCCTAGATATTATAAACACAGTGCAAAGGCAATCATAAAGGTGTTCATGATGTGAGATGTCTATTGCATGCAAATGTGTTAATATCTAAATATCCCTAATCATAGAATTAACAAGATAGGACATTGTTAATTCGAACAGACTAGCACATGTTATGCTTCTTGAATGATTCAAGCAGTGGTTCTCATAACTGTGATTATGGAAGATAATCAAAGATAACATGTGGATGCTTGTTAGAAGAAAAAGTTCATTGGAGACCTGCAAAGAGAATCCTCACATGGATATTAAATCTATGTGAGTGAGGAATCTCTTCATAGCGGTTGTGCAAGTATCCTTAGACTTGAGATCACCAAAGTTATCTTAAGTAGCAAGTGGTATACTTTGACTCCATAACTGATTACTTCCAACTGGGAGTGAACATAGTTAGGAGATTGGGTATATCATGACCTACTTGAAGATAGTTGAGTGATTGACAAAGGATTCACCATCCTAGATTTAACGAGGGAAGTTATCTCGCATGATTCTATAATTGCCTTGTTCAGAGAATCTCTAGCCAGAGTAATATGCCGAGATGGATGGAGATCCATGAAGGGCATTTTAGGAACAATGGATAAATTAATAGAACATACATAATTAGATTTATATGAGTTGACAGAAATCCATACTCAGAATCTAATTGAGATAAGAGTGGTGAAAGGAGTAATTGCACGGTAACTATTTCTATGGAAGGGTACAATCAAACCACATGACTTTCCTGACATTTGGGTAGTCATAATGCCTAGCTAGAGGCCAATCATGACTTGTATAATGATGTATCAAAAGTATCAATAGGGATTGATAAGATGATTTAAAGGAGTTTAAATCATGTGAGTTTTGAATAGAACTCACAATTACTTATTATACTGCCAACATGGACAGGAACCCAATAGGTCACACACATATAGAGAAAAGGGTAAAATGGTAAAATGACAAGGATAATAATATTTGATATTATTATAAAGGTAGAGAAGAGAATATGATAATAATTAATTAAAGAGTTTAATTAATTATGATCAAATAAAATTATCCGCAGAACTTTTGAGAAATGTTCTGCAAAATTGAACCTAATTGAAATAATGTATTTCATGATTAATTATTATTGTCTTATAAGTGTTTTAGGACTACTATAAGTGTTATAGGACTGGTATAATAATTAATAAGTCCATTGGAGCAATTATTAAGGGCCAGAGGAATGAAGCAGTTGGCGGAAGCCTTTCTATAAGGGCCACACGCCTACCTCAGAACAGAAGGCCTTAATGGCCTATTTAATGGACCAAAATAATTTATATATGTTACATAAGTGTTATGTAACCCACATATTTAATTTGGTTGGATTTGGAATCCATTTGGGTATTTAAATCCAATTAGTTGCACAAAGGGCCTAGTTTGTGGGTTTTGTGCATAGACTTTTATGAAAAGGTTTAAATTGGATTTAATTAAGCCCAAATGATTATAATTAATTCCAAAGGCCCAATTAATAATTCTAAAGAAATTTTAAAGAGCCCAATCTCATTAAGGAGTTGGAATTTTAACCTAACTATAAAAGGCCAACTAATGAGAATTAGGGTTAAGTGATTAAAACAAAAAGAAAGTCTTTTCTCTTAATCTCTCTCTCCCTTTTGCGCCAACTCCTAAGCTAGCTCTTGGGAATTTCGGCCAGCTCTAGTTAAACACCAATTTGTTGGTTTAATTTACCCCTCTCTAGTGTGGATTACTCATTGGAGGTATTCGATTTTGGACACTATGGTTTGCTACAACCCGGTGCAAAGTAAAATCAACTGTTCAACAAAAATCAAAGGTGATTTTTCTTATTCTCATATAGTTATATTGTGTATTCATGGCAAGATCAGATCTAATGGTTAAAAAAAATTAAAATTCCGCTCATGTATGTGATGCATGTAACCGTTAAAATCCAACATGCTGCCATCTCATCCAATAAATGAAATGCTTCTTCTAGGAATTTATTCATGAATGAACTACCAAATGTTGCATTTAAGAGAGACCATGTAGGTGGGTTCACTCTTGTATAAAAGATGGTTATTAACTAATAAACTGCCACTTCATGATGTGGATAACTTCTCAATAACCTCCTAAACCTTTCTCAAGCCTTGTGATAAAGCTCTTTATTTATTTGATGAAAGCTCATAATGTTGTTGCGAATACTGGCTATTTTTGTCGGAGGAAAGAATCTCATTAGGAATTTCTCTTGTAACTGCTTCTATGTCCAAATAAACTACCTTGGTAACATTTAAAGCCAATCCCTTACTTCTCCAATCAATATGAATGGAAATAACTTCAAACGAATCGTATCTATTAAAACACTCAAGATTTACATTGTGTCACTGACTTTTAAAAATATGTCAAGATGTTGAGAAGGATCTTCTAGGTCTGATCTTGAGAACTGGTTTCTTTGCACCATAGTGATGGTTGCTAGTTTAAGCTCAAATTGTACTTCTCTAGGCAACACAATTGTCCTTTGATCTTCATTCCATCTAGGAACTGCATAATATCTTATTGTCCTTTGCCTAAGCATCTCCTCTCTTCGTCTACCAGGAATTTCTTCTTGTGCCCTTAGCACTTTTTCATTATCGGGAGGAACTTCACCAATAGGATGATTTAGATTCATATCATTTTCTCGATTGGCTTTCCTTCTTTGGTGTAGAGTCCTCTCGAGTTCAAAGTCGTAGGGTAGAAGTTGCTCTTATCTTGGTCTATGCATTCACTACGAGACACCTGAAAAGAATCAAAAGAATAAATTAAGAAAAAAGAAAACACATACAAATAACAATCAAAACTCACAAATATGCCAATCCACGATAACGGTGCAAAAAACTTGATGTGTGTTCAGTAAGTGCACTAAATCATCAAGTAATAAAGTGAGGCATAGTTAGGATCCTCGAATATCGTACCCAAGGCATTATGGATGCAAGTAGTGAAAATCAATTGTATGCTAAAAAATTTCCATGTTTTTGTGTGTGTATAAGCTATCAACTAAATGGTTTACAGAAAGAATAACAATGAAATTAATCTTTACAGTAATTTTCTATGGAATGAACAAGTATATAATGAACAAGTATAAAATTCAATAAGATAAAAGTGTTGCATGGGTTCACTTATCCTTCTTATCCACAATGTGAATCAAATTAATCTAAAAATATATATAAATCAATTCGGGATAACACTCTTAACCCAAGCATCCCATTTCAGAGCAAGCTACTCCAATTGCAAGGCATCCTATTCCAGAGCAAGCCCTACAATTAACCCAAGCATGGGTCTAAAATCCTATGTTCAATTTTCTTCCCCATTTTGGAGCCAAATAACCCAAAACTCGTTTATTTCACTCCACCTCTAGTCCTAAAATCACAAAATCCTACATATTAAGAGTCTCATTTTAGAGTAGTCTAAAATCTACAGCATTCATGATAAAAGAAAGTAAAGAAATACATTTATAGTATTTAACTATCCAAACATGAAATCCAACAATGATAAGTGACATCCCATTCATCAAAAGCTGGAAATCAGCTCAAGATAATGAAAACTAATGAAATAATAAATGAATCAACAGTGAAATAAACCATTCATCTATATAAAAATCTAAAATATGTTCAAGATTTACATTGAGATAGGGGATTCAAAGATCCCCCAAACAACTAGAGACTACTCATTAGCCATTACAAAATAATGAGAGAGAAATGGAAAGAATAAACCCAAAATTTTCGTAGACGAAGAAAACCCAGTTGAACCTCAAGCTTCTCCAACCCTCTTCTCCAAAACTTCAACGTCAATGAGCTCTCAAATGTAAAAGAATGGAGATCTAAGCTAAGAGCTATGTTTAATCTAAGTATTTTTGCTGTAAATCTACCTATTTTTAAGTATAATCTAGGTATACAAGTATATGAATGAAGTACAAAATGAAAGAACGAAAATGGAAAACCTAGATCTGAAGAGGAAGAAGAACTCCCGAATCTATAGAAAAATCTTCTATTTATAGGACAAAAAGGGTTATGGTTAACAAGATATTTATGTTGACCATGACCTATTAAAATCTTCTTGAACAACTACTATGGGTCACAGTCAACACCATAAATCAGTTGACCGTGAGCTAATGCTTAACTAGCTTTGGGGCAGGGGTCACGGTTAACACCAAAAATCTATTGACCGTGACATAACTCTACTTTGTATTCTGGACTTAAAACTTGACTACCTCACGATCAACACCAGAAATCTATTAACCGTGAGGTTTTTTTTTTGGTTATGTACTAAAGAGCTTTCTAGGTCACGGTAAACACCCTTATAAGAATAATGGTACTATTGATCGTGACACTCCTTGAAATGATGCATTTTGACAGAAAAGATAGGTTACGATTAACAAGTAAAATCTGTTGACCATAAGGTACCTGAAAAAATTACAATTAAGCACAAAATTATATCAAAAGCTCTCCAAAACTAGTGAAAACTAGGATTAACTAAATTTAGACAAAAATTATTAAACTAAAGCAAAAACAAAGCAAAAGATATTAAAAAGACACTAAAACTAAACTGAAAAAGAACAAAAAATAGACACTAAATTGGAGTTATCACACAAGTGACATGATAAAGTATGAAAAATCATGGTGGATACTTATGCATATGTGCTGGATAAATGTTGTACCTTGTGTAAATGGCATGTTCTCATTAAGTTTGGATGATATTATGTATTTTTTTATGAATATAAGTGTGATGAATGATTAAAACATTCTATTTATAAATGTACATAATAATGGCCAAGTGAGCATAATGATGATCATAAGTGTATTGCATAGATTTGATGGAATTTAATTGCATAACATCATACGAAAGTTTGAAATGAACTAGAGAAGTTGTGAAGCATGATTATGTGTGAGGAAACATGATGGATGTATGTATATTTGATGTGGCAGAATGGTATTTCATGTGTAAATGGTATATTTCTACCTTATTTGAAGAATATTTTATGTGTTTGCCATGAATTTATAGATGGTGAACATAAATGAATTTGAATTGAGTAAGTAAGAATGATAGCATAATATGAGATATATGACAATTAAGTAACACTACAAGAAAAATTCATTTTGCCGATGGAAATTACCGACGGAATTGAGTGAATTTCCGTAGGGAAATGAAATTGCCAATGGAATTTAGCGACGGAAAATGGCATTGGAGATCCGGTTGTAGGTACTTTTATCAACGAAAAATTTTTCGTCGGTAAATTTATCGACAGAAATTACAGTCCGTCGATAATTCCATATTTACCGACGGAATCAAGATCCGTCGTTAAAAATACCAACAAAACTATATTTTTCATCGCTAAATTTTCCTACGAAAATAACAAATCCGTAGGCAAATTTACCTACTGAACATATATACCATTGTTAAATTTGCCGACGGTCTATAAATTTCAGTCGGTAAAGTTGCCATATGGTAAAAAAAATTGCGACGGATTTTGCCATCACTATTTTGTTACTAAAAAGATTACAATTTTCTGATAATTATTTAATAAATATGTTCTGTATCTGCTTCCTTTATCTAATAAATCTAACGGCAATAGAAAATGAACCAATGGAAGGATAAGATTTTGAAAATGTAGAAATATCACCAAGCATAAATTATAAAAGAGACTTAGAAATAAAAGAGGAGAAAGTTCAAATACTAGGAGACAAGAAAAAATATGGAAAAACAGAAATTAAGTTTATCTAGTATTTTAGCAGAGATAGTTATCCTGGTAAATTGATCAAAATTAAGAACCTGAACAAAAAAATAGAAATAGTAATAAAGATATAGTTATTAACATTCAAAAATATATGGCTAATATTAAAGCCTTCTTATCACTTGGTGAGCCATTCATATTAGATATGTTGTATTAAGTCTTGGCACATATTAAAACAATCAGTAACCCCACTTGACATATAAGAGACCCAGAAGACCATCCACATGTATGCATATCTTAAAATTGAACATCATTTGACATTAATCCAGGCAAGACTTAAGAATTATCAATATCATATGATATAATTTGTTCTAGCAGAATTTGTCGTGGTTAATTACTTGAGCCTAGCTGCGTTCACAATAAGGAAACATAATGGAGATATCTACACCAGTGTGTACCTGGTAGCCTTTGTTATGGCCATGAGGGCTGTAAGGATGGCAACAATGGTTTGAATTGTCCTTTTATAGGCTTCATCAATGGTAGTTAGATAGACAAAAGTGCTCACAATAGCCATGAAGGAGAGCCAAAAGTCCATGAACTGAAATATTCCATTGACAAATATGATAACTTATATTAATAAACAAAATAAATACCTCTATTCTACAAATAAAAGAAATACATAAAATACAAAAGTAAACAAAATAAACATGAAGGTGTTATGTTAATTGTGCACACATAATCAAGTGAGTGTGTGGAAAGAAATGCTTAAATTGGACCACAACTTATCTCTAAAATTACTTTAATTTAGCTTTTATTACACTCTCATCATTCATTTGTATTTTTATGTATTATTCTAAGTATTTAAGATGAATGTTTCTCTAAACATGTTTCTTTAAAATACCTGAAGAAAACTTAAAATGTGTTTTTGAAAAGAAATGGTTGCTGTAAATTTAAATCACTTAAGTTGGGGGAAATTAATATTTTAAGGGAATGAATAAAGAGGACAATAAGGTAGGAATGAGATGTGTATACTAATTGATGAGTAATGAGTGATTGAGAAGCATCATCTCAACTAATTAACATGCATAAACAATCCTAGCCATTTATTCAAACAAAGAAAAAAAACAATAATTAATTTATTAAAAAAACAATAATTCTCCACTTAATCATTTAAATCCAAGCTTACTTGATTTTAACCATGGACTTAATGATTTTCAGTTTTTCTTATCCAGATGATTCAATGAACTCATGAAAATTGAAGCATAAAATTAAAAAAAAAAGTGGGGGTTCAACATAGATTGATTTCATAAAATATGCACATAATATAAATTGAACAATAAATCAAACTACAAAATTGCAGCAATTATATTACAGTACTTCCTAATTGTGTCTCTCTCACTTTATGTGCATGAAAATATATTAAAATTTCTCCATCCATAAAATGAAAACCCTACCTCCCCCATGCTTTGACTAGTCATAGAATTTTACAAAATATACATATTCAGTTCGTAATTTTAACTATCCTTAAAAACAAATTCTATCAAATAGAATTGTACGCAAACTATTCTAAATTCTTTCATGGAAAGTAGAGTTAGGAATAAACACCATGAACATGGGGTGAAAAACCCCTCTCTTTTGCCTGGATAATATCCACAGGCAAATCAGGAAAAATGATTTAGATGCCATCAGCTTTTATTTCCTCTTCTGGATTCAGGTAAGAAAAACCAAAGAAATTAACATTTGGTTATTCATCTTTTGCTTTTAAATAGGAAATTCATATAACAAGGATCTGTCAAAGTATATCAAATTCATATTTGAAGAAAAAAGTTAGCAAGTATTACATTGTCATTGCGCTAAAATGCTAAGTATAAAGCAAATATCAAAGCTGCTTACATCATAGTAGCTTATGAAGCTTCACCATACCAGACAAAAACAAAGTAAACTACAAAGACAGAAACTTAATATTTATTTGCTTTCAATCCAACTCAGAACATTTCATTTTTGCCTTGAAAATAATAATCTAATCATTAAATGGTGGGAGTTCACATCTACAATCGCTCAAAAAGTATGTGAACCACATCCAGCAAGTTCAGTAAGAATGAAATAAACAAATAAGGAATGAACAGCCAAAGGTTAATAATAATAAAAACAACAACAATTTGATTAAGCATAGAAGGAATTAAATCCCTGAGTTGTGCTTATCTGACCTTTAAAGGCATTAAATAAATTTTCTTCACATTTCTCCTTTAATTATTACAAGATACCATCCAAATCCAAACGATCAATTGTGATCATTGACTAATTAAATTAAAACATATAAGAAATTAAACTTAATTTAATATGTCACTCATAAATTTAAATATTCTCATAATCACATTTAACATTTTAATTAGACACTCATAACGATTTATCTCATTAAAAGTTCTATATATCAAGTTCTTAATTAGAAATCACAACTCTTATTCCAATAATGACATTTTTGAATTGTAAGATGCCAATGAGCTAATTAAATTTCACATCTCGCAGTAAAAACCATTTTTAGCATCTCAAATGGTATCTTATTTTACTAATAATGTATTATTATTATTCGGTGCATTTCTTAAGCATATGAGGCCCTTTACCTTTAACATAATGCAGAATTTTTTTGAAATTAACATTTATTTGCCTAAAATGCAACTTAATTATTTTGTTCTTTTCTTTTTCGTTTGTCATTCCCTTAGCTTAGCTAATCTAATTATGAACAAAATAAATACAACTTTAATTCCATAATTAAGTTCTCAAGTTTAACTGATCGTTGAATGTATATACTTAATTTAAATTTTCCTTGATTATCATAATAGAGAATTTTAAATAATAACACCAAATATTTATTTGCTTTCAATCTAAACTGTTGTAGCTAACTCAATTTATAAACAAAATACATATAAGAGAAGGTAAAATTGGTAATCACATACCTATTTCTTCCGATTTTCTACATTTTGTTAACCATTTGGCTCACTGAAAAATCATCGAAGGTTTGCCGGAACCTCGTCGGAGGCACACCGCCACTGTCCACTTGTAGCCAGAGCCACCAATAGTTGTCTGATGGCATTCACATGCTTATTCATTGTCCATTTTGATCGGGGATCTCACAAAAACCGCTGGCAGCCCCCTTTATCTGATCTAGCCCTCGCCGGCGAGTGGGGGAAAACAGATAATGCCGGAAAGCTCACCTTGTCGCCAGGAGTCAACAGGTGGTGGTGGTGTCGCCATCTTCCACCTTAGCTCGTCAAAACGAAGGGAGAAAGTTACGGTAAAAGGAGGGAAGAACAACAAAACAGGAAGAGCACTAGCGTTCGTAGATGGATGGGCGAGTCGACAATGGTCGGCAATAGGAGTGATCGACGAAGGAAGAAATCTCTGGCAGCCTAGATCGGATAGAAGGCTCCAACCCCTGCTCCTTTTCCCGTTTTTGTTTCCTTTTTTTTATTTCCTTCCTTATCATTTCTTTCCACTGTTCTCTTTTTCTATTCCTTTCCTTTTTCTTAATTTAGTGGCCACAAAACTGTCCCGAAATTTCCAGGGACTTCACCTTTATTATTTTTTTCTCTTCTTTACTATTATTATTATTATTATTATCTATTAATTTATTTTAATTCCTTGTTATTAGTAATTAAAGTATATTGAATAGATCAAAATATGGGTCAAGAAGCAAACAAAAGAAAAAGTATAGTTTTTTTTTAAGGTGAGGCCAAAAAGTATAGTTAAATTACGTTAATTTTATCAATATTTAAATTATAATAATATTTTATCAAATATAAATTTTTAATTACTTACATAAAATTAATTTTATAAATAATAATTATTTTATAATAATTGTTTTTCATAAGGCGAGATTCTAATTAAAATTGTTTTGTATTTTCTTCTTAAACCAACGAAACTACTGCTAGTGCCAAGGAAGAAAGAAAACAGTAAGACTATGGTTAAGTTTCTGTTTTGAGATATAAAATTAATTTTATGTAAGTAATTAAAAATTTATAATTAATAAAATATTATTATAATTTAAATATTGATAAAGCTGACATAATTTAACTACACTTTTTGGCTTCACCTTACAAAGAACTATATTTTTGCTTACTTCTTTACCCGTATCTTTATCATGGCTAAACATTAAAAGAATTCTGCTTTTTGTGGCCAAGATTTTGCTATAGCCACATAAGCGTTTACTTTGTTGAATAAAGTAATAATTCACTGCGTCATCATAAGAATGAGCCAAATCTTGGCCTCACCTAATTAAAATTTTGTTATCTTAATCTATTTAATATACTTTAATTAATATGTTTTTTAATAAATATTAATTCTAATTAACATATTTTTAAATTAATATGTTAACATAATTAATTAGTCACTTTAATTAATAACAACAACAACAATAATAATAATAATAATTATTATTATTATTATTATTATGTAATTATTTCTAGGAAAAAAAGAAAATTTTATAATAATTACATATTTATATATTAAATTATTTAGATAAAAAATTATTATTAATATAGCTACTAAATAAAAATTTACATGAATTTAGTTTAGATTAATTTATAATTTAATTAATTAAGTGACTTAAACTAAAATTTATAATTTCATGGTTTTAAATTAAAGACAAAGAATAAAAATGAGTTTTCAATTTCCCTACGGATTGAAATTGTTGTAGGAAAATTACCGACGGAATTAATTCTGTCGGTAATTTACCTACGAAAAAATTATTCCGTAGGGAATTTACCTACAGAATCGTATTTCCATAGGGAAATTCCCTATGAAATCATGTTTTCGTAGGTAAAATACCGACGAAAAATTATTTCGTAGGTAATTTACCTACAATATTATTGTTCCGTAGGCAAATTACCGACGAAAAAATATTTCATCGATAATTTCCCTACGGAATAATAATTTCATAGATAATTTCCCTACAGAAATATGGTTCCATTGGTAATTTACCTAAGAAAGGAGGATTACGTCGGTAATTTACCTACGAAAAAGAATTCCGTTGGTAAATTTCGTGTGCAATTTTAGTCGAGAATTATTGGTGCTAAATTTACAATAGATTTTTACAAATCTGTCGCTAATTTTCGTTGGTAAACTTGGGAGGCAAATTTCCCTCCATTATTTTCAGACATTTTTCCCTACGAAAAACATTTTTCCATCGGTAATTGCCTACAAAAAATTTTTCGTCGATAATTTTCTGTCGGTGTTTGAGAATTTTCTTGTAGTGTAAGAACATAACATTAGACTCATAGTTGATGAGTTAATCACCCCAAGTGATCCCTCAACACATAACTGAGGTGTTGACCACGCCAAGTGATCACCTCACTCTACACATAATAGTTACATAGTTGAGGCATTGATCATGCCAAGTTGTCATCTCAACACATAATTGCGGCATTGGCTATGCCATGTGGTCACCTCAATATATTTTTGAGGCGTTAATCATGCCAAGTGATCACTTCCCATAGCTTGGAGTAGTAAGATCATGCCAAGTGATCACCTCCTACAATCTGGAGCAGTAAGATCATGCCAAGTGGTCTTTCCAGTTCATTCAGGACCATCAGAGTCCTCAATCCATACTATGGGCAAAAATATAATTATGCAAGAAAATAAGGACTAAATAGAAAATTATGCATAAAGAGATATCAAATATGTGAGAACATAGCGAATATGATGAAAAATGTGATTAAAGGATTAATAGGGGCAAAAACATAATTAGGCGAGAAATCAAGGGCAAAATCATAAATTTCATGTTAGTGGTGTATCCATGAGAAATAAAATAGCTAAAGGGGTAAAAATGGAAATAAGAGAAATTTTTAGGGACTAAACTATTATTTGCCACCATATGAGTGAATATAAGGACCAAAATGTAATTTTTGAGATTAATGTGCAACAAAGATTAAAAAAAAGCAAAAATAATGGAATTAATGGAGAAACAATGCAATATGTGCATAAATGTAAGTTTAGGGATCAAATGGTAATTTTATGAATATTATTTGTGTGACTAAAATTTGGCATGGTGTATCCACCATTGGGCAACTTTGTTGCTTAATGCGTGGTTTTATTTAACCACATGCAGGGGACAGGTAACTAAGGACTAGAAGAAGGAGCGAATCAAATGGCATGTACCTGTGCAACTTAGGTAGATGCGTAGGTCGAATGTGTCTATTACACTAATCATTTAAAGCATGTAAAATGACACATAATAAATATTAAGTAATAATGAACATGTGATTATAAATAATAATATTGTATTTGAGTTATAATTATGTAAATCAATATTGTATTAATGTCCTGTGAATGTATCGTTAGAAGTGTTTATATTGTTGTTGAAGTATTAGAGGATGTAATTGAATCTTGGGAGTGTGATTTTGACACTTTGTAGGTTTGGATAGCATGATTTTGTAGCCGTTATGCTACCCAAATTTTTATCAAATGAATAGTAACATTTTGGCATTAAAGTTAATTAGGCTTTTAACCTAAGCTACAATTGTACATTTTCATGGATAAGGAAATAAATAGCTTAAAATAACCATGTAAGTTTAGCCATAGTAGTACACCGATGTTAGGACTCATGTATGAGCATAGGGTGTCACATTTTGTAGTATTAGAGCCCAATTTAGGTGGTCTTAAGATCGGAGTGTATATATATATATAAGTGCGATGAATTGTTGAAGTAATACATATGCATGCCATAGAAGGAATAAAATACATTCAGGATTAATCCTTACCCATCCCATTATATATTTTCAGTAGTATATATAGTCTCGGGTACTGACAACACCGTGAGCTATATCTAAAGATAGATCCAGTTAGCTTTCCATTTTAGATAAATTTTGAAGACGAAATTTTTATTAGTGGAGGAGAAATGTAACGCCCTGAAATTCCATCTTGTATGAATAGTATATTTTTTTACCATAAATAGTAACATTAGGATGGTATTTGGTATGATTACATTGATGGAATATGACATGGTATGAATATCATGATAGCACAGCGGAAAACAAAAAAAATTTTATCATACATACCATACATATCCAAAGCTAGAAACGAAACATGCAATTTTAGGGTTGTAGAACTTACAACTTATGATGCCTTTTGAAAATTGAATTTGATGATGCCCAGCAACTAAGGTGACTTTATCCGCCTTAGGTCTCGATCACCAATGCCAAGGAACAGCCTTTTACGCCACTCCCTCTATTCTCACACACACACTTGCACCGACGGCTTAAAATCGAGATTGCTAGCTCTCATTTAAGTATTGTGTAATGGCTATAGTTTGAAGCTACAAAATTTGATTTTGTACTTCTCTTAGGTTGTTATTACTACCCAAGAACACAAGAGAATGAGGAACTATCCTTTCTCTTTGTGAAAAATTGGGCCAAAAGAATTGAGAGAGAGAGAGAGAGTTCACGCCAAAAGCAAGGAAATTAGGGTTTTCAAGCCAACTTCTCCTCTTCCTTTAGGGTTTTATTTCTTTTTAATATATATGCTTATCCTTTGGCAAGTATTTGATCTGAATTCAACTATCCTAAGATAATTAGTTCAAACTCTATCACTTCCTAAAGATAAGTAATATATTTTGAATAAAACTTCTTTGAATTTAAAATTCAAATTTGAAATAAAACATAAGATATTTAAATAAATGAAATCACTTAACATAATTAAATTGCATGTGCCGAAATTCCTTGATTTCCATCTTGGAATTTCGGCCACTACATCCAATATTTAAATGATTTAATTTAATTTAAATCCTTTTAGGCCTTAATACTCAATTAACTTAATTAACACAAGATAATTAATTAATTGAAATTAAATCTTGTGGGCTGAATTTCTCTCTCTCATGGACCAAGGCCCAATAGCAATTTTATAATCCATTACACACATTAATTTGACTTTAATTAAAAGCCCAAATTAATGTCCAATACTTAACTTAAATATTTTATGCCCAATGCTCTGTGTGCGATCCTATAGGTCCATTTAACGTTGGCAATGAATTAATTAATAAATTAATTCAAAGGCTATATATATTCTCTAGCAAGATATTATAGCATTCCAAATTAAATGAAAATGCATATGGCATTTAGTGACCCAATGCAATTTTGTATAGTCCCTTACCCATAAATATCAGAATTAATATAAGGCATGGAACTAGTCATCCTTATATATATTAATTCCTTTCTTGATATTCCAGTGACGCTGAACTCTCAGATAAATAATGATTACTCATTATTTCATCTCGGTATGGCCATACACTTCTCAGTTCACTGATCAAGTGGCCGATGATATTTTCTCTCTTATTGAGAGGGGTAATCCCTTCACTTCTCTCATGCTCTCTAACATGAATTAATGCATACCCAATCATACCCGTACTTGTCACTCTGTTACGAGCACGTTAGGTGTATGTCAAAGTACACAGTAATTCATAAAAGAGTTTCATATAGATTTCAGGTCTAAGAACTCCGATACAAAACTTGCATATGAGAAACACTTATGACTTATACCATGTAGTGTTCTCATGAGCGGATCGTATCCAGATACCATGTTCTTTAACATGTATCTATGATCTCTGATTGACACCCTTGTCCTAATGATCCGTAAGACAGAACTCATAATATCAGAGAGAGCATACTAGTCTTAATTCATTGTTATTCCCATAACAATGACTGACTAGGGATATTTAGAATGATGTCTCATTTGTTTCAAGGTCTTACAACCATGTGCCTCACACATGATAACTTAAACCGAAACAACACCCTTGGATAGTTTTATCAATTGATATGCACAGGAATACAAAGGATAAAACAAATGCCTCATCTTATTAATTCAAAGTGCTTTATTACAATGCATTGGGGCTAGGGCTTACACTAACAATCTCCCACTAGCACTAGTCCCAATTGGGCATAGCCTTAAGACCGAACGCTAGATTTGGACGCAATTGTTTCGTTAAAGGATCTGCTACATTGTCTTCACTTGCTATCTTGCTAACTTTGACGTCCCCACGATTAATGATTTCTCTGATCAGGTGGTACCTCCTGAGTATGTGTTTGGATTTCTGGTGTGACCAGGGCTCCTTGGCCTGTGCGATGGCCCCGTTGTTGTCACCGAAAATTTCTAATGGATCTAGGATGCTTGGGACCACTCCTAATCCAGAAATGAAATTTTTAATCCAAATAGCCTCTTTTGCAGCCTCACTTGCTGCAATATACTCAGATTCTGTAGTTGAGGTCGGCAACGGTTTCTTGCTTCGAGCTTCTCCAGCTGACAGCATCACCGTTCAAAACAAAAACAAACCCAGATTGCGATCTAGAATCCTGAGTGCTAGTCTGAAAAGCAGCATCGGCATAACCTTGTATGATGAGCTCTTCTTGACCACCATACACCAAGAAGTGATTCTTAGTCCTTCGCAGGTACTTTAGAATCCCTTTTACAGCAGACTAGTGCTTTTCACCAGGGTCTTGCTGAAACCTACTGGTTATACTCAGTGCATGAGCAACATCCAACCTAGTACACAACATAGCGTACATGATAGATCCAATAGCAGATGCATATGGGATTCTACTCATATTGTCCCTTTCCCTCTTTGGTTTTAGGGCACTGTTTTTTTAGTCAAAGGAACTCCCAAAGCCAAAGGTATGTACCCTTTCTTTGAGTCTCCCATACCTAAAATACTTTAGTACTTTGTCTATGAACTTTTCTTGACTTACCCCAAGAGCCGATTCGATCTATCTCTATAGATTCGAATACCAAGTATTGTCTCAGCTTCACCTAAGTCTTTCATTGAGAAACATTTTCCCAACCATTGCTTAACCTTTTGCAATGTTGGAATATCATTCCCAATGAGAAGGATGTCGTCCACATATAGGACCAGAAATACTACTATGCTCCCACTAACCTTCTTGTACACACAAGGCTCATCTTCATTCTTGATGAAGTCAAATTCTTTGACTGCCTCATCAAAATGAAGATTCCAACTTCGGGATGCTTGCTTTAATCCATAAATGGATTTTTGAAGCTTGCAAAACTTCTTAGGATGCTTGGGATTGACAAAACCTTCAGGCTGTGTCATATACACATCCTCAAGTAAATTTCCGTTGAGGAAAGCAGTTTTGACATCCATTTGCCATATCTCATAATCATGATATGCAGCTATGGCAAGCAAGATCCTAATGGATTTGAGCATGACTACAGGCGAAAAGGTCTCGTCATAGTCTACACCATGAGTTTTATCGAAAACCCTTTTGCTACTAGTCTACCTTTGTAGGTCTTATCAGTTTTGAGTTTGAATAGCCACTTGTATTCAATTACCTTAGCACCTTGCGGTGGATCAACCAAGGTCCAAACCTGGTTATCGTACATTGATTGCATCTCGGATTTCATGGCTTCAAGCCAATTTTCCGAGTCTGGGCTCTCAATAGCTTCTCGGTAGGTAGTAGGATCCTCACGATCTACTAACTCAATAGTGTCACTGTCAGTGATTAGAAATCCATATCTCTCAATCTCCTGACGTACCCTACCGGACCTTTTAGGTTCTTGTGTAATGGGTTCTTGTTCCACAACTGGTTGTGAACTTGATCCCATTTCCAAACCATCCTCTATAGGAGTTTGTGGTGCTTGAATTTCTTCAAGTTCTACTTTACTCCCCACTGTCTTTCTTGAGAAGGAACTCTTTTCTCAGAAAACAGCCTTGCGAGCAACAAATACTTTGTTCTCGGCTTGTGAGTAAAAGTAGTATCCCTTTGTTTCTTTAGGATAACCCACAAACAAGCAGACAGTGGATTTGGTCTCTAGTTTTTCGGATGTTAATTTCTTAACATGTGCTTCACAGCCCCAAATCCTGAGAAAAGACATATTGGGTTCTTTCCCAGTCCCATACCTCATATGGGGTCTTCTCAACTGCTTTAGTTGGAGTACGGTTCAATAGAAACGCAGCAGTTTCTAATGCATAACCCCAAAAAGAGATAGGAAGATTAGCTTGACTCATCATAGATCGAACCATGTCCAACAGAGTTTAATTTATCCTTTCGGACACACCATTCCATTGAGGTGTTCCAGGAGGAGTGAGCTGTGAAATAATACCACACTTTTTAAGATGATTGTCAAACTCTTGGCTTAAGTATTCACCACCTCGATCTGATCGAATGGCTTTTATACTTTTGCCAAGCTGGTTTTCTACTTCGTTCTTAAACTCTTTGAATTTCTCAAAAGTTTCAGACTTGTACTTCATAAGATAGACATAGCCATATCTACTGAAGTCATCTGTGAATGTCACAAAGTAGCTAAAACCACCTCTGGCATGCGTACTTAAAGGTCCACATACATTGGTATGTATTAGTTCCAATAAGCCATTAGTCCTTTCACCTTTTTTATTAAAAGGACTCTTTGTCATTTTTCCATGCAAACATGGCTCGCATGTGTCATAAGACTCTAAGTCGAATGACCCAAGCACTCCAGTTTTGTGGAGTCTTGAAATGCGTTTTTCGTTTGCATGTCTTAAACGACAATGCCAAAAGTAAGTAGGGTTCAATTCGTTTGATTTAACCCTCTTTGTATTAATGTTGTATATTGACTCTTTGTTTTGTAAATCAAGGATATAAAGGCCATTTTGCAACATGGCATTGTCATAAGAAATGCCTTGGCTACGAATATGAGCATTGCCATTTTTAATAACAAAATCAAATTCATCATTATCCAAACATGAAACTGAAATAATGTTTCTGCTCATAGCATGCACATAATAACAGTTATTCAAAACAATATAAAGTCCGGAAGGTAAAGTGAGGTGATAGTCGCCTATCTCCATGGCAGCAACTCGTGCTCCATTCCCCACATGGAGGTTCACTTCATTCTTCCCAAGTAACCGCCTATTTCTTAGCCCCTGCACATTTGAACAAATGTGAGAACCACAACCGGTATCCAATACCCAAGTGGTAGAAATAGAAAGGTTAATTTCAACAACAAAAATACCAGAACTGGACGCCTTGGCTCCATTCTTCTTTGAAGAGAGCGCAATTCTTCCTCCAATGCCCTATCTTGTTGCAATGGAAGCAAGTGCTCTCACTCTCTTTGAGTTTTGGCGCCTTGGGCTTGGATTGGGCCTGAGGTGCACTCCCACTTGACTTGGGTTTTGCCTTTCCCTTTCCCTTTCCCTTAGCGGGTCCCTTCTTAATTCCCTTTTGAACCATTAGTACGGGATTGGTCTTTCGAATGTTCTCTTCAGCATTCTTAAGCATCCAATGAAGCTCAGTGACTGACTTGTTCATTGCATGCATGTTATAATTCATCACAAATGGATCATAAGCAGCAGGCAATGATCCTAAGATCAAGTCAGTGGCCAATTCCTTTGGCACTAGTACCTCAAGCTTCTCAAGAGTATCAAGATACCCTTTCATCTTGAGTACATGGGTACTAACAGGAGTACCCTCAGCCATCTTGCAAGAAATTAAGGCTTTTGTTGTCACGAACCTCTCTTGACGAGCTTGCTCTTGGAACATCTCCTTGAGGTGCACCATGATCGCATAAGCCTCTTGGTCCATAAATTGCTTTTGCAAGTCAGGCACCATAGTGGCCAGCATCAGACAGGTCACATCATTGGAGTCGCTCTTCTTGGTCTCAAAAATTTCCTTTTGAAACCGCAGAGGCGTTCCTTCCTGGTTCTTCAGGTAAGGGGTGCATCCAAAACATACGACTTTTTCTCTTGCTTAAGAACTATTCTTAAGTTTCGAGACCAGTCTATGAAATTGGTGCCATTCAATTTGTCCTTTTCAAGGACCGATCGCAATGAGAAATTGTTGTTTGAAGATGCCATTTTCAATCTACAATAAAATTTAGCAAGATTAAATGAGGTCTTATTTATGATCCCACAAACCGAATTAATATCCCTTTAAATAATTCGCGGTAGTGATTTAATGTGGGCCAAGATCCACTTTTCACAACAACTTATTAGTCAAGCTGAGCTTGTACACCTAACAAGTTAAGTTACTTAGGTAGGAAAAACTCCAATCATGTCTCGTACATGACTCTTGGATCAAATGGGCTAACATCTTAAGATGTTATAGCACAACCCATTTATTAGTTGCCTAGGTCCGGGCATCCCTTTCCAATGATAAGTCCAACCTATATTCACAACCCCATACCTCACAAAGATAATCGGGCGCATCTAGGACTCCTAGTCTACGTGACCGATGATCGATGCCTTGACATGTTTTGAATTAGGAAGGCAACTTTGTGACTTACTATTTTAGGGATTCATTTTATTACGGCTTACATGGCATACGCTTTTGTCATCCATACATAACATGCATATATAAATAATTGCATAAAGTAAAGCATGACAAACATGGGGCCCAAAAAACCTACAACTAAGATTCTATACTATTACATAAGAATCTTCGAGTTGGGCTTCTCCACTCCGGTGGGTTTCATCTTGATTTACAAAGTCTTCAAGTATATTCTATTCTAAGAAATAAATGAAAACTTTTACAATAAAATATAATGGCTCGTAGGCCATATTTAATTACAAAACCCAGGGCCCATGAATGCACCATGCATATCCATTCATCACACCAAATTAGCAAATAAATATACATAGCATTCATGGATAAAACAAAGTCCAATTTTAATTAATTTAGGCCAAGCCCATTAATGGAAATTGTGTACTTGAACCTTTAAGAGATGACCCCGTGATGGGCTTGTGCCGAAGCCTAATGGACTAAATCCTCTTATTGAATAAGTTCCCTTAAAAGCCCAAAACACTAACTAGTTAGATTTGTGCTATAAATCAACTCTAGTATAATTTCCAATTTTGCCATTTTTAATTTTATGTCATCAAAGCCCAATAAACATTAAAAATACATATAATATGTACCAACATGAATTAAAACACAAACTCATGAAGAACATATGTATATGGTACACGGCATGCATATAAAACAAACAAACAACAAAACTAGTTGTTTAATGCTTATGTAATGCCATAAAATGCACAAACATTTAAATCAATTTTATGAGTCATTTAATATTCTAAATAATTCCATAAATATTGATTTAATATTCTGTACAAATCTGATCTAAATGTGTTTTTACCATTTTAATCAAAACAAAAACAAACAATCTTGATTAAACATGTAACAAACACAAACTAGTCATAGTTTTAAGTGATTTTAAAATTAATCAATTAAATTGTCATGGACCAGAATTAAAACCAAATTTAAAATATGTCCAGACCAGATAATTAATCTTTAAATATCACTTACAGACATGCCAAAACGTTTTTACATTTAATTTTGAAAACTAGTTGTTAAAATAGCAATTTTCATGCCAACAAGCACCTAGTTTCATAATTAACATGTACCATCAGTATAAATAATTAAATCCGACCATTACCAGCCCTAATAACATCTTAGGACAGTATATTAACATGTCATATTAATTATAATACCTATCTAATCAATTAAAATCGTTTTTAAACCAAAACAATGCAAAAAACTCAAAACAGAAAATTTCAGATTTGCATGTTTTCATAATGACGATTTTTAATTAATTTTTTTCATGCATCTAAAGCACTAAAATAAGCATGTTTAGTCTCTGATACCACTGATGGAATATGACATGGTATGAATATCATGATAGCACAGCGGAAAATAAAAAAAATTTATCATACATACCATACATATCCAAAGATAGAAACGAAACACGCAATTTTAGGGTTGTAGAACTTACAACTTATGATGCCTTTTGAAAATTGAATTTGATGATGCCCAGCAACTAAGGTGACTTTATCCGCCTTAGGTCTCGATCACCAATGCTAAGGAACAGCCTTTTACGCCACTCCCTCTATTCTCACACACACACTTGCACCGACGGCTTAAAATCGAGATTGCTAGCTCTCTTTTAAGTATTGTGTAATGGCTATAGTTTGAAGCTACAAAATTTGATTTTGTACTTCTCTTAGGTTGTTATTACTACCCAAGAACACAAGAGAATGAGGAACTATCCTTTCTCTTTGTGAAAAATTGGGCCAAAAGAATTGAGAGAGAGAGAGAGAGAGTTCATGCCAAAAGCAAGGAAATTAGGATTTTCAAGCCAACTTCTCCTCTTCCTTTAGGGTTTTATTTCTTTTTAATATATATGCTTATCCTTTGGCAAGTATTTGATCTGAATTCAACTATCCTAAGATAATTAGTTCAAACTCTATCACTTCCTAAAGATAAGTAATATATTTTGAATAAAACTTCTTTGAATTTAAAATTCAAATTTGAAATAAAACATAAGATATTTAAATAAATGAAATCACTTAACATAATTAAATTGCATGTGCCGAAATTCCTTGATTTCCATCTTGGAATTTCGGCCACTACATCCAATATTTAAATGATTTAATTTAATTTAAATCCTTTTAGGCCTTAATACTCAATTAACTTAATTAACACAAGATAATTAATTAATTGAAATTAAATCTTGTGGGCTGAATTTCTCTCTCTCATGGACCAAGGCCCAATAGCAATTTTATAATCCATTACACACATTAATTTGACTTTAATTAAAAGCCCAAATTAATGTCCAATACTTAACTTAAATATTTTAAGCCCAATGCTCTGTGTGCGATCCTATAGGTCCATTTAACGTTGGCAATGAATTAATTAATAAATTAATTCAAAGGCTATATATATTCTCTAGCAAGATATTATAGCATTCCAAATTAAATGAAAATGCATATGGCATTTAGTGACCCAATGCAATTTTGTATAGTCCCTTACCCATAAATATCAGAATTAATATAAGGCATGGAACTAGTCATCCTTATATATATTAATTCCTTTCTTGATATTCCAGTGACGCTGAACTCTCAGATAAATAATGATTACTCATTATTTCATCTCGGTATGGCCATACACTTCTCAGTTCACTGATCAAGTGGCCGATGATATTTTCTCTCTTATTGAGAGGGGTAATCCCTTCACTTATCTCATGCTCTTTAACATGAATTAATGCATACCCAATCATACCCGTACTTGTCACTCTGTTACGAGCACGTTAGGTGTATGTCAAAGTACACAGTAATTCATAAAGAGTTTCATAGAGATTTCAGGTCTAAGAACTCTGATACAAAACTTGCATATGAGAAACACTTATGACTTATACAATGTAGTGTTCTCATGAGCGGATCGTATCCAAATACCATGTTCTTTAACATGTATCTATGATCTCTGATTGACACCCTTGTCCTAATGATCCGTAAGACAGAACTCATAATATCAGAGAGAGCATACTAGTCTTAATTCATTGTTATTCCCATAACAATGACTGACTAGGGATATTTAGAATGATGTCTCATTTGTTTCAAGGTCTTACAACCATGTGCCTCACACATGATAACTTAAACCGAAACAACACCCTTGGATAGTTTTATCAATTGATATGCACAGGAATACAAAGGATAAAACAAATGCCTTATTTTATTAATTCAAAGTGCTTTATTACAATGCATTGGGGCTAGGGCTTACACTAACATACATTGGCCTAATACAGTAGAATTCATAAGAACTTAAGAGTTGAATGTACATAAGTAAGGAAAATTTGAGGATAGGTGACCTACCAAAAAGTTGGTACTTAACCATTGGATGAGATAATGTGAGTTAAATGGAGTCTAGGGGTATAATTTGAGAGGAAATTGAGCTCAGATAAGTCCCCAAAATAGACAATGAATAATTTCCCTCGACCGTAAAAAGGGTTTACTAAACTTTGACCGACTCGAAAATATTTCACAGAACTCAAAAAATTATTCCATTTGCCTAGATCTACTAGAAATGATTCCGATTAATATTTGAAAGTGAAAAATAATTTTTCTGATAGTGTTGGATTTTCGAGTTCCATTCTAGTGCATTTTTTCGCCGAACCTGGAAGTATATCAAAACGATCTTAGAATAATCAAAAATTTTAGAAACATCTTAATGGGTATATTTTTGCACTTTGAAAAAATTTTTAGAGAATTCTGAGGAGGGAAACATTGAAATCTAAAAAAGAGCAAAAAATCAAGTTTTCGAACCAACTAAAAATGTTTCGGTGCCTTGAAACCTATCGAAACAAACTCTGATTAACCTAAAATTTTAAACACATTTTAATTATAATATTTAGAAATTTTTGGAATAATATTTTTGGAAAAATAAAATAAGAATGGAGGAGCCAGTGAGAAATTGACAAGTGGTACAATTATGTCCACATAAAGTGGTTTGATTTATCCACCCTTCAAAACACTGATTTTGGGGCTAATTTTTGGGCAGAATATTCACCAAAAACCCCAAAATTTTTAGAAAAAAAAACTAAACTATAAAGCAACTCTCCTTCTCCTCTAAAAAGATAAATCAAAACTTAAGAAAATTCCACCATTCTTCTCCCTTCCACCATTTCTTTTCTTCCTCCATAACTCAAGATCAAATTTCATCTAAATACATTATAAGTTATCCTCTTCAACATAGCAATAAGATTGAAGTGAAAGAAAGCTTAGAAAGTGTGGAATTTTCATGAGAGAAAGTTGACCTAAATAGGTAAATCCATGAGTTTTTTGTTAAAATTAATTAGGAATTTTGGTTGAAAATTTTAAAGAATCATTTGTAGAATTGTTTATGAGTATTTACATGTTGAAATTGATGGCAAAAACTCACAATTTATTCCTTACATAATTCGGCCTAAATAGAATTTAAAGGTGAGAGAGAGAGATGGCAAGGGAAATGCAAGGAAAAAGGCAAATTAAGTGATCTCAAGTCATTTTGTGGTAAGTGGATACAATCTTACACTCTATTTCATTCAATTTCCTTGAATTTTGTATAAATTCACATTATATAACTATGGTAATTTAGGTATAAATGTGAACTAATTTGAGATATGTTAGTAAAATGGTACAACAACATATAATAACAAAGAATTAATAAAGAAAACAATCAAAGAAAGAGGAATCATAACATGGTTGAATGGTGCATTCATAAGTACATATGATAATTGAATATTTCACAAAAGATGGGGTATGATTTAGACATTATGATGATAAATAGATTTAATATGAGTAATTAAAACCCTAAATCACATGTGTGCATAATGTGTCTAAGTTGTACATAATGGTGATCAAATATGTATTAAATGGATATAGGTATAATTTGAATGTACACCTTTATATGAGAGCTTAAAGTGGTTAAAGAAACACATGTGACATGATAAAGTATGAAAAATCATGGTAGATACTTATGCACGTGTGGTGGTCAAATGTGGTATGTTATGTAAATGGCATGTGCTCATTAAGTTTGGATGATATTATGTATGTTTGTTATGAATATATGTGTGATGAATGATTAGAACATTCAATTTATAAATGTACCTAATAATGACTAAGTGGACATAATGATGATCATAAGTGTATTGCATAGATATTGATGGAATTTAATTGCGTACCATTATACGAAAGTTCAAAATGAATAAGAAAAGTTGTGAAGCATAATTATCTATGAGGAAACATGATGGATGTATGTATATTTGATATGGCTGAATGGTATTTCATATGTGAACAGTATATTTTAACCTCATTTTAATTGATGTTTTATGTGTATGTTGTGAATGTATAGATGGTGAAAATAAACGAATGTGAATTGAGTAAGTAAGAACGATAGCATAATATAAGATATATGACAATTAAGTAAGAACATAACATTAGAATTATAGTTGAGGAGTTGATCACACCAAGTGATCCCTCAACACATAACTGAGGCATTGACCAAGCCAAGTGGTTACCTCACTCAACACATAATAGTTCCATAGTTGAGGCATTGATCATCCTTAGTGGTCACCTCAACACATAATTGAGGCTTTGGCCATGCCAAGTGGTCGCCTCAATACATTTTGTTGGCATTGATCACGCCAAGTGATCACCTCCCACATCCTAAAGTAGTAAGATCACACCAAGTGGTCTCCGCAATTCATTCAGGACCATCGGAGTCCTCAATTCATACTAGGGGTAAAAATGTAATCACTCTTACTTGGCACCTCGATTGAGTGTTGTTTTACAATTGAGTTTTAAACATTAATCCACTACCTCCCTTCTCATATGATACATTGTATAAATTTAAATAAACATACTAATCAATTAAATAAGCGGTAAATAAAGCATTAAATTAATAAATAATTTAACTGCTTAAATTATTATAAAAGAAAATCATCCAACTATAAAGATAAAATGACATATATAAATCGGGGCATTTAATGGGTTAGAAACATTGGTTCCTTCATGCATGCTTTATGAAAGAACTTTTTTTTCTCATTGTTTGATTTTTGGGCTAGAAATGTGACATTGGTCCATTTTATTAAGAAAAATCCAAATTAATTAGTAAATAATTATTTTAAGTGAATCTTTCATTTAACAATTTTATTACTACCTATTACATCCCCAAAAATAAATACATCTAAAATTAACAAAATATCGAAATTAACTAATAAAGCAAAACATAAAAAAAACTTAAATGCAATATGAAGAAAATAAAAGGAGAAAGTGAACCAATGGGAGCACGATTCCCAAAGCATGACCATTCCTTGAGAAACCTTGTACACATATAAAATCAAATTGCTCATACAAAATATAAGAAACCAATAAATTATCATTTTGGGAGAAAATAAACATAAAGAAACAAATTAAAATAACACACAAAAGAACTATACTAAAAAGCATAAGCATGCATTAAAAATGAAAATGTTCATGTAAAAGCACAAAAATGACTCAAAAAAAAAGAATATTAAGAAAAGACACAAACGAACATGAAAAGGAACAAAAAAAACATTTTAAAACAAGCAAAAATCTAGCCACAAATGCCTTTGGGAGGTGACAGATGCCCTTGACTAAAGGAGGGACTAGATGATAAGAAAGGACCGCAATGTCTCATTTGTCGCATTGACAGATGGGTATCTATGATGCTTTCTTCCCATCTGTCACTCAAAGGACAGATACAGAAAGCTAGTTTTTATGCAAAGTACAAAAGACCTCAAACAAACCCTAAATATGTAATTTTATAGCCCTTAAGCATGCCATATCTAAAGCACTATCCCTAAAACATATTTTTAGTTAAACAACATCAAGAAAGACATTTAAGACAGAATTTAATATGTCAAACATATATGCATTCATGGAGAGAATCAAGCTCTAATATGTTATTCTATCATATTAACAAATCCAAATAATCATGGCACCTCTATTAACATACTGACTCAATTAAACAATATTGAAATATACATTACATGTCACTAAACAACATACATGTTCATGTGTTTATGAGAATGAGTTAGAGAGAGAGAGAACTTAGAATATTACCCTCAAGATATTCTAATTATTTAGCTTTTGGATAGCTAATCTCTGCTTCGATCCTTAGTTTTTTGTGCTTAAGAAATCAAAGAGATTTTTGTGCTTTGTGTTGGTTGAAGGAAATCAAAACTCTTACCCTCGAGAGAAGAAATTTGATTTTTGTACCTCCAAAACTTTGCTCTTTTTTCCCTTTTTTTTTCAAAATCTAAATCATCCCATAAAAACCCCTATTTTTTTGGCTGTATACTTAGGGAAGAGGTGGAGACTCACTCCAACTCTTACTCTCCAATTATAGAAGGATCGAATCCCTCCAAATAAAAAAAAAACTTAAATCGTCCTTATCTTCCACTTTGAAAATTGAAAAACATGGAAATTTTAGAAATACACCCCATAGACGGGCTTTCATCATGACAGACGGTCGTCCCTCACATGATTCCCTAAACAATTATAAAAATGCTCCTAATCAGACTTAGACAGGAGGAAATGGCCACAAACGACCATCCCTTACATGACTAAATACCGTCTATCATGGCTAAAGGACAAATTCAAAGTTTTCTATGGTCTTTTGTTAAAACCTCCAAAAATACTTGGAAAACCATAAAGTTTACATGAAAAATTGAGGTTGGATCTTTGAGATTTGTGTTCTTTATCAGAAATATATTATTTTCTCATCACCAGGTAACCCTGATTTAGACTGCTCAAGTCACGGTGTCTACAAATGGTAAGAAAACTTTGAAAATAAATTTATGAACACTTAGCTAAATGTAACACCCTATATCGAACTATATGGAGTCAAGTATTAGGCATTACAATTTCAGCTTGCTTGATAATCTCGTGTTACTAATCATGGGAATATAATTTAGTGAGGATTTCTTTTTCTTCAACCACTTCATTACTTTTTTTTGTTACTATTCATTTGGTATATTTTAGACCATTAAATGTTGGCCCTTCATTTCATATTATTTAAGCATGGAAACTTCAAGAAAATTTCAGTATCTCCTTTGTCCTTAAATTAATTCTTCTTCTTTAATCATCCATACAACAATTCCATACACTCTCTTATGGACTTACTAAGTGAAGAGTTGATGGAAAATTTCAAGGTTGATAAGAAGATTAGTGTCTTCCATAATATCCCAAACAAGTGAAATTTAGATATTTTTGTAAATTAGTATATTATTTAATGAGTATATGTAGTGTATGGCTTAATTTTGATGAAATTTAAAAGAAATTTAATGGTAATATATACACAAGAATTTGACTAGTTGAAGAACAAGAAGAAAGAAAGGAAAAAAGAAAGAACGAGAAGTATAAGGAAAGGAGCAAAGGAATTGAGTTTTGAGGATACCAATACTTCTATTTTTCTTGTTTATGAATGATTATGTTTGTGAACAAGTGTTGGATAAATGATGAATTTAATTGAATTTGATGTTATAAGTGTTTAATTGGACGATAAATGAAGTTGTATATGTGATTAATTTGGATGTTAGACTTATAATTTACATTTTCCTTAGTTGGCATGCATTATGTAACTCTTTGAAATTTTGATTTATATGCCAAAATGCTTAAGTGACTTCATAATTGTGCTTTTGATGAGTTGGAAATTTAGTTATAGCTTTTAATTTAAAAAAAATGAATTTGAGTGTGTTGAACAAGTGTTGGCCGAATTGTCTATAAAGTAGGAACTAATGATATTCTTGCATATTAAAGATAATTTTTGTAACACCCTAACACCCCCTAGGAGTATTCCTGGATGTCACGACTAACATATCAAAACTCAACCAACACTTAAATAACATTGGCTTTAAATCTTTCAAGCTAGAAACTATTTTAACTGAAATTAAATCTTATTTACTAACACAATCTTTGTTTTACTTTCGCTAATCAATCTTGAAAATACTTAACCTATTACATGCTTTAAATAATTACACCATACACAAACATTTTTGTGGTCCACACTACATCTTTAGGAAACTCTATGTAGATGCCAACACCTCAACCTCCAGAACACCTTCAACTTCAGACCTATTGAAGGAGCAAGTCAAATACTAAGTTACGCTTAGCTATAATTTTATCAATTATAATTAAATAAACACATTACTTCAATCATTAGACATTTTCATTAACTAAAGTTACTACTTAACCATGGAAAATGCCTTACACTCTCATGCCTTATTATACCGATACTTATTTTTATTACTTCTCACAACACTATTATTAATTTTAGTTATACACTTCTGATTACTACTAATTCTAAGGTTTATTTAAAACAAAACCTTAAAACATTCAAATGCTCTAAATTAGTTCCCCCTCATTTTGAAGATTAATAATCCTAGAATGCTAGTACTTATCATTTATTACTCATTAAATAATTACTTTTACTGTTCTCTATAGGACTATAAATACCTTTATCTTTCCACACACAAAAACTGTTTATATAATTTTACCTATACAAGGCAAAAATTTATTATGGGTTTCCTTCTTTATGTTACCCGTCATGATGAATACTAAAAGTTCAGTGTGATTCTCTTGGTTTGAAATTGGAAATTGGTATTCCAAGCTTCTTATGTATTCCAAAAATGAGAATTAGAACCTCGTAGTTCTTAAGCATTTATCTAACACGTCACTTTAACTATCATATAACAAATAATTATATTCGCTACTATTATTCATTCAATACACATGCCTCAACTTCAGCATGTTACACACGTATTAGTCACTATGCTGAATAAACTTGCATGTAATAGTTTGGTTATTCATACTCAAGACCCTATTATATTGTTATATTAATTTTGGGTGCTTTTTCACATCAAAACCCTATGTTAAAATCTAAATCTATATTTCTGTCACTTTACATTTACATTTATTTCCAACCATTATATTAGAAAATGCACTCGTGAATTAGAGATTAGATTTGTATATAAATTCCCGTGATGAACCTTTTTCTAGCCTATATTCATGTGCTAAATAACTTGATTACCTATTTTGAGTACTCACTCCTTTATAGTTATAAATAATTAACAGTACATTTATGTATCAAATATGGAAATCATATAACATATCAAATTTGCATGTGCCTAAATACATGTTAAATTACTTACTTATCTAATACATAGCACATTCCTATTATTACATACCCAATTGTATATGTACAATAACCATATTACACTTACACATCCTTACATAAGATCAACTTGCTAATTATACTTCATAATATTTACATGTAAATAATTACATTCATGTTCATTTAATTACTACATAGTCTTAAAATATAACCCATAACACCATTTATGATTTCATGTAGTCTCGCGCTTATGTACTATGGGTGTGGACAATGGGTACTACAGTCGCGGATACCTGAAGGTATCAATGCTTGTGGACTCAAATGGGGTTAAAGTACCTTTTGGGCATGTCTGTTTACATCGATCCATAACTAACAATAACTCATTTTGTTACATTAATGTAAGTACATACATTTCCATATTAATACATGTAAATAGACTGTAGACACTGGATCCTAAGGTGGCTCTTGATTAGAGTTACCTAATGAGGAATTGGCTTTCTCATGAATAGATAAGGAATGAAAGTATTAGTCTTTCCTTAGGTTTTTAATATTTTTAAAATAACTTTTTTCCAGGCTCCGCCCCTTTATCTCTTTCAAAAAGGTAAAATGAGGAAAATCAATTTCAAAAACTTGGAGCAATCTAGAGTATTATGGCTAGACCTCATAATTAGATAATTTTAAAGCCATTTGAATCTTAATACATAAACCTATAACTTTGATGAAGAAACCTAAACCAAATTCAGTCCTTAAAATTTTTTAAATTAGGATAAACATAAATGACCTGAATTTGTGCTTAAATTTGGACCAGTATGTGGTAATTTGGGCATATTTCCCTTTGGAGATCATATTGAAATGAATATAATTTTTATAGAAACTAAACTCATTTTGGAATAACTTTTATGAAGAGAATATGACTTAATTATTAATCCATTATTTTCAATAATTTTTCAAAGTCAAAACATCAATTCTGTCCCTAAAAATTTTCTAAGAGCATTTGTTAGTATTTTAGCCGTAAATCCTGATATACAAATCCAAATTAAGTGATTTTTGATTCATTAAAAATCTAAGAAATAAAGAATAAATGTCTAGAGACTTTTTATAAAAATATGACGTATTCGAGCCTAAAAATGACAAAATATTTTAAATTAAAGGTCAGTTAGCTAAGAAAAAGGGAACAAAAGTCAAAAGTCAACTAGCAAAGTCAAAGATTCGTGAGTCATTATTGACTCATGGACTAAGTCTGTGAGTGGAGTTTGTGAATCACTTATAGAGTGCATTTTGCACCTAAAAAAAGGGGAAAATATTGGAAAACAATTCCCTTTGATCTTATCTCATTTTAGAATTTTTTTTTTGGTAACTTAGCCCCTAAGGGCCTTTTCTCTCTCCTCTCTTTCTTCATCTTTATCTTTTTCCTTTTCTCTCTCCTTCTCTTTTATGAAAAATGAAGAATTTTAACTTTAAAAAATTCCAAAAAATCAGAAAAAGATTGGAAAAAAGCAATAGAGCACCGGATCCTTGTTTTTTGATGAAGCAGACACTGAAGGTAATATTTTTTAGTCCCTAAAACCTGAAAGTCTAATGTTTGATTTTAATTAATTATGTAAATAATTATTTCTTTGATTTATTTTGTTTTTAGTATATGATTTATTAATTAAATTTTGTATAATTTATTGGTTTAATTTTGTTAATTAATTGTAAAATATGTTAATTTGCTAATCAATATTGTGAATTAATTTATTATGTTAGATTAACAAATTAATTATTTCATTATGTTAATTTGTTAATTAATTGGTTGTTAATTAATGTTTAATTTCATTATTTATTATTTAATTGTTCTATTATTAATTTGTTAATTCTTTGTTAATTATATTAGTTTAATTAATTTATTTGTTATCTTTTTATATAATATATAATACTTTTTAATTATTATTATATTATATATGATATTTAAGGTTTTTTGGTAGGTTTTTAGGCCAAAAATATTTTTTTCCTTAGTTTGCTTTGTCAGGTTCTTTAGCAACGATCGATTTTTTTCCGTCGCTAAAAGGTTCCCATCTAAAGTTCATTTTGGCTGCTAGTTGCAGACCTTTAGAGGTCAGAGTTTATGGCAACAATCAAAAACTCCCATCACTAAAAGTCTCAATCACGTCCCCCTTCAATCCCACTCACGTCCTCACCTGTTTGCTTTGGTTTTTTTTTTGTCTTTTTGTGCTTTGGCCAACTTTCTTTCAACAATTATTTTTTATTTTCTTTTTATTATATAAATTAATTATTTTATAATTATTAATTGTTAATTTATTCTTTTAATTTCATTATTTATTTGTTTGTTTGATTTAATATATTTACTTATTTTTTCTATTAATTGTCTTAGCATATTAATTTTGTTAATTATGCATTTGTTAATTTTGTTTGTTATGAATATTATTTTTACATATTACTGTTTAATTTATCAATAATATGTTGTCAACAATCTTTTGGTATATTTAATATTATTTTGCTTATTGCTTGTTTTTAATGGCTTAATTAAATTTATAATTTAATTATCAAATAACTTATTTGAATATTTGTGCAATATTTAATGTATTTAATTCAAATTATATTTTTTATTCTTATTTTTAATGATAATATTTATAATTATTATTGTTAATATTATCATTAATGCTTTTTTTATTATTGCTATCACTATTGCATATATATTATTATGTTCATTTAATTTATCAATTTATTTTAGATATTCAATTATTGTATTTAATTTTGCATTTAATTCATTGTTAACTTTTATTATTTTCCATGCCATATTTTAATATGTGTGCACCTATTTCGGGTCATGTTGGAAAGTCGAAGCACGTTAGCTTAGAATTTCCTTTATTTTCTCATCCATTTATTTTTTGTTCTATTTAATTATTTAATGCCTTCCATTTAATTGTCTGTAATAGCATAGTAAGAAATGAATTTTTGCACGATAATTAGGAAAATTCATATTAAATATTTTTTATCTAATTAATTGGATTTTTCTCATAAAATAGATCAATGTCCTATTTTATTTCAAAAATTACATAAAAGAATTTCATAAATACGCATGAGGTGAACCAATGTCCCTAAATCAATCAATAGCCTAGTTTATACATGTTTTACTTATATTATTATTTTTTAATGTTTTGTTTGTTACACATAAATAGATTTTTGAATGATTATCCCATATTTTATTCAAAATACACCTAAAATGCTTTATACTTTAAATTAATCAATTAACATGATTCCTTTTTTTCAAGTCGCGAGGGATTAATTATCCCATATTTTATCCAAAATTCACCTAAAATGCTGCCTTTTGTAAATATGAATGCGAGGACCAATGCCCTCATCCAAGTAAGCTCAATTAATTCCCCAATTTTGTTTTTACATTTTGTCTTATAATGCATTCCATGCATTTATAGCTTTTGATATACATGCTTTATAGTTTTCTTACGTGTTTAAGTGTGCTTTACTTTTCTAGCATAATATCTCGTGTGAGAAAAAGAGATGAAATAAATTATTCATTAAAGCTCATTTATATAACATTAACCAAAGACACAAATCGGATTGAAGTTCGAACTATATCTAGTTTAGGCTTCATGAGGTTAAAACTCATTTTTAAATATTTTATTGCATGGTGACTCTATGATACTTGCCTTGTGGTACCCAGCAGACACCCTCATAGGCTGATCACCAGTAAATGCATGGGGATACCCCGAGATGCTATCTCATGCCTTTTTAAGGCTCGACGCGTCACAAATTAGGTTGAATCCTTATTTATTAACGAAGCGACCAACTTTCACAAGTTAAATGAACTTTAATTTAGTCTCGAGCCCTAAAAATAGGCCTTCGAGAGCAAACCGGATGCCTACAAGGTTCAACATACATCACAGTGGCAACTTCACTGAGGACCATGAGATTTTGCTTTAAAAGTACCTTTGGTTAATTTAAAATAGATGAGTTTAGCGATTAAGATTTTTTATCTCTTTTCAAAAAATTGCATTGCATTCATACTAGGGCCTTAGAATTAAGTTAGGCATCCCTTTTTTAGCCCCGATGCATTCCTAAATCACGACGCTGCATTCACTACATGTAGGGAAGTGTTAGAGAGGACTACTAGTCGAAGCCTCATACCTTTTGGTATATTTAATTGTGACCTAATTAGTCGTCATGCTCATAATGAGCTAGACTCATTGGCAGAGACCACACTTGGGTAGCCCTAAAACTTTATCACCTGACTAAAACCCATGCAATGGCATAGATACTTTCACTAGGGGGCATGCACCGCAATACCTTGCTTGTGATATGGGGCTTTTATGTATTGAATAAATCCCAATAAACTTATATGTTTGCTTATCAAAGGCTTTTATGCCCCAGTTGGCGCATTTCAGCTTATTTGGATTGTTTAAATACACGATTACCAAAATCTATTCATATGCGTTTTAAATAAAGAGAGGCTATATTGCCAATTTTTCACTACACACCATACATGTTAATTGGGTTCCCCAGTAACCCATGAGCTAATTTCACCTAGGGAAGATACCGCATGATCTCTTGTATGGGAGCTGATAAGTATGAATTATTATATATTATTAGTGTCTTTTTAATGTGTTTATTATGTTAATTTAGGGGTAATTTGGTTAATTTAGTGTTTAATTTCTTAAATAGCATTTTATGAGCTTAATTGGTTAATTTGGTGTTTTTAGGTGTGTAATTAAAGAAAAAGAGAAATTACAAGGGCAAAAGTATAATTTCAGCACTTGAAAGATTTTTAAGAAGCCAACTTTCATCATGTTTGTCCATAACCTAACCACTCGATTGAGTGGATTACTCACTTTATTGAGTCACCTAAAGAGGAAAAGAAGAAGAAGAAGGCCATTCTTTGGAGTGAGTTTTTCACTCTACAGAGTGGGAAAAGGATAAAAGGCCACTATGTGGAATGGGTTTTTCACTCTACTGAGCCAAAGAATTGGAATTATGATCAAATTCTTCTATTTTGATGAAATAAAAAGTTTGAAGCCACCAAAACTTCCTTTTTCAAGTTATAAAAACACACCTAAACATCAGAATTAGAGACGATTACAATTACAAATTTTGCTTAGTTTTTAACCTAATTTTCTTTAGTTAATTCTATACAATAGTTTTGCTTAGTTTTTTTTTTTATTTTTCATAGTTTGCAATCCTTGTAAAGATTTAATCTTTCTACTGTTGTTCCAAAAAGTCATTAAGAGCAAGTTTGAAGCTTCATGAGTATTATATCTCTTTAATTTATTTCTCTTTCATTTTAATCATGTTTGGCAAGTAGTTTTCTTTTCTTTTGCTAAAGGATTCTTAAATCCTCATACTTTTATTGTGTTGACTTAATTTAGGCTTTAATTCAATACAAGTTTGATTATTTCTTAGTTCTTGTGCAAATTCTTATCTTTGGTTATATTAAAATTGATTGTTGACTTATTTGATTAATAGTTAATGATTGATTTAAGTACGATCTATGATATGCATAATCTTGGGTTAAATCATTAGTATTGATGCATGATTATTTTCTGAATTTGAGGTAGTTGTGTGTTGGTAAGAATAGATTAAAACTAAGAAAAGTGGAACTAAGAATAGATTGAAGTTAACTTTGCTTGAAAAAGAGTTTAATAGATGTCTAGGAGTTTAAAACTAGATTTTTATGCTAGGTGTTGAATTATTCCTAATAAGAAGGTTTAATGCTTGGAAAGATATTCTTCACTAAGATATCTAGCTTTATTAGTGGTTTTTTCCATAATCACTTGTATTACTTTTGATTCAAGTTATTACAATGGAAGTTTAGGTGTGGATAGTTCCTTTAGCAAAAAGTGTTTTAGTTATTGATCTGTATTTAATTTATGTTAGTTTAGTTTTTGTTTTTGTTTCTTGCTTTAGTTTAGTTTAGTTCTTACTTTTAATTCAAAAACTTGGGAATCTATCTCATATTAATTTAATTCAAACATAATAATTTATTTGCTTAGCAATCCATGTTCCCTTAGGTACAATATTTAGGATCTTAATCTTATTTTCTTATATTACTAGCCAATCTAGTACACGTGCTGGACACTGGTCAAGGAGCAATAAGGTTGGAAACATTTATTTCATTTCTTTTGCATGTGGTTGTCCATGCTACATATACATGCATGCATTTCTAATAAATTGTAAATTAACAATAATATCTAACAAAATGTGCATATTTTGTGTGTATAGATTTTTTTGATGTATGTACATGTCACCTTGTGTATAATTTTTGCTTGCATAAATCACGATTTGAAATGTAAATGAAAGCTAAAGCATCTAAATATTATGTGTATGATTGTGCATGAGCATACATGTCATTTTATGTGCAAATAAATAATGATAAGTACAAATGTTAGTCCTCTTTGCCATGAAAATGTGTATATTTTGTTTGTGTCATACATCATAACATATTCATATTCATGGATTGCATGTGTGCCATATATCATACATATGCTTTGTATGTCCATGTATCATGCATCACTCTAACCTTTTAACCTTTTTTCAGCCATTCTAGATTACATACCTATGTGGTTTAGGCATCCCAATGACCCCTTTGTTAGCGGGCTTCATCTAAGACAGTCAGAAGTAGAATCAGAGTCAGAGACAAATTTGAGTTTGCTTGATATTTTTGAATCAAATTCAGAAGTTGTAGCCTATGGCAAATCCATCACAGATAGGAGCCCTTAATAGTCAAGAATTAAATAGGAGACTTGGCAAATTTGAAAATAGGATCAAGGCTATGATAACTTAGATGATGTTAACTTTAGTACAGCCTACTGTGATAACAACCTTTAGCACTTCCCTTTGTACATGAAGAACCAGCCACTATTGGGGGCACCTCTACCACAGCTGCTGCTACAACAACCTCCTATAGCCATTGAGTTTAGGGGCCCCCATGTCAAAAGTTGTGCCCATTAAGTAGAGTAATGATAAGGGTATTGCTCCTGAAGAGGATTTTATCCCTAAGAAGGAATAAGAACCAACAGTGACTCAGGTTCCAAAACGTAAGACACCCAGAGCGGAAAACCCAATTTTGGAAAAGATAAAGACCCTATCTTAAATTCTATCAGCTGGTAGGGGAATGGACCCTAAAGACAAAGATCTAAATGGGGATGAGCTACTGCCTTAGAGGTTTAAAATGTCGGATCTACCCCGATTTTATGGTAATTTTGACCCCTCCATGCACATCAAGCAGTATACATTGATCATGAAGGGAACTACTCTCACCAAAAAATAAAAGATTGAGTACTTTGGCCTCAGTCTAATAGGCCCTACCATTGATTGGTACCAACGGATTATATCACAAAACCAATTAGGATTGGGATTTGTTAACAAAGGAATTCTTAAATTAGTATAATTGTAGCACATGACTAGAGGTGACCTTGAAAGATTTAGAGTTGCTACATTAGAAACCAAAGAAAGCCTTTCATGAGTACCTTACTCGATGAAAGACCAATGTGATAGAGATAAAGTAAAAATTGGAAACTGCTAATAAGATCAAGTTGTTCATTTGAAATGTCAGTCTTTATCTGAGAGATGGGCTCAAAATGAAAGGGATTAAAGATTGGGAATCTCTAAAGAATATCACTATTAAAGCTGAGAGAGAATATTTAGAATAAAAGGCTCATACTGTGAGTATAGAAAGAGGCAATCCTGGAAATGATCAGGAAAATTGAGACTCAGATAAGGGCAATGATGGGATTGTAGGAGTTTCAGCCACAAAAACAAAAGGGAATCATTATACCATCATACGTAAGCTGCTGTCTTGGTATCTTACTTATCTCAGTAGGCAAAGAAAGTTACAACCATTACAAGTAAAGCCGCCATGAGCCAAGGGAAACCTAAACATAGAATTGATTGGTATTGTGTTTACAACCAGTACACAATGCACAAAATGGATTACTACAATCCTCTAAGAGATTTTGTTCAGAGTTTGGTTGACACCCAGCAAACGCCGATCACAAAAGGGGAGAATTAAAGCTTCCTTTATAAGTTTCACATCAACATCAACCTTGGGGGTACCGTCTAGGGAAGGAAAATCCTGAGGCATCGAAGGAATTTTTGCTATCTATTCCTACAGTAGAAAAGATGTAATATAGGCCACATTTTGATAATGTAAAATGTGTCTCTAAACAATGTATATGTTCTTCCAACCATGCTAATGATATAAGCTTTTCTTATGTAAACAATGTCTTATTTTATTGCATCATGCATAGCAATAACCATAGCTCATTTTTAAAACATTAATTCAATAAATGTCGTTTATTCAATCTCGAGCATAAAGACATTTTGAGTGCATTCTTCAGCCCCTGAAGTGAGTCTTTAGAAGACAACAAAAATTATTAAATCTTCACTTAAATCTATAAAGGCACCCTACGAGATGACAGGAACATTACAACATCCTATTCCTATCTTTCCAAACAACAAACTTAAACAGAAAGCTTAACTCACCTAAAAAGTAAGCCTAAATGTCAAGCCCAATTTCCTGAACTGATCCATCCAAAATTCCAAGAAAACCTATAAGGGCTAACTTATAATAAGATTCAAATGCACACAAGATGTCACCTTTTGAGATTAAATCAAAGTTTGTGTTATTGTATTACTTGTTTAGTCATGACTACTGTTATTGCCACATGATGCATGTAAATAGGAATACATGTATAAGTTGGGCATAAGCATATGGTTAACCCATTTGACCTATAGCATGCATATAGACACATGCTGAAATGGGTTTAATTCCAAGGTAGTGACGATAATGCCTCGCATAACAAAGGCTTCTTTCACCATTTCTAAGTGCTTGAGGGCATCAAATGGTATTCACAATTTATAAAAATGTAGATTATCTTTGGTCAGAGCAGGATGGACTATTTTCCCCTTAAGATAATGAAAAAGCTCAGACAAAAGGCAAAGCAAAAAAAACTAAAGGAGATAACTAGAGAAAGCTTACATGAAGATCAGGAACACTAAGAAAGATGCTTATGGATCATCTATTAGCTTGCATTCCAGGCGAAATCCCCTAACCACCTATGATATAAGCCATGCATTTCATGCAAACATTCTTGCATGCTTGTATGCCTTTTTATACACGTCACACACAGTCTTTTGTATGTGTTGCCATATATATAACCTTACAGGTAAGGTGAAAGCATGTTCTACAACCCTTATTTTAATTTTCTTAGGCCTTCATACGCGATAACTTAGAGACTAATGATTTCTCGTATTGATACAATAACTGTTGCAGTGTCATTCCTTTTATTAATTTCAGGCAATATTCCTAAATTAGTTTATCTTGCTCAAACTCCAACATAATTTTCTTTTGTAGGTCTAAGGATTATCGCCTCCTTAGTGTATTTAAGATGGCCATAGCTTTGTCCTATTCCTAGTTTCAGGGGGTTCGAGGATCAACACCTCCCTGATGCATTTGAAAATAGCCATGGCACTGTCTTTTTCTTAAAAATGATTTAAGGGTCGTTGCCTCCCAACGCATTTAAGATGATTGTTGTAGCACCATCCTTTCACCAATCTCAAAGAGTACCTTTATCAAAATAGCTTAGGCCTCAAGCCTAATTTATCTTATCAAGATATGTCCCAAGATTTTGATATAATCATTTTTGTTAGTTTCAGATTCGAGGATCACCTCTCTTCTCCGAATGCAGACTTGAGGACCACTATCTTCTTAATGCATTCAAAATGATTGCAACTACCATGGTGTTGTCCCTTTTCCCAAACACAAAAAGTATTCTTATTTTAGTAATTTGTATATTAAATTTAATTTATCTTGCCAAGCAATGTTCAAGGTTTTAACATAATTGCTTCTTATTAATTTATTTTCAATTTAAAATTTTATTCTATTTTAGTAATTCTCAACTGTGAATGGCTTTGATCTAAGTTTTAGAAATCCATCTTTCATTCACATATAGGCTGAATAAGAGATAATCATGTTTTATCTCTATTCGCTGAATTGTGTAAAAGCCATTGCTATGTCATCCAATTTCTAAACTTTAAACACTTCGGGCTAGCTTTAAAAGTTGAAAAAAATTGTTTACAATTGAGGGGATCGGGTAAAACTTAATAAGAGCACTAGAACCTTTTTTATTACCTGTCAAAGCGACCTCGAGATGAGATAAGACCTGGAAAATGATTTAGGTAGTCCCTCTTTGTATAGCTTCCTAAATGACTCTCTTTCCACCCTAATTTCATAATCACTTGCCAGCCCTTTAAGCCTTTATTTCAAACATGTTGAATGCATGCTCATTTTATTATTAAACAGGTTAAAATAATCCTTAACCCAAAATAATTTTGGCTTCCCTTTTGAAAGATGGTCGCTGTAGTAAAGCTAATTCTATATTTTAAGAATAAGGGAGATAAAATTCTACCAATCTTTTGTACGAATTTCATTCATAGAAAATTGGATTTATTAGATGGAATAAACCTAGAAAAAAAGAAAAAGAAATGAACAAAAAAATGAAATGAAGAAATGAAAGAAAAAAAAAGGAAAATAGAAAACCCTTGAGGTCAACATCAAAACAATAAGGTAAAAAAAATACAAAAAATGAAAAGGAAAGGGAGACCTTCAATTATTATTTCTCAAAGATTCCCCAGTGAGTTAATCACCATAGCTAAATCTAAAAAGTCTCTAGATCATTGGAAAATAGGTAGAGAATAGTCTTCCCACCAATTGAGAAAATATAGTGGTCATGTTCCTTTAGCAACCTAACCTTTTTTTGATAGCCATTCACCCAAGCCTAACATTAGAACTAATGTAAGACCTCCTGATTCTGGATTTGGTCTCATCCAACCTAGCGATAATGACCTTCTAGTGAGGTTTGGTACGTACAAAGAGACAAATTCAATTCTATTATCAATCGAATTTCAGCTGAAAGGGCATCCTCATCAGAAAGCAATACTCCTCCTCCCAATTGAGCATTCAAAAATTCTCAAGACCCTTATACAAATATTGAAATATAAAATGTAAATGCAAATGTAATATAAATGTAAAAATAATGTAAATGCAAATGTAGTATAAATGTAAATATAGACATAAAAAAACCAGACAAAAAGTCAAAAAATCAAAAAATCAAAGACAAGAATAGTAAAAGTCTTTAAAACCTTTTATAACTCCTACAAAGTTCATTTCCCCGATAAAACCTTTAAAAGCATTAAAGTTAGATAAAACTTTACCTTTCCGATTTATAACTACAACAATATCTTTTATCCGATAACTACTACTATTTGAAAATAAGTATTTATTACATGTTACCTTTTTCAACTAAAAGATAAAACTATTAGTTTTACACTACGATTTTCAAAAGGAAAATAGTATTTTTCTGACAAAGATTATCATCACATTTTATCAAGAGCATCATTACAAGGCGGATAATTATCTTCAACAACCTTCAAGATTTATCTATAGAAGCACATTTACTATCTATAAAAGGCATCATTTTATCAAAGGCAAGGCAGAGATGTCCCAAAAGCACAACTAAGACTTCAAACTCAAGATTAGAGAGAAAAATAAAAAAAAAACTCATTGTAATTTCTACTTTCCTTTGTAATAGAACCTTAGATCTACAACTCATATTTTCAAGAGCTTGTACATGTACTCCTCCTATAACCTCATCCGATACTCCTACTTGTAAATTATCATCAGATTATAATCCATCAGGTATTTATTTTTAATTATATCTTGGTATATTAATAAATTTTTAGATGGTTTATGTGTTATAAATTTTGACAATGATAAAGATATGTTCTTATTAAAGAAAGAATTAATTAGTTTAAAAGAAAATTTAATTAAAGTTTGTCATTTAATTAATTAGTTTATGTCAACTGGCCTAAATCTTTAGTGTGAAATCTACCATGCATAAAAGACTTAAGTGAGGAAATACCTGCAGAATCACTTCCTGTAATCATAATATCATCAACATAAACCACAAGAAGAATAATGCCAGCTTCTGATTGTCTGTAGAAAACTGAGTGATCACACTGACTCTTCTTTAGCCCAAACTCTTGGACAACCTCGCTGAATTTGCCAAACCAAGCACAAGGACTCTGCTTCAATCCATATAGGGATTTCTTCAAATGACAAACTTTCCCATACTCCCCCTGAGCAACAAAACCAGGTGGTTGCTCTATATAAACTTCTTCCTGAAGGTCACCATGAAGGAACGCATTTTTAATGCCCAGCTGTAAGGACCAATGATGAGAAGCTGCCAAAGATATGAAAAGGCGAACATAACTCAATTTAGCAACCGGAGAAAAAGTATCAGAGTAATCCACCCCATAAGTCTGAGCATATCCTTTAGCAACAAGTCGAGCTTTCAACCAAGCCACAGAACCATCCGGATTAACTTTGACTGTAAAGACCCATTTGCAACCCACAGCCTTTTTTCCTTCTGGTAAAGGCACCAATTCCCAAGTGTTATTTGTATCAAAGGCGTTTATCTCCTCAATCATTGCATTATGCCATCCAGGGTGACTCAATGCTTCTTTAACTGTCTTAGGAATATAGATAGAATCTAAAGATGCAATTAAAGAGCATGTCGAGGAAGACAAACAATCATAGGAAACAAAATTAGCAATGGAATAAGTGGATTTACAATTGCGTGTACCTTTACAAAGAGCAATGAGAAGATCGGGATCAGCAGGATCAGATGACGAAGGTGCTGGTGCAGGACATGTATCATTGGTGTCTTTTCTTCTAGAGTAAACCTGAACAATGGGTAGTCTTACTGTAGTGGAAGAATCACCAGTTGCTATCTGCTCAATATCAGAGGATTCAGTAGACACATTAACAGACTCTCGAGATGTCACCCTATAAATGAGCCACTCATCTTCCTCCCCCTGATTTTTAAGAGTGGGTGGAGATGAAAAGAAAGGTTTATCTTTAGAAAACACTACATCAGCTGAAACCAGATGGCGCTGCAAATCAGGAGAATAACATCTATATCCCTTTTGAACACGTGAGTATCCCAAGAAAACACACTTCAATGCCTTAAGATCAAGTTTGGTAACATGAGGACGTACATCTCGAACATAACATGTACTGCCAAAAATTTGTGGTTCCACTGGAAATAGTGGTTTATTGGGAAACAAAACACTATAAGGAACATCACCATTCAACACTGTAGAGGGCATCCGATTAATCAGAAAACAAGCTGTAGAAATAGCATCGACCGAAAAATACTTAGGAACATTCATCTGAAACAATAGAGCTCTAGTTGTCTCTAGTAAATGCCTATTCTTTCTCTCAGCAACTCCATTTTGGGAAGGAGTATCCACATAAGAGGATTGGTGAATGATACCATTTTGAGACATATATCTCTGAAAAGAATCTGACATATATTCCTTAGCATTATCACTTCGCAATATATTCACAGAAGCATTAAATTGGGTTTTAACTTCAGTACAAAAAGCAGAAAAATGGAAAAATACTTCAGAACGATGTTTCATAAAATAAATCCAAGTCATACGAGAAAAATCATCTACAAAAGTAACAAAATATCTGTACCCAGTTTTTGATGTAACTGGACAAGGACCCCAAACATCCGAATGAACAAGCTTAAAAGCAAACTCGGCTCGTTTATTAATTCTAGGACCTAACGAGCTACGATGATGTTTTGCAAAATGACAAGACTCACAATCTAAAGAAGAGACATCATGAAACTGCGAACATAACTTCTTCAAAACAGGAAGTGAAGGATGCCCCAACCGACAATGTGCTTCAAAAGGAGAGACTACACTGGAACAAGCAACAGATTGTAGAACCCAAGAATCCAGAATATAGAGACCACCAGATACATGTCCTTTACCAAAAATATGCTTCGTCATAAGATCCTGAAAAAGACAATGATCAGGGAAAAATGAAACACAACAATTGAGCTCTTTGGTAAGTTTACTCATAGATATCAAATTAAAAGCCAGATTAGGAAGATTTAGAACAGAGGATAGAGTAATAGAATAAGTTGGTTTAACAGTTCCAGACCCCAAAATGTTGTATGACGTCCCATCAGCAATAGTAACAGGTGAGGGAGCTTTATGAGTATGAAAGCTAGAAAAAATATCAGAATTACCTGTCATGTGATTTGTAGCACCAGAATCAATGACCCAATTATTGGTAGAGGAGATAAGACATGTATTACCTGCCTCAGCAGTAACTGAATTCGAGGATCCCTTTAACAGTTCCTGGTACTTAGCATACTCTTCAGCCGAAATGGTGATATTCTGCTCAGATGATGAACCAGAAGTAACAATATTAGCAATTTGTGCCCTTTGATTGCGATTTTGTAATTTCTTACAGTAGCGCTTCGTATGGCCTGGCTCTTTACAATAGTAGCAAACAATATCATTATTTCGGTTGTCATTGGATTTATTTCCCCCTCTTGGCACATTCTTCTTACATGTGTCACCTCCACTTTCTTTGACAACAAGAGCACTATTTAGTTGACTGGAAAGGGCATTATCTGCACGCAAGAACCTACTGAACACATCTTTAAGAGTAGGAATTTCAGAACCAGAAAGAATTTGAGATTTAGCTGTCTCAAATTCAGATGGCAAACCAGCTAAAAAACTTATTACTGCCATTTTTTCTCTTTGAGCTTGTTGTTCCTTAATATATGTATTAAAAGGTAGCAGCATATTCAACTCTGCATAAATTTTCTTAAATTCCATGAAATAAGTGGTGAGTGATTTTGCCTCCTTCTCAGCACGATAAAAGGCTTTACAGACATCATAAATGTGAGACTCATTCTTTTTTTCAGAATATAAAAAAGCCAAATAATCCATCATGTAAGGACCACACTAGTCTATCCGGATTACTGTTACTTATCTTAATATTTTAATAAGCAATACATATAATAAACATAATATATTCTTTTACTACATAATTAGTTATTCTTCGACATTTTAGTTCTTACATTTTAACGAGTTGTATAAACATATATTCTGCTATATCGTAAACATATTTTGAATTAATAGTTACAGAACATGTTCATTACAATATTTTTTATAGATTTACATAAAACAAAAGAGAAAACAATACAATTTAGACATCTTAAACTTCTCTTCCTAGCTGGTGCTGGCCTTAACCCTGAAGCAACAACATCTTGAACCTACACGGATAAACACCCGTGCTAAGCTATAAAGCTTAGTGGGGAACAATACATGTATGAACAACCACTCACAGTGATTGTTTTCAAGCACACAATAAACAATAATAATGTCAAAATATTATAATTATCATGCAAGAGTTATAATATAACTCTCATAGCATATTTGATGTTATAACTTAACTGTATAAAAATAGATCATAATAAAATAATGAAATCTTTATCAATAGTATATATATATATATACATATATATATATATATATATATATACACACATTTATACACTGTTCATTCCATACTGTGAAATGCCTGCTAAAGTCCGATGGGTGTGGATAACGGGTGCAATGGATACCCGAAAGTATCAAAACATAAGGATACCCATAGGTATCTAACAGAAGGATACCCGTAGGTATCTAAACAGAAGTCTCACGTAGAGACAAATAGAAGACTCATAAGAGTCAAACAGAAGCAGCTGCGATGGAACCCTATAGGCATGCCTATCTATCCACAACCAAGTTTTTAAGTGCAGGCAATTAATCATATCTCATGTATCATTTGATTCATAGTATATAATTCATCAATTCATATTAGTGTATTCCACTATAAAGTAGAATAATTCAAAGCAATATAACATACTATGATTCTCAGCTATCACCATATACACATGTATGCCATCATCATTATCATATGATTGTGCTATTTCATAAATTCATATTCAAATAAACACATACAAGCATCATATATTACAATATAAACATTGCCTTAGCATTTCTTATACATTTAGTATAATGAATGTTGTACATTATCATATATTTCATATTTAGAATGAACTATGAGATTAAAGAAAATAGTAGTTGATCTTATACCACAAATGGGATCTTAACTTTCATGTTCTGAACTTTGAAGAGGGGGTCACGGTTACTAACAATTCATGGTAACCGTGGCCCAAGACATGATTTAGGTGTCACGGTTACTATGAAATTCATGGTAACCGTGACCTAATTGCACTTTCGGGTCTGGACTGCGCCAGACTACCTCACGGTCATTACCGGATGAGTAATAACCGTGTTCTGTACTTTTTAAAGGGGTCACGGTTACTATGAAATGATTAGTAACCGTGAGGTGGGTCACCTTTAGGTTCTGAACTGAAAATGGGATACCTCATGGTTACCATGAAAAACCTAGTAACCGTGAGGCCCAAATCGTCCAGAGACAGATTTTATAACTCGACTTCTATACCGATGTTGACCCAGAAAACCTCATTTTTGGAGAAAACTTTCTTCTACAAAGTTGTAGATATATCTTTCTAGTTTCCAAAACATCAAAAATAAGCCAAATCAAAGCTATAAATCTCAATATATTCAAGAAAAACCACAGGATGCTCCTAATGACAGGGGCAGCAGTCAAGAACCAGATTCAAGCCTATTTTTCTCTAACATAAAAATTTATTCAGATTTCGTGTTCTTCATATTAAATGAATATCTGTGAGTATAGTTTCATATCCAACTGGAATTTCTCAATTCCAATCACTATAACTCAAGATATCATTAAAATAGTGAAGACTGGTCTAATGAACCCTAAAACAGTTTTTCCCTTATCTTTGTCACCCCTTCCTATTTCGGTTTTCAATCAAATATAACCTTATTATTTTCATAATATTCACTTACTATAACATCAAATACCACTATTATTGCATCATATACACAATAAAAATACACATAATCAAGGTTAAGTTCAAGTTCCCATACCTCTTTAAACTTTAACCTTTCAAGCTTTACCTTTCTCTCTCTTCTTTATCTTTCTCCTCCAACCTCTCTATCTTTGCTCTTTATCTCTTCTTGCTCCTAGCCTTAAGTTTCTATAAATTAATTCTTTCTCTTTCTCTTAATCATCTCTAATCCTTTTCTCACTTAAAGCATAACAACATCTTTAAGGAGAAGAGAAGAAAACGAAGAAGAAGAGGATGAGGAAAGAAAGAAAAGAAAAGAAAAAAAATTAATTTTCTTCGCCAAAATGTCCAACCACCACAAGGAGAAGAAGACCAAGTTTTTGCTTCTCTCTTCATAGCCATCCACTTGCTCAAATCTTATTGGTTAGTTTTAAAAATCTTGACAATTTCACTTTGGTCCCTCTTTGTATTTAGACTTCTTAATTTTGTCTCACATCTTCCTTTATTTCTAGTTTTACCACCATTCTTTTACTTTGTCTTTTCAATCAAGTCCCAAATTTTCTATTTCCCTTAATTAATCTCATAATTAACCTCTGTCTTATATGAAATAACCATCTATCCTGCTTAGGGTATCATTAGGGGTATTACACATCAACTCTTTCACACTTTCATAATGAGAAATTAAGTCAAGTACATTTCTTTCAATTGAATTTATAATCTGTAATAATAATCGTGAGTCATTTCTCATCCATATCTATTTTTCAGTTTTATCAGTAGGAGGGTCATCGGTTAAGTGATCATCCTTATCCATACTACGGAGATAAATCGTAATAGTTCTACTCCAATCAAGATAATTAGATCCATCTAATTTTTCTTTCAAAATCTTAGACAGAGGAATAATTTCACTAACAGTCTCTCTAACAATTGTTTTACTGTCATCCATATTATCCACAAATAACACAATCAACAAACAACGCAGCAATGTGACCCAATATATTCAGCCAAAAAACAAATGCCCAACTCCCTCAACAAGCTACCCAATAATAAGCTCACACAAAAAAATAGGAAATAAGGAAGCAAAAACTGGGCAGAAAAGGCAACTACCGCCAAAAATAAGAAAAAAGGAAAATCACCTCAAGCTAGCACCGGAACCTCAAGCTAGCACCGAAATCTGACCGAAAACAAGAATTCGACGTCGGAGGAGAAATCGGAGGACCACCGGACCATACATGCACCTTCACTTGCCGGCGCGTGAAGAGGCGGTAGAAACTTCGATTGGCGCGTGAGACCTACGCGTTGCTCCGATGATCACCGAAAAACGTACCCAGGCCGGAATGAAGGGCGCGATCCTTCCTGTGGTGGAGGTGAGGGAAACCGGTCACCGGAGTTGGTGACCCAAAGAGGAGCAGATTCCTCAACCGAAAAAGAATAGTTGTTCTAACCCAAAACAGAAAATCCAAATGAGCCTAGGGCTCTAATACCTTGAAAATAATGGAGTAAAAATATATTTTCTGTATTTGATTTAAAGAGAACTCCTATATTTATACAAGTATAGAAATCCTAATTAGGAAACTCTCTATTCTGTATAAGGTAACTGCCTATTCTGTATAAGGAAAGACATTTAATTTACAGCTAAATCCATGCTATAACATTATTATTATTAAAGTCATTGGAATTACTACAGATTGTGAGTTGGATCTCAACGTTATGGCATACCCAAAAAAAAAAATTGAATTGAGGTCTGGGTTTGAAATATTTGAAACTGGCTGCGACCATTATATCAGAACTTTCTTTAGAACGTTATATCAAAATTTATTGGTATTCTTTTCACACTTATAACTCATGTTTGCATAACTTGCAAGGTTGATATTAATATTCAAAAGGATTATGTTATTAATTTTCAATCTACTAATTCCCTTTGCCAATAATTTTTACATTTTCAAATGTTCAGCTTCCAACCAAACCAGATTTTAGGAATTGAATATGTAGGCATCATTTCTCCATATATTCAAAATCTGCCCTCAAATTAAAGTTTTTTTCCAACAAAATACCATTAATCATATTTTGTAAACCTGGCAATTGGAATTAGAGCGGTTTGGTTTGGGTCATTTATTTTCGCCTTTGATTTTTGGATTGGGTTACTCATTTTTTGAAAGATTTCGAATCAAATTTCGTGTTACAATTATAACTGATAGAAATTCAATATTTGATTCAATTGGTTTAATTTTAAAATAAAAATTTAGTAAAATTTTAGATTTTTTATTTTTTAAAATTAAAAAATTATTCAGTTTTTATATTTATTTTTTTAAAAATTATTTTATATATTTAAAAATTATTTTATATTTTTTTAATTATTTATATATATATATATTATGATAATAATTTCGATGGTGGCGAAAGTGACAGTGTGGTGGTGGCAGTGGTGGTATTGGTGGTGGCAGTAGGGGTGGGCGGTAGAGATAGTGGCAATGTGGTAGTGGTGGTGGTGGTGGTGGTGGCGACGATAGCGATGTTGGTGGTAACGGTCGTGGTGATGGTGGCAATTTAATGATGGTGGTGATGGCGGCAGCATCAGCCAGAGTGGTGGCTATAGTTTGGTGATGGTGACAGCAGCAATGGTGGTGGTAGCAGCGGCGGCGGCAGTGATAGTAGCGGTGGTAGTGACGGTCTGGTGGTGGCTGGCGACGATGGTGTTTGTAGTGAGGGTGATAATGAGAATAAAGTAATTAATTATTGACAAAAGCAAAACCCTAAAAAATACATTTTGAAAATTTTTAATTTCTGTCTTTGATGTGAATATCACTTTTTTAAATTTTTGTAAAAATCAAAGCGGAAAGTAATATATCGAACGTGTTTTGATATTATTTTAAAAAAAAATCAAAAATAAATTTTTTTCTGAATGCACCCTTAGTTATATTGATTTTATTTAGTTTATAGTATATAAAAACTGTCAAAATTGAACTAATTGAACTATTATTAAAATTATGTCATTTTGCACCTTTTTATATATTTATTTATATATTCTCTCTTTTTGTTTCTGATTGTGTGTTGCCTCTTCCTCTCAATCAGTAAAAAAAAAAAACTAAACTAAATTTTAAAATGATAATTAAAATGAAAAGTTCTGTTGAAGAAATGAGAGAGATGCCTCTCTATAATATCTTTATTTTGGATGGTTGATACTCAGATAAAAAAAAAAGCTACATTTTGTACTACTCAGTAATTAAAATCCAAATTACAATTTTTTTTAATTAAAATAGATGGTTAAAATGCACCATTACACTATTTCATTTAAGAGTTTAGCAATTTCTTCTTTTCTTTTTTATTTTTATGCATATTTTTTATTTTGGATGGCCAAGATCTATCTAGACACTATTACATACAATGTCCAAAATTGAATCCTATATAAAAATCTTTACATACATCTAAAAGAAGAATTAAAATTAATTTTGTTACTATTACATTCAAAGGTAAATATATTCCTACATAAAAAAATCTTTCCCTCTAATATTTATTAATTTAAATGCTAGGATCTTCTTTTACACTATTTACTTGCGGGTTTTTAATTTTTTAACTTTTTATGTTTTTATTTTGAATGGTTAAAATATTTTGATCAGTATTTCATCAAATGGTTCATAATCGCATAACATTTTCATAAATAATGTGATTTAAAAAAATTGAGAAATGATGTGTTTTTCAAAACATTTTAAAAAAATAAAATATTCCATAAAACTGTAACAAATTACCAAATTACCGCAGTTTCAGGTTAGTGGATCCCACCGGTTTTGAAAAATTTGTATCGAACACACAATAGTTTGTTGTTGTGCTAATTCCATTATCAACTTTAAAATTGAAACATATTAGTCCGGTTTCAAAATTAACAATGACATTGAAATTACAACAAACTATTATGGTTTTAAATATATTATAAATTATTATTTTTTAATTTATTATATTATTGTCGTTTTAATTATTTTTAACCTTAAATAATTTCACCTAAATTAGTATGTTACTAAAATTATCTTGCCTAATTTTATAGTTAGTCGTTTGCATAATTTTATTTATAGATTATTACATGCAATTTTATAATTTATGTTATTGTCCATTAAAATTTCAAATTTTACCATTAACTATATTGGAGGAACTAAGAAAACTTGGAATTAGAACTTGTGTTTTAAATAAACAGCCATATATTGATATCTAATATCATAATATACATATTTTTCTTTTTGGTGCAAGTTTAGTGTTCCGTATTAATATTAAACAGAAATATTCCAACTAAACATAAAATTTTTATTCTTGTTTTTTTAAATTATTGAAGCAAGCTCTGCATAAGTTTATCTTTTTATTAGTCCCGCATTATAACTCAATTTTCCTTACAATAGATCAATTAATTAATTCTCCAATATACCGTTATTCAATATTTTTTTATTTCAATAAATATTCAGTAAAATTTTATATTTCTCTCACCTAATTCTGATAAATAATCCCTCTATCTCAAATATATAGACATATTTTTTATCTTATAAAAATTAAGAAAAATTAGTTATTTTAATTAGAAATATAATTTTATATGTATTTTTTCTATTACAATCTTAATTACTAAATATTAGGGCTGATTACAAAAATCGAAAAAAGGTCCAATACCGAACCGGTTTTAATTTTTGAATATTATTAATTTCGGTTACTGGTTCTGGTTTCGGTCCACATTCAGGAAAAAATCGACGGTTTCGGTTAACCGATCAATTTATTATTATTTTTAGTTTCAGTTTGGTTTTCAGTTTCATAATTTTGGTACCGATTAACTATTACTCTATAGTTAATCGGTGACTAACAGTTAATCGGTTCACATATATATTATATTTTTATTTTTATGCCTTAAAAATTTTTATTTTTTGATTTCTATCTAAAATATAGATAGAGTAATATTTTAAAGTATATTTAAATTATATTTTTTTATACCTTAATTTGTAACACCCTCATGACCCCTAAAAGTAATATGAGAGTGCTATAACTCCTAATAAATTTATCTTGTTAAATTATCTTCCAATTACAAGTTTTTTTATGTCTCTTTAATCATATCCTTTCATTATTAAAATTACCTTACTCAATTACATACAACTTTCAAATCTTAACATATACAAATACATATATTAATTCAAAATTGCTCGTAACGTATGCACATTACTTGTTCATTACATATATTACATATCCTTTAAATCATATAATACAAAAAGAGTTATACCAAAATCAGACTTTGAGTTTTACCCGTAGTGGCCTATAGATGTTTGACTTGAAAATCTGCCACTTCTATTGTACACCTATGTACCTACACGAGAAGAACACCTGTGTTGAGCAATGGCTCAGTGGGGAGCAAAACAATACAATTAACTTCTTGATGAAGTCTCAAATATAGATGATGCAATATGCCAATCTGCATTACATAATGACATTTAATAATCAACATACCTTATCATATCACAACATGTATACATTCACAGTAATAGTTCCATACATTAAGTGGCATCTCAATATTATTTATTCATCACACTAACAATCACTACAAAAATAAAATATGTAGAATAGCAACAAAAATTAGCGAGGACAATGAAATTTATTGCTAATTGCACCACATAGCGACGAAAAATGATTTTTGTCGCAAATATTGGTAGGGATTTGTGGAAAAAAAAAATATTGCAACAATTTAACAATAAGTAAATCTTGTTGTCGCTAATCTTGGAAGCCAAAATTTTGGTGCAAAATATAGCGACGACATAGCAAGGACATAATCCTTGCTAATTTAACTTGGATCGCACTCTTCCCAATAAACCTCGCTAATACTCAACTCATGTTGCAAATGAGGTATGAACTAATTTAGCTAGGACTATGGCTCTCGCCAATTTAGTGTTGATTATTCCCCAACTGATACTCAATTCGTATTGGATGTGAGGTTTAACTAATTAGCGAGAACATAACTCTCGCTAATTTAGCTAGAACTATAGTCCTCACCAATTTAGTGAGGATTATTACCTCGCCAATACTCAATTCCAATTAGATGTGAGGTTTAACTAATTAGCGAGAGCATAATCCTCACTAGTTTAGCTAGGACTATAATTCTCGTCAATTTAGTGAGGATTATTCCCTCGGCGATGCTCAATTCATGTTGGATGTGAGGTTTAACTAATTAACGAGGACATAAACCTCGTTAATTTAGCAAGAAACACAATCATCACCAATTTAGCTAACCGTTATTAGTTAACTATTAAAAAAAATTAAAATTAATAAAAAAAAAATTTCATCCATCCATTAAATTAAAATATAAACTCTCAAAATTTTAAACATAAAATACAAATTATTCAAATTTAATATCAGTGTACTAAACATTACTTAAAAATTTAAGACGTAATATAAAAACACGTGAAAATTACCTTTATATTCATATATTTGTTTAAAATTATATATAAATTCAGTTCATAACTTAAACGTATCATAAATTAAATTTTAGCTTGAGCATTAAGGGTCAGCGATTAATTTTATTACATTTGAAATGCCTATTTCCACTTAAGGATCAACAATTAATTTTATTACATTTGAGGTATGTAAAAATTAGTGAGGATAATATCCTCATTAATTTATCTATAAGTAAATTCTCACCATTTGAAACAGTTAGTGAGGAAATAAGGACTTTTTTAATATTAGTGTGTTTTAAAAAATAATTTAAGAATTGAAGTGTTTTTAAAACTATTTGAAAAAATGGGGTGTTTTCCATTTCTACAATCCTTTCCTACGGAAATGGACTAGGCCATCTCTTATCCCACTCTCCCTCTCTTATCCCACATTTTTCTATACCTTAATTTAAAATTTTTATACTATATTATTAACTATAATTTTTATTATTTTAATAATATTTAATTATTTATTTTATGTTTAAAATGGATATAATAAAATAATTATAAAATTTTTTATTTTTTAACTACAATAATTAATATTTGTCAATTCAAATAAAAAAATAATCAACTAAAATTATGAAATAGAGGAGCATAAAAGAAATTAATTGGTGAAATCAAATTCAATATTAGTTAATTTTTTCTAAGTCTCCAATTAAAATTAATTAATTATGCACTTATCAAATACTAATATCATATTTATTAATCGAATACTTAATTATGCACTTATCAAATACTAATATCACATTTATTAATTAAATACTAATATCGCATTTGATTTCATTATCTCCAATTAATTTATTTTTCTTTTTCAAGGTATAAATGATTTTTAATATACTTTTTTTTCATAATTTTAATTGATTTTTTCTTTATTTAAATTAAAAAATGTTAATCAATGTAGTTAAAAAATAATTTTTTATAATTATTCTATTATATCCATTTTAAATATAAAATAAATAATTAAATATTATTAAAATAATAAAAATTATTGTTAATAATATAGTATAAAAATTTCAAATTGAGGTATAGAAAAAGGTGGGATAAGAGAGGAAGGTGAGAGAGTAGGATAAGGGAGAGACCTTGGTTACATTACTAACTATTTATTTTATTACGTTACCTTTTCAGCACTAATCTAATTTGCATGGATCTTTTGAAGACCTTGGAAGGCATGCAATCACTAGTGGATATTATTTCTTTTTATTCATTTTATTTGCTTATTTAATTTATTCTTTTTATTATTTTATTCATTTTGGATGTATTATTATTTTGAAAATGTAATAGGTAGTAAAAAGATGATTTTTTTGTATATTGAATCAAAATTCATTTAAAATTATTTTTATTAATCAAATTGGAATTTTCTTAATAAAAATGGACCAATGTCCAACTTTTAACTTAAACATTCACACATAAAAGAGAGTCATATTTCCATTTAAATGGGGATCACTTATTCCACATTTTCTAAAACTTGATGAGGACTATTTATCTATTTTTGTTTTTGTAAATATGTATGAAAGAACCAATATTTTCAATCTAATTAATTTTTCATTTTATGTATGATATTTATTTTATTCTTTTTCGTTGGGATAATTTGCTTATGTAATAATTTGAGTAAAATTCTTTATTTTATTTATTTAATCGCTTTTATGTATGCTTGATGTGTTTACTTATATATTTTTACATGCATCATGTGAGGGCATTGCAGATTAATGTTTAAAACTCAATTACAAAATAATACCTAACTGAGGTGCCAAGTAGGAGTGATGTTCCATAAGCTAATCTCTGTTTGGGCATCAAAAGTTTGAGATTCATTTTTCAACGTTTTGTTTGGTGGTGATTCCGATAACTCTAATTTAGTATTTGTTTTTAGTTCATTTTTAGTCTAGTTTCAGTATCTTTTTAGTGTCTTTTACTTTGTTTTTGCTTTAGTTTAATAAATTCTGTCTAAATTTAGTTAATCCTAGCTTTTATGAGTTTTGGAGAGCTTTTGATGGAATTTTACGCTTAATTGTAATTTTTGCAAGTACCTCACGGTCGGCAGGTTTCACCTGTTGACTGTGACCTATGCTTTTTATCAAAACGCATCATTTTAAGGAGTATCATGATTAGTAGTGCAATTGTTCTTATAGGGGTGTTTGTCGTGACCTAGGAAGCCCCTCAGTACAGAATTAAGAAAAAAAGGACCTCACGATTAACAAATTTTTAGTGTTGACCGTGAGGTAGTCAAGCTATCAGTCCAGAATGCAAAGGAGAGTTATGTCACGGTTAACAGATTTGTAGTGTTATCCGTGACCTCCTATCCAGAAGCTAGTTGAGGGTTACCTCATGGTCAGCAGGTTTCACCTACTGACCATGACCCATAGCAGTTATAAAGGAGATTTTTAATAGGTCATGATCAGCATGAATTTCCTATTAACTGTGACCCTTTTTGGCCTTTATATAGCGAATTTTTCTGCAGAATCAGGGGTTCTTCCTCTTTTTTAGATCTAGGGTTTTCTTTCTTCTTTCTTTCATTCTTTACTTCATATTTATACATAGATGCATAGATTATACTTAAAAATAGGTAGATTCATAGCAAATACTTAGATTAAACACCATTCTTAGCTTAGATTTCCAGTTTTTCACACTTTGGAGCTCATTTACATTGAAGATATGGAGAAGAAGGTTGAAGAAGCTTGGGATTTAGTTGGGTTTTCTTCCTCTATGAAATTTCTGAGTTTATTCTTTCCTTCTCTATTATTTTGTAATGGGTCGTAAGTAGTCTCTAGTTGTTAAGGGAATCTTTAAATCCCCCTACCCTAAATGAGAATATTGAACATATTTTGAGTTTTTATATATATATATATATATATATATTAGTTTTCATTATCTTGAATTAATTTCTAGCTTTTGATGAATGGGTTTGTCATATATCATTGTTGGATGTTATGTTTGGATGGTTAAATGCAATGAATGTATATTTATTTTTTTTCTTTTATCATGAATGCTATAAATTTTAGATTGCTCTAGAATGGGACTCTTAATATGCAGGATTTTTGTGATTTTAGGACTAGAGTGTGGAGTAAAATAAATGAGTTTTGGATTGTTTGGCTCTGGAATTGAAAAGCAAACTTAATTTAGGATATTAGACCCATGCTTAGGCTAATTGTAGGGCTTGCTCTAGAATGGGAGGCCTTGCAATTAGAGTAGCTTGCTTCGGAATGGCATGCTTGGGTTAAGATGGTTATCCTAAATTTGTTTATATATATCTTTAGGTTAAATTAATTCATATTGGATATGAGGAGGATGAGGGATCCCAAGCAATGCTTTTATCTTATCGAATTTTATACTTGTTAATATTATACTTTTTTATTCCATAGAGAAAAGAAAAAAATACTGCAAGTTTATTTTCATTATTAAATTTTCTGCATACCATTTAGTTGATAGCTTACACACATATAAAAATTTGAAAATTCTTTAGCATACAATTGATTTAACTACTTGCATCCTCAATCCCTTAGGTACGATATTTGAGGGTTATAACTATACCCCACTTTATTACTTGATGATTCAGTGCACTTGTTGAACACGTGTGAAGTTTTTGGCACCATTGCCAGAGATTGGCGTGTTTGTGAGTTTTGATTGTTATTTGTATGTGTTTTCTTTTTTTATTATTTTATTCTTTTGATTCTTTTTAGGTGTTTCATAGTGTATACACAAATTAAGACAATAACAACTTGTACCCTACAACCCTGAAATCGATAGGACTCTACATCAAAGAAGGAGAACTAATAGAGAAAAAACCATGACAAACCCTTCTATTGGTGATATTCCTCCTAAGGATGAAGAAGCACCGAGGGCATAAGATGAAATTCCTGGTACAAAAAAGAGAGGAGATGCCTAAACAGAGGACTATTAGAGAGTATGCTATGTTTAGATGGAATGAAGACCATCATATAATTGTATTGCCTAGAGGTGTGCAATTTAAGCTTAAATGAGCAACCATCACTATGGTACAAAGAAATTAGTTCTATGGGTCAGAATTAGAAGATCCTTCTCAGCATCTTGACATATTTTTTGAGATTAGTGACACTACTGAGATTTTGGGCATTACGATGGATGTTATCTGATTGAAATTGTTTCTTTTCACATTGATTGAAAAAGCTAGGGATTGGTTTCAGATGTTACCAAGTCACTCCATTTAGACATGGAAGTAGTTGTAAGAGAAATTTCTGATGAAATTCCACCCTCCTACTAAGATGGCAAGTATTCGCAACAATATTATGAGTTTTCACCAAATGAATAAAGAGTCTTTCTATGAGGCTTGGGAAAGGTTTAAGAGATTATTGAGGAGTTATCTGCATTATAAAATGGCAATTTATCAGTTGATGACTATTTTTTATATAGGGATGAATCAACCTGCAAGGTCACTCCTAGATGCGACATCTGTTGGTTCATTCATGAATAAGTTATTGAAAGAAGCCTTTCAATTGCTAGATGAATTCGGTTGCTAAATTTAGCAACGAAATTTGAATTCGGTTGCTAATTTTGACCAATTTACCAAATGTTAGTGGTTAGATTTAGCAACAGAATTTAATCTCCGTTGCTAAATTTAGCAACGGAATAAACTTTTCGTTGCTAAAAATACCAACCGCCGAATTAGCAACCAAAATTTTCGTTGCTATTTTTGATTAGCAACGGAAAATTAACATTTTCCGTTGCTATTTTTCGTTGCTAAATTGCAATTTTCTTGTAGTGATAAAATAAAGGGTAAAATTCAAATACTATATCTTTTGTCCAATAATAAAATAAAATTAATTTTTAAAAAAATAGAAAAATAAATGTGAACTTATTTAACAAAGAAAGTTCACTGCAAATAACCAAATACACTTTTAATTTTTTATTTTCACTTTTATGCACACTTCTTTTTCTTTTTTTGCTTCTTCTTATTGCAATTTTTTAAGCTTTTCAAATTTAAATTAGAATTAATAAGTATTCTTTATCACTTCAGTTGGCAATTGGTAAAACAATTTTACTTTTTTTTTGTAATTTTTAATACTATGCTTATTAATTTTTTCTTTAATTGATTTTTTATTATTTTATAATTTATTTAGGTTTTATTAAGTTGAATGTGTATTTTAACACTGATCTCGAATAAAATTAACAAAATAGATAAGTTGAGTCATAATTAATTAAAATGAAATATTTTCTTTTTGTTAATTTTGACAGTATTAACATTGAGTTAATTATATAATAGTTTCAAAATATGAAATTGTGTAAAATAATTGTAAAAATTATATTTTTATTTGATTTTAAACATTATTTTTTTTCAATTTTAAATGAAATATATTATCATAATATAATTTATAAATTTTTATTTTTTATTTTTTTATATTAAAATTATAATGTGTGCTCCTACTAACCCTAGGGTCTAGGCTCTGCCACTAGACTCCACTATCTTGGGACTTTCTCTTTTGTTCTTTCTTTTGCTTCACTTGTTCAGATTTTTCCACTTTTTAGGCAGCCAAAACCATTTGATAGTAACTCACTAACTATATCGTGGTTATTGCTACTAAAGGTCCTCTAATAGTCTCATTCAATCTATCTTCAAACTACCAACATGTGAAGTCTTCAATCATTAGTACATCAAGTACATACTTGCTAAGTTGGCTAAACTCCTTTTCATATTCAGCTACATTCAAATTCTTTTGCTTTAGGCTCACAAATTCCTTCCATTTGGCCTCTTTGTAAGCTTTAGTAATATATCTTTTCTCAAATTCTTAGAAGAAAAAGTCCCATGTCAATTGAGTAGGTCGCTAAGCAATCCAGAGCACTAACTTCCATCAGTCATAAGTTAGACCTTGTAATAGCAACACTACATAAGTAACTCATTAATCCTACAGATAATTGATCTCTTGCAATATCCTCCCTAATTTTTCTAACTAGAATTCAACTATGCTTGACTCATCCACTGATATACCTTTAAACTCTTCTACTCTTTTCTTCCTAATAAGATTAGTAGGAGCCTTTCGAGCAGTCAATCTATCTGTTATCTACATTAGCCCCTGTACTAGTAATAGGTTACCTTAAGCAGGATCTAAACTCCCTACTGGCGGTGGTTGCTTAGGTGCATGAGGATTAACATACTTTAGGTTTATACTTCTAGCTATCTCACGTACATCTTCACTAAGATCCAATTCCATCTTTACCTTACATAGAACAACATCTGCATTAAGGCCATAACACTATATAGACACAAACGTCTAATCTATTATATAACATCCTATAGTCTAGAATTGCTTAAACCTATGCTCTGATACCACTAAATTGTAACACCCTCATACCTTCTAAAAGAAATATGAGAGCGCTACGAGTCCTAATAAGTTCATCTTGTTAAATTATCTTCCAATTACAAGTTCTTTATGTCTTTTTAATCATGCCTTTTCATTGTTAAAATTACCTTACTCAGTTACATACAACTTCTGAATCTTAACATATACAAATACATATATTAATTCAAAATTGCTCATAATGCATTTATATTACTTGTTCATTACATATATTACACATCCTTTACATTATACAATAAAAAAATAGCTATAGCAAAATTAAACTTCGAGCTTCACCCTCAGTGGCTTGCAGATGTTGACCTAAAATTCGGCACTTCTATTTTACACCTGTGTACCTACACGGGAAGAACACCCGTGCTGAGCAATGGCTAAGTGGGGATCAAAAAAATGCAATTGATTTCTTGATGATGTCTCAAATATAGATGATGCAATATGCCAATATACATTACATAATGACATTTAATAATCAACATACCTTATCACATCACAACACGCATACATTCACACTAATATAGTTCCATACATTAAGTAGCATCTCAATACCATTTATTTATCACACTAACAATATCAATAAGAAACACTAGCATTACAAAGAGGCACCAAAGCATTTACACCATTAATCATTATCATTATTCATTAATTAGATCATTTTTATCACTTGAATTTTCATTAATAGTGGATAACGAGAACAAGCACTAGATACTGGTGAGTAGTATCAAACACTAGGGACGCAATAGTCTTGAATCACTAGATACCAATAGGTATCGAAACACTAGATACCTTTCGGTGCCAATACTAGCACTTGCAATCACTATCCCTTATAAACATGTATATCTATTCACTACTATGTGAAATTTATGCTCTCAATGAATCTTCAATTACTCAATAATATTACATTTAAAATAAATTCAACATAATCATCATTCATCTTGTAGCATATAACATTATCAATACTATTGCTCATGTTCATTTACATTCATCATAGTGTATGAAATATACATATATATACACGCTATAAGTCACTTGTATATATACATTTGAATAAGGTTCATTCATACATTTTAGTCACTTAGTCCATGTTTATTCATCTATTACATGTATTTTGTGGCATGTTATATCCTTATATATGTGTTTAAAGTGTTCTAAAAGGGTTCAAGAAGGCCTGGGTAAGTTTTGGTAACATTTCAGAGTTTATAAAGTCAAGTTTAGGCTAAAATAAGGGAGTGACCCAACTGGGATAAGGTTGTATTAATCAGGTTGATTATTTTATGGTTGGTTTAGAAAGCTTTGACCTGATTGGGTTAATTGATTGGCTCAGTTGAGTCGATTCAAGGCCCTAGTTCTTTAACATATAGTTTTTCTATTCTAACTTGCGTAGGGTTTTAGGCATAATAAACATGATTTATAGGAAACTTGATCTCCTATAAAGTTGTTCCCTTATATCTCTAGTTTCCATATCATTAAAAATAAGGCCATTTGAACTTCTAAAACTTGAGATATTCATAAAATAGTACAGCCTGCTCTAAACGACAGGGCATGCAGCAACTATGACTTAAGTTCAAGCTACATTATGAGGCCTTTAGAGGTAAAATTAGATTTGAGTTTCTTCTACAAAGTTTTAGATATGTCTTAGATTTAATCTCCAACTAAAATTACTTTATTTTGGCATCTATAGAGAAAATTATAGCCTTTACACTAAAACTGGTTCAAGTGAATCTTATGATAAATTTTCACTAAGTAATTATCTAGAAATCTAATCACCTTTTCAATATATTTCAACATCATACCTAGGATCTAACATCAATTATAGATAATTTACAATACATTCACCAACTTAACTCAATTTAAATACATGCCAAAAAAATATGAAACTCCCATACCTCAAAATTGGCTAACTAGCTCTTTTAGTGCTCCTCCTTTTCTTTCCCTTTGCTTTTGCTAATTTCTCTAACTAAAATACATCATCAATACACATCAATCTCTAATTCCATCCATAATTCCAGCTTATCATGTTTAGAATAAATAAATGATTAAAATTTGAGCCAAAGTTCCTTATCACCTACCTTGGTTTGCTTGTAATTTGCTAGCACTCCCCTTTCTCTTTGTTTAACTTATTATGGGATAGATTTTAGTGTTTTGAAGTGAAAATTTTGAAGTAATTTCTATGCTTTTTTTACTTGAATGACTGGCCATCTTTCCCTTTTTATATGGATGAAGTTTCATGCAATTTCTAGAGAGGACACATGATTTAATCTAATTGGCTCACTAGTCATCTTAATGTAAATTGCACTTTACTCCCTCTAATCAATTTTAATTCCCAATTGCATACAACATTAACTTAATTAAGATATTTTTCCACACTTCTTAAATGAGGATGCATACTTATCCCAAATTGATAATTTATGGAATTACCCTTCTCTTTTACATTAATACCGTTTATATCTTGAACTAATTTTTGACTTTATTAACCTTTAGTATTCACTTCATATTTACCCTAAATTTGTTCAAATGCTACTAGGGTATATATTAGTGCCTAACATAATTTTTTGTATTTTTCTATAAAATTCGTATAATCCTTTAAATTATATTTAAATTACATAATTCTCTTTAATTATATAAAATAATATTTATATAGAGTAACTGAATAAATTTTCCATAATTATTTTTTATCATAATATTTTGGTATCCATATTTTACTTAGTAGTATTTAATTACATTTTTTTTATATTTTTTTATATTTTTTAAACATTTAATAGTATCCATTTTTTTACTTGGAATTAAACATGCTAATTTCCAATAAATTTTAAATCTATTTTTTAATATTAGCTATTAATTTTTTGAACATGAATTTTGACTTGTATATTATGTTTGCTTTGTGATTTTTATTTTGAATCACTTTGTACATTTAAAATTAAATTAAATTTTGCCTAATTTTTTTAGTAATTGTATGCTATAAATTTTAATAATTAATTGAAAAATATTGATTAATCAAATTAAAAAAATTGAAATTGATAGACTGATTAACCGAATGTAATATACTGATTAATGATTAATAAATTTAAAAAATCAATATTAATTAACCAATTAATCGGTCCATGCTCGCTTCTACTAAATATACATAAATTTAGTAATACTTTGAAATTGAACAGTGACCAATATAATTTCAAATCCTCTTAATTATTTTTAAAAGAAAAAAGAATAATTAGGGATAATAGAGAATGAGAAAAATAATAAAAAAAGAAATAAGTGAGAAAATTAAAAAAAGGTAAGTGAAAATAGATAACAAATAAGAGAATAATTAGAGATAATAGGAAATGAAAAAAAAATAAGTGAGAAAAATAAAAAATAAGTGAAAAGAAAAGAAAGTAAAAAATACTTTGAAATTGTTTTCCAAATTTATAAATAATCACATTGCAAAAAAAAGGGAAAAAATAAAAGAATAATTAGAAATAATAGAGAATGAGAAAAATAAAAAAGAAATAAGTGAGAAAAATAAAAAAAGATAAGTGAAAATAGAAAACAAATAAGAGAATAATAAAATATAAAGGAAAAAAAAGGTTAGTGCAAAAAATGAAAAAGATAAGGGAAAATAAAAGAAAGTAAAAAATGTCACTATTGGGATTTGAAAGAGGGGAAACCTACTATTAAGTAAAACATTCATGCCTTTAAACCAAAGTGTATAAAGTTTTAGCTTTAACATGTATGTATGACGCATGCCAAAATGACGATGGATGAGTTTAAAATTGCTGCAGTCTACTGTAGTTTTATATGTACAGATTATAGCTCTGTTGGTTTAGAAATAAGTGGCATGAAATCGCAATCTATCACTAAAATTTTAATAAAAAATATTCTAAATTTTCAAATATTTTCTTTCACCCAATTTCTGATTTTTTTTTATAAAAAAAGACATTATTTATAAAATTGTTCCCATAATCTCTGATATACATATTTTTTTCCAATAAATTAAACCAATGGACATGATTAGATGTGTCACTATTTGATCTAAAGTTATCAAAATTTCTCATTTTATTTCTTATAATTTAATTTTTTAAATAAATTATAACATTATTAATAAATTTTCTCCCTATTGAAAATACATAATTGACATCATATATATCCCATCATATTGATCAGTTTAACTTGTTTATTGTCCCGAACTTTTATAATCAATAAAACTTGATCAAACATGTCATTATTTCAATTTGAACATCTTAAATAGATTTATTTTCAGTTCGAATTCAATTATCTGGATTGTCTTAAATAATACTATTTATAACTCGAAAAATACTGTTCATGTTATAGGTGGCATTGTTCATTTTGAGAAGCACTATTTACTATATGAAATGTACTATTCACAACTCATAATTTTTGAAATATTACACTCTATTCCATGTTTAATATGCTGTAGTTTGATGAGAAAAAAAAATTTAAGACTACAACTAAGTAGCAACATGATGTAAGGTGGTGGATGAACGACATATTAGGGAATGTCTAGTGAAGAAAAATTACAAAAGAAAATATACAAAAAAAATATAAATAGTGAAATAATACACTGTATATTACTTAATTATTTCACTTTTTATTTTTTTTTCTTTTTTTCAGTTCAAAATTTAAATAATTATATTTTTTTCAATTAAATTTAAGTTTTATATAAAGATTGCGATAAGAATATTAATAAAATGGGGGGGAGGGGGTATATATAAAATTAATTAAAATAAATATGACAAAATAAAATTTCATTAAAAAATCATATTACGGATTTAGATTGAGTTGAATTTCAAATTTTTTCAACTTTTAGATTAAATTCAACTCTAAAATTTTTGAATTATTTGGAATTTTTTTGAATTGGAATCATTATTTTCATGCAGGTATGGATCAAATTTTAAAATCTGATAAAAAAATAATCAGGTCTGATATTTCTTCATACATAATGAACCAACAGACCTCCAAGAGGGTTGCTAAGGTTTGAACCTTGTCACTTTGCCAGAAACTTGGTATTTTTATATGAATTAAATTGTTTGACGGCTCCAATAATTATTTCAGTTGCCTTTTCAGTCTCGTCAGTAGGGCAGTACCACGTTGAGAGGTGGGGCCACTGCCCTCCTAATTTTCTATAAAAGAAAAAATTTTACTTGTGATTAAATATAAAATTTTGTTTCATCCTCTAAAACCAAACATAATAAGTGTTTTATCCCATGGATTTGAGCTCCTTCCAATTTTGCCTTCCTCTAGAAAATTTAAAACTAAATTAAATTAATTTAAAATTGATCCATTTTATTTTTCAATCCAATTCAACTCAATTCAATACTCATTGGATCAATTCAAAACTGACTCATTTCGTTTTAAAGCCAACCCAACCTAAATCGATGAGGGAGCAGGTGGTCCTCAACCGAGTTTTATTATGCCTCTTTCAAAAGAAGACTTCCTACTTCGATAAAACTCAATTCCTTTCTGGAATAGGAAGTTCTAAGGCACTGAAACTTTTTCTTTTCAGGCTATATAAGGAAGACATAGCACCAAAACTTGAGAGCGGTTAGTTAGATGTAGAGTAGGTTTAAAATTATGAAATTTTACTTAGTTTTTGCCCTAGTTTTAGTTTTCTTAATTGTACAGTAATTTTTAGTTTAGCTTTCTTGTTTATTTTTTTTGAGATTTCAATTCTCTTAAAGATTCAAGCTTTCTACTGCTGTGCTGAGAAGTCATCAAGAGCAAGTTTGAAGTTTTATGAATATTGTATCTCTTTATGTTAATTTTTATTTTATTTTAATCATGTTCGGTAAGTAATTCTTTACTTTTGCTAAGGGAAACTTGAACATTTATTCTTTTATTATAATGACTTTGATTTGAGTTTAATTTTTAATACAAGTTTGTTATTTCTTAATTATGGTGCTAAATCTTATCTTTGGTTTTGGTTGGATTGATGCTTGACGTACTAAGAGATGGTTAATTGTTAATTCAGTCTTTGATCAATGATTTGCATGTTCTTAGGTTATTCTACTTATGTCAATGTAATTGTTGCATTCTGAGAATTGAGGCAGTGATTTGTTGTTCGTTCATAAGTTGATTTAAAATTAAGAATACTGAATTGAGAATGGGCTAGAGTTAGATCTCTCTCTCGAGAGAGAGGGTTTAATGAAGATTTAGGAGTTTAAAATCGGATCATTATGCTAAGTATTAAATTGTTCCTAAATAGAGGATTTAATACTTAGAATGATATTTTGAATAAGATATATGTTTTTATTTAACTGATTTTCTATAATCACTTGTGTTTTTTTTTTTGATTGAGTCATTGTAATGAAAGTTGAGGTGGATAGTTCCTAAAAAAAAAGTGTTTTAATTTATGTTAATCTGGTTTTAGTTTTTGTTTTGCTTTATTGTCCATTTAGTTTATTTATTGCTTTCAATTCAAAAAAACTTAGAAAATAATCTCAGATTAAATCAATTTAATAATAGATATTTTGCTTAGCAATCCATATTTTCTTGGATTCGATATTTGGGGTCTTAATTATATTTTCCTCTATTACTAGCCGATCTAGTATACTTGCTAGATCTCGATCAGTGGCCAATGATTTGTTGTGACTGTGAGATAGGTAAAAATTTGGTTCTGGAAGGGCTCACGGTGGTTACCAATTGTTTGTGACCATGAGGTCCATTCTCTCCTAAAAATCCCAAAGGCAGATTTTCAAGTTCAACTTGTATGCTATTTTAGACTTAGTAAATGATATTTGCAGGCCAAGTGGTCTTCTACAAAGTTCTTCCACTATGTCTCTAGTTTTCAAAACATAAAAAAACACTCCATTTGGACATATAATATTGAGATATCACTAAAACAATATAGACTGCTCTAGATGTCAGGACAACCAAGGTCTTTCAAGTTCAATTTCAAACACTTTAGGGACAAATTTAGGTTTTAGTTCTTCTACAAAGTTATAAATCTACGTCTTATCTTTCATTTCCAATTGGAATCACCTCACTTAGATGTCTAAAGAAGGATTTCTACCCTTTACATTAAAACTGGTTCCTGTGATTCTTAAAGCAGATTTCACTAGTTCACTTTTTCAATCACTAAACACTATTATCTTGCATCACAACATTACTACTCTTATCTAACATCTATTATATATCATCCATAACACATTTATCAACTTGATTCAATTATTGAACACATGACCAAAGAGTAAAAGTTGCATACCTTTTTATGCAATAAATGCACTTCTTTTAATCTCTCTCAACTCCTTTCTCTTTCTTCTTGCTTCTTTCCTATTCTACATAAACTAAATCATGAATTTAAACATCTATTACTTCACAAATATCAATCTTGGACATGTGACACAAAAGGAAAAAAAAGAGAGAGATTAGGTACTTTGAAATTGTCCAACTATAAAATTTTCTCTCTCCTTTCAATTTGTATGGCTAAATTAGGAGATTGATTAGAAGTAAAATGACTTGCTTTTAGGAAGAAATAGGGATTTTATCCCCCTAGGGTGGTTGGCCATCACATGGTCTACTTTTCCTAGTTCATTCTTCCTTTCTCTTGGATTCTTTAGAGAATTCTAAGTGGCTCCACCTCATAGGTGATGCCATGTGAAATGTCTACTATTTAGTGTGTATTTTCTTTTATTTAAGTAGCTAAGTATGTAATATTATGTGTATTTTATGTGTTTATGTTTAATTTATGTATTTATTTGTGTTATAGGTCAAAGTTGGTGCAAATGTGAAGTGATTTAAGGAAATGGTGAAGGATTTGGATGAATTTCACGAGTCGTGAAGTAGCTCACGACTCGAAAAGAATGGCACGAGATGTGAAGGTGTTCACGAGTAACACAGAGGTGACATGCTCACGAGTCGTGAAGACATTCATGACTCGGCAGGCAAGACAATACCCATTCACGAGTCGGACAAAAGTTCACAAGTGAGGAAGGCCTGATGTAGTTCACGACTCGTGAAGGCATTCACGAGTTGAACAAGGCACCTATTTTCAAATGATGCCACCTTTCTACATATGATCTCTCAGCCAACCATCAAGACTTTTCAGGTCAGCTTTTCATGATTGATAACTATTCTGAAGGGATATATCTATAGAGTTAATCTCTATAAATATGGGAGAAAAGCTCTGAAGAAAGGGATCAAAGAAAATTTCATTTTTTTTTACTTAGAACATTTTAGTTATTTTTGGACAACACTTTTTACTTAGTTTTTAGATGATGACCAAAGAGCAAAGTCAAAGAAATAAGAGATATATCGGAAGGTCTAAATAGAAAGTATACCCTGAGGAGTGATGATGTTCTTTTCTCTTATTCATTTTTATTTCAAATGTGTATTTGGCTAAGTTTTTTTGGTACATTATAACTATATAGTTCAATTTGTTTTATTTTAGAATGTTTATTCTATTTATCTATGAAGTATGATTTAAATTTATTTGGGTGCATTGATTTGCTCATTATGCTTGATCACCATAATTAGCATGTTAGTCATTTTATTCACAATGAGAATTGAAATTCTTTGATGGAAAAACAAATAAATTTACTTGAAGCATTGAATTTACTTAGAAATAAGGAATTCACTTTAAGGGGTTAAAGAATTGGTATAGAACTTCATAATTTTTATTTATCTCTATAATGTCATGAGAATGCTTATAGACTCTAAATAAAAACACCTTTAATGACAATGAGAATTGCTTTAAAGAAACTTGGCTAAATTCTCCAATCATATCATTCATACAATTGTCTAAAATGATTCTTAAATGAAACCATTTCTCTTAGTTATAATGTATGTTCATAACATCATTTAAGTCATCTATTATCCAAAATTAACTTAATATATTTTAAATAGTTTAGTCTTTAAATTAAATGTATGATTCTTATTTTATTTGATACCTATTCATCTACTTATTGTTATTTCAATACAAAATTTATTTCGTTCCCTTTGGAACGATACCCTACTCATCCTATATGCAGTCTAGTGAGACTGAAGGTTCAATTAAATTTCCATCAGATTTTGGCGCTGTTGCCGGGGAACGGCTTAAATGAATTTTTATTGATTGATACAAAAGAGTAGATGTTTTAGGATTGTATGATATAAATTAGTTATTTTGATGTATGGATTTTTATATTGTGTTTTTTGTATTCTTTATAATAGTATTATGGTGAATTTTCTTTCTTTTTAAGGCATATTCCTTGCCAACAGCAGATCCAAAAGGGAGCAAAAAGAAACAGTTAAATACAAAGAAGCATTTTTAAACCAGGTTATATTTTGATAAAAATGGTTTTAAAAGGGATAAGATAAAATTTAAACTCTTAATTTCCTATCCTTATTTTCAAGGAATTCAATAAGGACTTAAACTTTGGAGGCACATGACTCTTGCAATATCCATTGTGAACCTGGATCTTCAAAAGATGGCAATGAGCAGAATGTTAAAGGTTGATGTAAGTACTTCATTTCCCACATTTCTCTCCTCAAATCATCCATTTGTGCTCTCAACAAAACCATTTCATTATCTTGTAGAGAACTATGCATCATTTGAAAGTTCATCATAATATTCTTGCAAAGAATAACACCAAATCAAAAACAAAGAAAAATAAAATAAAATCTCAAACTATGCTCAAAGAAAGATATAAAATAAATAACACCGTTATCCCTGACAACAGTGCCAAAAACTTGTTGCGACCCTAGCAAGTGCACAAGATTGACAAGTAATAAAGTGTGGTATAGTTAGGACCCGCAAATATCGAACCCATGGATTAAGGGCTGTTTGAAGCCAGATATCTAGAGTTGAGCGAGGTAATCTGAGATAAATTTTCAAGTTTTTGATTGAGAGAGTGTCCTAAATCTAATTAACAAAATAAATAAATATAGAAGATAAGCTAATTAAACTAAAGATTAAAACATTAGTTAAAATGTTGCTCAAGTTCACTCATTCACCCTATACCCAATGTGAATTAATTTTACCTAAAAGCATACATGAATGAATTCGGGATAACCCTCTCAACCCAAGCATCCCATTCCGGAGCTAGCTATTCTAGTTACTAAACTTCCCATTCCGGAGCCAACCCAACAACTAGCTTATGCACGGGTCTAACATCCTAAGTTTGGTTTGATTTCCAATTTCAAAGCCAAACAACCCAAATCTCATCTATTTCACTCCACACTCTAATCCTAAAATCACAATTATTGCACATTTAGAATCCCATTTCAGAGCCGTCTAAAACAATACAGCATTCATGATAGAAAAATCGAACAAAATCATTCATAGAATCTAATCCACTAGGCTCAATACCCATCCAAGACATATGATAAAAACCATTCATCCATGCATGGAAAATAATTTAATAGATTGAAAAACCATGAGATATAAATAAGTAATTGTGAAATAGACCATTCATTCATGTAAAAATCAAATTAAGTTCAAGATCCACATTGTGGGTTAGGGATTCAAAGTTCCCCAAGCAACAAAACTACAAATTAAACATAAATAAAGTAAAAAGAGGAAGGAAAGAGGAAACCCATAAAGCCATTTATAGCTTGTGGAGCTCCAATCTGAATCCAAGCATCCTCCCCCAAAGCTCTAAGAAAAATGAAGAACATAACTTAAAGTGAATGCAGAAAATTGAATGTAACCCTAACTTACATTGGAAAATAAATCTAATCTAAGGTTTACATTGAATTAAATCTAACATACAACATTAAATAAAGGAAAAACATAAGAAAATTGGAGGAAAAAGCCCTAGATCTAAGTGTGTCGGCTTTGCTCAAATCTCCCCCCTTTCACTGCCAAAAAACATGCAATTTTTATAGATTTGCAGATGGCCACAGCTGAGACAAAAGTGTCCCAGCCATGCCCAGATAGTTTAGGCCTGGCTGGGATAAAAGTGTCTCAGTCGTGCACACTTTCTGGACTAAAAAAACTTGAATTCTACTTTGGCCACGCCCAGAATAAATGGTCTCGACCGCTGCCCCTAAGTGAAGAAAAACTATTCCTATAAATTTATTAGTTTATGAATATTTCACTATTGGATCGAGCTTAAATTTTAACCATAGCTTTGTAACATATTGGTTTACATTTTCAACGGTGGAGATTGGATTTTGATGTCTACAAATTATTCCAAAAAATGAAATATTGCAAATTGGGGATTATTCAATAGGCACGGATAGGACCATTTTATCTCAGCCGTGCTATTGCCTATTTTTCTGTACATGAGTCCAAATTACCCCATTAAACACACCAAAACATTGTAAATATCAATATAATTTCATTTGGCATAAAAGAGAAAGTTATTACACAAAACACTAAAAATCATGTAAAATAAAATATAGATATAAATGAAAATATATTGAAATTAAATAATAAAATTGGAGTTTTCACATATCACTTAATTGAAACATGTAAATCCATGAAACATAACACACAAATACATTAATTTTAACAGCAATAAATATGATCATGCATGATTAATTCTTGATTGAGAAAAAATGGTTGAAGAACCTAGAATATTATCCTTGGGAGATATTCTAACTTTGAAATTCTTAAAGTTCAAATCTCCACTTTGATTGTGGTTTTTGTACTCTAGAAAAGTAAATGTTTTTCATGTGTATGTTTGTTTGGATCAAAATAATGTTAGAGTTTTTCTTATTACAAAGAGAAGAATTAGTTTCCTCTTCTCTTGGAAGTTTCTCCTTCCAATAGTGATTTCCCCCTCTTGAAACCCTATTTTTTTATCTTTTATACCTAGAGAAGAGTTGGAATTAAATTTAAACTCTAACTCTCCAAATTTGGTGCGATTATTCCCTTAAAATTTACATTGATTCCATAGAAAAATTATCTTCCTATTTTCAAAAAAACAAAATGTAGGAAATTTAGAAATTTAGCCATGGACAGTTATCTTTCGTGATGGACGACCGTTTATCAGGCAAAAAATTTAGAATTCACAAAACTACTACTGATCTAACCTAAACAGGAGGGAGATGGCCATAGACAACCATTCCTCACATGACAGATGACTATTTGTCACCACTAAAGGTTAAAATCATTATTTTTAATGCTCTTTTGTTAAAACCTTTCAAAAACACTTGACAAACCATAAAATTTTGAGAAAAATTTGAGAAATCCACATTGGATTTTCAAAGTCTGCACTTTTCATCATAAATATACTATTTTCTCATCATGGGGTAACTCTGATCTAGGCTATATTGGGTCATGGTGTCTATAACCATAATTAGTTGTATTACTATTTCATTTTAAAGTGAACAAAATTACTATTTCTTTTTAAAATTAATTATAATGTCATTAAAAATTTTTTCTATTTAAAATATATAATTAATTGAGGGAATCCAACACACATATGACTCTAGATATGGAAATGGATCTATATCAATATGATAATTATCTTGATATGAAAGTGGATCCAAATGAATATGGTAATTATCCTAATATGGAAGTGATCCACATTAGAAAGAAAATAAAACATATATGGAAAGAGATCCATATCAATCCTTAGTTAGGGAAATTTCTAATTTGGAAAAAGGAATGTTAATTCCTTTAAAGAATTACTTCCTATTTTAGAGCATATGGTTTTATAAATAGGGCTAAGAAATTCTGTATTGAGCACTAAAATTTGTACATGTAACAAAACTTTGTAAAATTTTCCCCTCACCATTTTTCTCTCTAAAAGACTTTCATTTTATAGATTCGTGCTTATGTCCCGCATTCGTTCTTGTGGAAAAAGCTAGCAAGTGATGTAAAATGAGATATTACATTTATGCTTTTGGCACTTATATTTCTATGTTATAAGAGGTAACTATGGTTCCCTCATTTTTACGAATATATATCATGTTATTTATCAAACATTAGTATTGGAGCCTTTCTTTTTACATTTTAGCATATGTTATATTTGATCTCTAATTTATGTGTAAATTGGTATATAAAAATAGGCTTCATGAACACCAAATAATTATTATTTTCTATATTCTTGATATATTTTTATATTTGTTGCGTTTATGTGTACACCAAAAATAGGGTAGAAAGTCCATAATGCTAAATTGGAAGTTGATATTTTTAAATTTTGACCACACTATCGAATTTGTAGACCCTAAAAATCCCCTACTGATTGAAATACGATTGCCAAAAAATGCCTTTAGGGCGGCATGTGGCATGCATATGCCACTTACGCTGGGCATGTGCCCTACATATGCCTACCTATTGTGTAAGAGTGAAACGTCACACTAACACATAGACCAATGGAGGCAAGACAAGTAGACAACTATAGTGGTGCCACATGTCAACACAATGTTAGAATAAAGTGTCATTCCAACACATGGATGAATGAGGGAGAGATACGTGGACCATTATGGTGGTGCCATATGTCATCACCTGTTAGAATGATGTGTCACTCTAATACATGCACCACTGAGGGTGGCACACTAACGTGGTGCCATGTGTTACACATACGTGTCATATATTGACACGTGGCCCATTCAAGGTCTGTTATGTGGCTGATTGTGGCCATGCCATGTGGCATGTGTGGTTTCACCTAAGTGCTATACGTGCACTACCTGAACTAATAAGTAAGTGCCATGTGTCAGACAGAGGTATGAAATGGTGACACATAGCCTTATGAGGTCTCGACACTTGGTAGTAGCCCTCAGTCAGAGCATGTTTGTTTATATCATGCACGGATGCATAAGTTATACCCTCGTAGACTCCTGAGGGCTCCTCCGACCACCAAATCAACTCAAATTTCTTTAAATGATTTTTATAATTTTTTGGTCATTTTTGAAAATTTATTAAGGACTAGAAAAATATTTTTGGATTTTTTCCAAATAAAATTATTTAAAAAAATTGCAGAAAATGTGTTTTCTACCTTATTAGGGTACATTCAGTAAAGTTGTAGATTTTTAATTTTTTATTTTCTAAAATCCAAAAACTATATTAAGTTTTTATTATCTATTTTTTTAAAAAGCTATTTTACATATTTAAAAAATATATCATACTTTTTTAATTACTCATATTTATATTTTTAATTATTCATTTATATTATGATAATGATTTTGGTAGTAGCAATGATAGAGGTGAGAGTGGTAGAAGCGGTAGTGTGGTGGTAGCAATGGTGGTAGGGGTGATGGCAATGGCGATAGTGTAGTGGTGGCAGTGGTAGTAGTGTGGTGGTAGTTATAATTTGGTTGTTGTAGTAACGACAACGATAGTGGTAGTGGTTGTGAGGATAGTGATGGTGGTGGTGGCAGCAGTGGTGGTGTTTTGATAGTAGTGGCAGTGGCGACAATAACAACAATTATGGTAGTGGTGGCAGCGATGATGATGGTGGTGGTAATGGCGATAATAGTGGTGGCAGTGATAGCGGCGACAATAGCAATGGCAATAGCGATAGTCTGATGGTAGCGGTGGCAGCAGTGGCAACAATATAATAGTTTAGGGTTGGCAGATGTACTTTGATGGAGTTGTGAATAACAAAGGAGAAAGAGTGGGAGTCATTTAATAACCCAAAAAGGAGAAAAGTTACCTTTAGCCAAGAAACTAAAGTACAAAGCTACAAACAATGAGGTAGAGTATTCCTCTTTGGTAGTTTATCAAGTGAGAAAAGTTACCTTTGGGTTAGAATCCTTGCTAGTCGTAGAGGCAAAATATGGAGAAATATTTAGAGATTCCTCTTTGGTAGTTTATCAAGTGGGAGGTGAATGGTCAGAAAAGAAAAAATTGTTGTTGCCTTACATTAAGTGCTTGAAGGCTTTAAGCAGTCAATTCTAAGTCTACACATTTGGGTACTTGCCTTTGGCACCTTGGTATCAATGTGGGATAATCCAAAGGGATTAAGTAAGAAGCCAATTTTAGTTTCTAGGTCCGACAAGTTATACTTCAAAGCTACATAAGTAACGGACATTGAGGTAGATGATGGAAAACCCTAGTATTATGACATTTAAAATTACTTAAACAGATCAATATTTTAAGAAGAGGTGATACGCAAGCTGTTAACTCAATTTATTACTATAGGTAGAGTGCTTTATAGGAGGCAATGTGATGTTATCCAACTATGATGGTTAAATACGAATGAGGCTAAGAAGGTCATAGAAGAGGTACATGCAGGAGTATGTGGATCTTATATGAATGAATTAGCCTTAGCAAAGAAGATTATGTGCCAAGGTTCTTCTGGCTTATGATGGATACTGATTGTTCTAAGTACATTAAGGATTGTCAGTTGTATTAACAATATGTTGACTTAAGACACTTTCCAGTCTCTGAGTTGTGTAACCTTACATCGCCTTAGCCGTTCACCGCATGGGGCTTATACATCATGGGTATGAATCAGTTGCTAGCCTCGAATTGGCACATATTCATTATAGTTGCCATTAACTATTTCAAAAAGTGGGTAGAAGCAGAATCGTTCAAAAAGGTTGATGCTAGGGACATGGCTAAGTTTATTGAAAGAATCTAATATGCAGATATTGTTTACCACACCACATATTCTGTTAGATAATGGATTGCAGTTCTCTAGAAAAACTAAGCAGATGTTTGGGAAATATAGGGTTCAACATAACAAGTCTTCTCTTTATTGACCTCAAGCCAATGGGATAATTGAAGTAGCCAACAAGAATGTTAAAAGGATTTTAGCTAAGATGGTTTGAACCTATAAAGATTGATCGATAACCTACCTTTTGTATTATAGGGTTATAGAACTACAATCAAAACTTTAATAGAAGCTACCCCATTCTCTTTATTTTATGGGACATAAGCTGTGTTGCCAATCGAAATTGAGCATAAACATTTAAGGGTTTAATATTCCAGATGGGGATAGGATGCAAGCTTTTTACCATGACTAGATTTATCAAAAGAAGTTAGCTCGCTCATTTGGGAAAAAGGTCAAGAAACATCTCTTAGAGAAGCGAGACCTAGTGTTCAAATAGATGAGACCTGAGATTCTAGACATTTGAGGCAAGTTTAGACCTACTTGGGAGGGACTTTTTATGCTAAAAAAGTTGTTTTCTAAAGGGGTTGCCATTTTGAATCAAAGTGATGGCAAAGAGTTCAAGGAGTTAGTAAATGGTGACAAATTGAAGAGGTTACATGTCTAAGACTCAAAAGAGAATAAAAGCCCTGTAGGTCAAAAATTAAAAAGATTGTGGCCCAGTTAAAATCGGGCACCCCATTAGGTCAAAAATGAACAAAAGGCATCTTAAGAGGGTTAATTGATCATAGGAGTCCTGATGTTTTTAAGTGACACATGTTCAGCAAGTTCATTAAATCATCAAGTAATAAAGTGGGGTATAGTTAGGACCCACGAATATTGTACCTAAGGGATTGAGAATTCAAGTAGTGAAAATCAATTGTATGCTAAAGAGTCCCCAATATTTTTATGTGTGTATAACCTATCAATTAAATTGTATTCAAAAAGAATAATGATGAAATTAACTTTGTAGTAATCTTCTATGGAATAAGCAAGTATAAAATGAACAAGTATAAAATTCAATGATATAATAGAGTTGTATGGGTTCACTAATCCTCCCCATATCAAATGTGAACTCAATTAATCTGAAGATACATATAAATGAATTCGGGATAACTCCCTAAACCCAAGCATCCCATTTCGAACCAAGCTACTCTAATTTAAAGGCAACATATTCTAGAGCAGGCCCTACAATTAGCCTAAGCACAGGTTTAAAATCCTATGCCTAGGTTGCTTTCCCATTCCGGAGCCAAATAACACAAAACTCATTTATTTCACTCCACACTCTAATCCTAAAATCATATATACTATATATTAAAAGTGTCATTCCGAAGCAATCTAAATACACATCAATCATGATAAAAGAAAAAAGAGAAACATTTATAGGAATTTACTATCCAACCATGAAATCCAATATTTATAAGTGATAAAGCATTCATCAAAAACTGAAAATCAGCTCAAGATAATGAAAACTAATGAAAGAACACATGAATCAATAGTGAAATTGTTAGAGAGTATGCCCTAGAGCCCATGTAATAGGGATGTTTTTCATATGTATGAAATTTATATTCTTAATAAAAGGCATCATTCATTTATTAATGCTGTGTTTGAATACATGAGTTTGTAAATCTTAAATTAATAAATGAAGTCCTAGATATTATAAACACAGTGCAAAGGCAATCATGAAGGTGTTCATGATGTGAGATGTCTATTGCATGCAAATGTGTTAATATCTAAATATCCCTAGTCATAGAATTAACAAGATAGGACATTGTTAATTCGGACAGACTAGCACATGTTATGCTTCTTGAATGGTTCAAGCAATGGTTCTCATAATTGTGATTATGGATGATAATCAAAGCTAACATGTGGATGCTTGTTAGAGGAACCAGTTCATTGGAGACCTGCAAAGAGTATCCTCATATGGATATTAAATCTATGTCAGTGAGGAATCTCTTCATAGCAGTTGTGCAAGTATCCTTAGACTTGAGATCACCAAAGTTATCTTAAGTAGCAAGTGGTATACTATAGTTAGGAGATTGGGTATGTCATGACCTACTTGAAGATAGTTGAGTGATTGACAAAGGATTCACCATCCCAGATTTAACAAGGGAAGTTATCTCACATGATTCTATAATTACCTTGTTCAGTGAATCTCTGGCCAGAGTAATATGCTGAGATGGATGGAGATCCATGAAGGGCATTTTAGGAACAATGGTTAAATTAATAGAACATACATAATTAGATTTATATGAGTTGACAGAAATCCATACTCAGAATCTAATTGAGATAAGAGTGGTGAAAGGAGTAATTGCACGGTAACTGTTTCTATGGAAGGGTACAGTCAAACCACATGACTTTCCTGACATTTGGGTAGTCATGATGCCTAGCTAGAGGCCAATCATGACTTGTATAATGATGTATCAAAATATCAATAGAGATTGATAAAATGATTTAAAGGAGTTTAAATCATGTGAGTTTTGAATAGAACTCACAATTACATATTATACTGCCAACATGGACAGGAACCCAATAGGTCACACACATATAGAGAAAAGGGTAAAATGGTAAAATGACAAGGATAATAATATTTGATATTATTATAAAGGTAGAGAGGAGAATATGATAATAATTAATTAAAGAGTTTAATTAATTATGATCAAATAAAATTGTCCGCGGAACTTTTGAGAAATGTTCTGTAAATTGGACCGAAATGAAATAATGTATTTCATGATTAATTATTATTATCTTATAAGTGTTATAAGACTACTATAAGTGTTATAGGACTGATATAATAATTAATAGGACCATTGGAGAAATTATAAAGGGCCAAAGGAATGAAGAAGTTGGAGGAAGCCCTTCAGAAGAGGGCTACACGCCAACTCCATACAGAAGCACTTAGAGGGCTTTTTCTTCGACCAAATTAATTTATATATGTTACATAAGTGTTATGGAACTCACATATTTAATTTGGTTGGATTTGGAATCCATTTGGGTATTTAAATCCAATTAGATGAACAAAGGGCCTAGTTTGTGGATTTTGTGCATGGTCTTTTATGAAAAGATTTAATTTGGATTTAATTAAGCCCAAATGATTATAATTAATTCCAGAGGCCCAATTAATAATTCTCCAGTGATTTTAAAGAGCCCAATCTCAATAAGGAGTTGGAATTTTAACCTAACTATAAAAGGCCAACTAATGAGAATTAGGGTTAAGTGATTAAAACAAAAGGAAAGTCTTTTTCTCTTAATTCTCTCTCCCTTTTGCGCCACTTCCATTGCTAGCCTCTTGGATTTCGGCCAGCCCTAGTTGAACACCAATTTGTTGGTTCAATTTACCCCTCTCTAGTGTGGATTACTCATTGGAGGTGTTCGATTTTGGACACTATGGTTTGCGACAACCCGGTGCGAAGTAAAATCAACTGTTCAACAAAAATCAAAGGTGATTTTTCTTATTCTCATATAGTTATATTGTGTATTCATGGCAAGATCAGATCTTATGGTTAAAAAAATTTTAAAATTCCGCTCATGTATGTGATGCATGTAACCATCAAATTCCAACATGGTATCAGAGCCACGGTTTTGCCATGGATATACAATTCTATATTTTTTCTGCGGAATAAGTTTTGTTTTGTTTTGAGTTATTTATTTCATGAACTTTAAAATATTAGATTTGATTGTTCATGAATGAGAAATATTGATTTCTGGTTGTATGTGTGATCAAATAAATTTGGTGGAAACAAAAATGAAATTTTTGAAGCATTATGATTTGGGTTTGGCGTGAAACCCTAGGTAATGTAGGGGCTGTTCTAATTTAATTTCTTATGGATCCATTTAAAAATAATTTAGATGATATTTTATGTGTTTAATATGTGATATTAAGCTGTAGGATCGAACGAAATTAAAATCGAACAAGTTTTGCATGAAAACTAGTTTTGTCGAAAAGGTCGATAAATTGGTGTTCTTCGTGTGTTCTTGATGTGTTCTTGGTTAGAACGACTTTTGATCTTCTAAATCTGATATATATGATATATTAAAGTGTTTTTAATTAATTGGATTAATTAAAATGGGCCTTAAATTAATTTGATTAATTTTAATTCATTAAAACCACTTAATGGGCTTAATTATGTTTACGGACTTGGTTTAAATTAGTAAATGACTTGGTAGGCCCAAGGAGCTGATTTAAATTAATTATTATAAACATTAATTAAGTTTATTATTGGGTTTTAAGGGCTGGAGTGGGCTTGGCTCATTCCAAAAATCCCAAATGGTCCAAATGACACAAAACTAGTTTGTGTGTGAACACACTTAGGGTTTTTCTTCTGTGGGTTTCGGCCTACACTTGTTTTAAGCCCAAAATTGATTCTTTTAATTATTTAATATGATTAATTAATTAAATAATCAATTTATAATTAATTAATAATCAATTTGATTGATTATTAAGGCAAGAACACATTCATGCAAAAAGGTTTCCTAAAATGAAAGTTTCCAAAATGGAAAAGTTTCCTAATTTGATCACATCATTAAAATAACTCAAAATATAGTTTCAAAGGTTGAAACAAAGTTAGTAATCCATTTCTTTATGCATTAGAAAGGCATATAAGGGTGTATGATTGGCATGATGGATAGTTATGGACAAAGTCCAATGTGATTGAGCATTATGCATGTTTTGGCCCAATGAGGACTTTCATGTCTCGGCCACTTGTTTTTGGTTTGTATTTCATTTCAAATTGTAATATGTAATTAGATTACTTAGATTAGAATTAGAAATAGAGATGGAGACCAATATCAAGGAGCAAGATGGGCCGGATGGTGATCCAACAAGCTTGAAGATAATGTAATTATTTTCTTGTTTGAATCATGCATACTACCTAGGTGTGACCTTTTGATTTCCCTCTTGGCTCGGGGAAATCAATGTAGTGAAGTCCATAACTATACCATATTTGTATGCTTATATTTATATGATAGATATAGGATGCATACCAATGTATGCCAACCATGTATGATGAGACTTAATTAACCAAGTCAAGGCTAATGGTTCTAGATGCACGATTAGGGAATGCATATATGATATGCATGCATCAAGAGTTGATAACCTAATGATCCAATAGTTGTGTAGAGACACAATTGGTATAGAGATACCTACCTTTCAAGGGTATGGAATTTGGCTTGTTGACCACAGTCAAGGTCAAATTACATATCAAGGATTGGATATTGGCCCACTAAGAAAACCATCGGGTTTTCTCGGATTATATAGTGAGGGCTATTAATTCGCAATAAAATAGTGGGAGTAAATGGATTAATTAAAGACCTTATTAATGCATACATATATGAACATACTCTCATATCTTTTCTTTTTCACATCTAGGTCATCATCATGAGAACATCAAACATTAACATACGATCAATCTTGGATAACATGCTGGTTGGCAATAACTATTCTGACTGGATCAGGCAAGTGAGAATTATTCTCAGAGCTGAAAAGATCCACTATGTCTTGGATAAAGATCCACCACCACTTCCATCAGATGATGCCATTGATGAGATCAAAGGCATTTATCGAAAATACATGGAGGATAGTGAAACAGCAGCATGTCTGATGCTGGGTGCTATGTCCTCGGAGCTTTAGAAGCAACATGAAATGATGGATGCTAGAACCATCATTTTGCATCTAGAGGAGCATTATTCTTCTCAGGCTAGAATTGAGCAATATGAGATTGCTCGAGCTCTATTTAGTTGCAAAATGGTGGAAGGCACTTCAGCTGCTGCTCATGCATTGAAGATGTATGGGTATATTGAGCATTTGAGTAGACTTGGCTATGTTATGGATAATGATCTTTACATAGATTTAATCTTGTACTCGTTGGCTCCAAGTTATGCACCTTTTGTGCTTAACTTCAACATGAACAAGATCCAAGTATCCATTCCTGAGTTAATCAACATGCTCAAGACAGCTGATGGATCATTTAAGAAAGATCCAAAAAGTGTCATAGTTGTCACTTCTACTAAAGGCAAGAAGTAGAAGAAGAAGAAGATAACCAAGGCGCAGCCAAAGAATGGTGGGATCTCAAAGAAGAAGGTTGCCAAGAAAGAGAATCCCAAAGGAACTTGCTTCCATTGTGGAAAAGATGGTCATTGGAAGCGTAACTGCAAGGCCTATCTAGATTCTCTTAAGGAGAAGAAGCAAGCTTTTGCATCTACTTCAGGTATTCATATGATTGAAATTAATACTTATTCTATTGCTTCAAAACAATCTTGGGTATTAGATACCGGATGTGGATCTCATTTATGTAATGATCTACAGGGGCTTAGAAGCTTTAGAAGAGTTGGAAAGGCAGAGATATGTTTGCAGTCAGCTACTGGACAGAACATCTCTACAACAGTTGTGGGGACTTACTATTTGCCTCTTCCTAGTGGATTAGTACTGGAATTAAATAATTGTTATTATGTTCCAGCCTTATCCAAAAGTATTATTTCTTTCAGTCGTTTGATTAACGATTATGATATTTCTTTAAAGGACAAATGTTGTTACATTTTTAAGAACAATATATTTTATGCAAAAGCTATCATTGAGAATGGTATATTTGTTCTTGATTTAATTAAAGAAGTACATAATGTGGATACCAAGAGAATGAAACATGATAATCTAAATACCCCATACTTATGGCATTGTCGTTTAGGCCACATAAATGAAAAACGCATGACCAAATTGCACAAGTCAGGTGATTTGGGATCATTTGATTATGAATCATTTGATACATGCAAATCTTGTTTATTAGGAAAAATGACAAAAGCTCCCTTTATTGGTAAAGGAGAACGAGCTAAAATGGTTTTGGACTTAATACATTTAGATGTATGTGGTCCAATGACTACACATGCTAGAGGAGGTTACTCCTACTTCATTACTTTCATAGACGATTATTCCAGGTTTGGATACATCTATCTAATGAAATATAAGTCTGAAGCATTTGAAAAGTTCAAAGAATTCAGAAATGAAGTAGAGAAACAACTTGGCAAAAGTATTAAAACACTTAGATCAGATTGAGGTGGAGAATACTTAAGTCAAGAGTTTCAGGATTATCTTAGAGATAATGGGATTTTATCTCAATGGACTCCTCCATATACACCACAACACAATGGTGTATCCGAAAGGAGGAATCGAACACTATTAGATATGGTTCGATCAATGATGAGCCGAGCGGACTTGCCTAAGTCCTTTTGGGGATATGCACTAGAAACTGCTGTTTATGTGTTAAATAGAGTTCCTAGTAAATCGGTTGATGTTACTACATATGAGATGCGGAATAACAAGAAACCCACGCTTTCTCATATGAAAGTATGGGGTTGTCCTGCTTATGTGAAGAGGACAATGTCAGACAAACTGGATGTTAAGTCTGACAAATGTTTATTTGTGGGATATCCAAAAGAAACGTTTGGATATTATTTCTATCATCCTTTAGAACAAAAGGTGTTTGTTTTAAGGCATGCTGTCTTCTTGGAAAGAGAATTTCTCCTACGAGAGGACAGTGGGAGTAAAATTGAGCTTGGTGAAGTTCAAGACCCATAAATAGAAGATGATCAATCGATTGAACCCGAAACTGAATTTCATAATGATGAAATCACAGTTGAACCTGATTATACACAAAATCCTAGAAGATCTACTAGGATGCATTCTATCCCTATGAGATATGGATTTCACATTGATTCGGATAGAGGCATAACTTTAGTAGAGGACAATGAGCCTACAAGCTATCAAGAAGTTTTGAACAGTTCAGAACGTGATTTATGGCTTAAGGCTATGCAGTCCGAAATGGACTCCATGTATGAGAATAAAGTATGGACTTTAACTCAACCACCTGAAGGGATAAAACCCATAGGGTGCAAATGGGTCTTCAAAAAGAAGACTGACATGGAAGGTAATATAGTTACCTATAAAGCTCGCTTAGTAGCAAAAGGTTATCGTCAAAAAGAAGGTATTGACTATGACGAAACTTTTTCTCCTGTAGCGATGCTTAAGTCTATAAGAATACTTTTAGCCATTGCAGTTCATTATGATTATGAGATTTGGCAGATGGATGTGAAGACAGCTTTCCTTGATGGAAATCTTACCGAGGATGTGTATATGACACAACCAAAAGGATTCACATTAGGAAATGGCGAAAAGGTATGCAAGCTTCAAAGATCCATTTATGGATTAAAGCAAGCCTCTAGGAGTTGGAACATACAATTCAATGAGACAATCAAAGAGTTTGGTTTCTCACAGAATGAAGATGAACCTTGTGTGTATAAAAGGGTCAGTGGGAGTGCAATTGTCTTCCTAGTTCTATATGTAGATGACATATTGATCATGGGAAATGACATATCTCTTCTCCAATCTGTTAAAATATGGTTATCCAAGCAATTCTCCATGAAAGACCTTGGAGAAGCATCCTATATTCTGGGAATAAGGATCTATAGAGATAGATCCAATAGGTTGCTAGGTCTTTCTCAGAGTACATATATAGATAAAGTATTGAAGAGGTTCAATATGGATCTCTCTAAGAAAGGGTTTATACCCATGGTGCATAGGAAACACCTTTCTAAGTCTATGTGTCCACAGACACTGGAGGATAGAGAGAGCATGAATAGAATACCATATGCATCTGCAATTGGTTCTATCATGTATGCTATGTTATGTACACGTCCAGATGTAGCATTTTCTTTGAGTGTCACAAGCAGATTCCAATCTAATTTTGGAGAGGAACATTGGGCAGCTGTCAAGAATATTCTTAAGTACTTGAGAAGGACTAAGGATATATTCTTGGTATATGGAGAGGGCAGTTTGGAAGTAAACGGGTATACAGATGCCAGCTTCCAATCTGACAAAGATGATTGTAAATCACAATCTGGTTATGTGTTCATAATGGGAGGAGGAGCAGTTAGTTGGAAAAGTTCCAAACAAGAAACAACTGCTGATTCCACGACAGAAGCTGAGTACATTGCTACTTCAGAAGTAGCCAAAGAAGCAGTCTGGATCAAAAAGTTCATAACCGAACTAGGAGTGGTGCCTAGCATTGTTGATCCGATTCCTTTATATTGTGACAACAATGGAGCCATTGCGCAAGCAAAGGAACCACGGTCTCATCAGCGATCCAAACATGTTCTCAGACGCTACCATCTCATAAGGGAAATAGTAGCTAGAAATGATGTGAAAATAGAAAGGGTTCCCACAGATGACAATGTGGCGGATCCCCTCACTAAAGCACTTTCCCAGACAAAGCATGATCACCATATAAATAGCATGGGTCTGAGACATATGAGTGATTGGCTCTAGTGCAAGTGGGAGATTGTTAGAGAGTATGCCCTAGAGCCCATGTAATAGGGATGTTTTTCATATGTATGAAATTTATATTCTTAATAAAAGGCATCATTCATTTATTAATGCTGTGTTTGAATACATGAGTTTGTAAATCTTAAATTAATAAATGAAGTCCTAGATATTATAAACACAGTGCAAAGGCAATCATGAAGGTGTTCATGATGTGAGATGTCAATCGCATGCAAATGTGTTAATATCTAAATATCCCTAGTCATAGAATTAACAAGATAGGACATTGTTAATTCGGACAGACTAGCACATGTTATGCTTCTTGAATGGTTCAAGCAATGGTTCTCATAATTGTGATTATGGATGATAATCAAAGCTAACATGTGGATGCTTGTTAGAGGAACAAGTTCATTGGAGACCTGCAAAGAGAATCTTCATATGGATATTAAATCTATGTCAGTGAGGAATCTCTTCATAGCAGTTGTGCAAGTATCCTTAGACTTGAGATCACCAAAGTTATCTTAAGTAGTAAGTGGTATACTTTGACTCCATAACTGATTACTTCCAACTGGGAGTGAACATAGTTAGGAGATTGGGTATGTCATGACCTACTTGAAGATAGTTGAGTGATTGACAAAGTATTCACCATCCTAGATTTAAGAAGGGAAGTTATCTCACATGATTCTATAATTACCTTGTTCAGTGAATCTCTGGCCAGAGTAATATGCCGAGATGGATGGAGATCCATGAAGGGCATTTTAGGAACAATGGTTAAATTAATAGAACATACATAATTAGATTTATATGAGTTGATAGAAATCCATACTCAGAATCTAATTGAGATAAGAGTGGTGAAAGGAGTAATTGCACGGTAACTGTTTCTATGGAAGGGTACAGTCAAACCACATGACTTTCCTGACATTTGGGTAGTCATGATGCCTAGCTAGAGGCCAATCATGACTTGTATAATGATGTATCAAAATATCAATAGAGATTGATAAAATGATTTAAAAGAGTTTAAATCATGTGAGTTTTGAATAGAACTCACAATTACATATTATACTGCCAACATGGATAGGAACCCAATAGGTCACACACATATAGAGAAAAGGGTAAAATGGTAAAATGACAAGGATAATAATATTTGATATTTTTATAAAGGTAGAGAGGAGAATATGATAATAATTAATTAAAGAGTTTAATTAATTATGATCAAATAAAATTGTCCGCGAAACTTTTGAGAAATGTTCTGTAAATTGGACCTAAATGAAATAATGTATTTCATGATTAATTATTATTATCTTATAAGTGTTATAAGACTACTATAGGTGTTATAGGACTGATATAATAATTAATAGGACCATTGGAGAAATTATAAAGGGCCAAAGGAATGAAGAAGTTGGAGGAAGCCCTCCAGAAGAGGGCTACACGCCAACTCCATACAGAAGGGCTTAGAGGGCTTTTTCTTGGACCAAATTAATTTATATATGTTACATAAGTGTTATGGAACTCACATATTTAATTTGGTTGGATTTGGAATCCATTTGGGTATTTAAATCCAATTAGATGCACAAAGGGCCTAGTTTGTGGATTTTGTGCATGGTCTTTTATGAAAAGATTTAATTTGGATTTAATTAAGCCCAAATGATTATAATTAATTCCAGAGGCCCAATTAATAATTCTCCATCAATTTTAAAGAGCCTAATCTCATTAAGGAGTTGGAATTTTAACCTAACTATAAAAGGCCAACTAATAAGAATTAGGGTTAAGTGATTAAAACAAAAGGAAAGTCTTTTTCTCTTAATTCTCTCTCCCTTTTGCGCCACTTCCATTGCTAGCCTCTTGGATTTCAGCCAGCCCTAGTTGAACACCAATTTGTTGGTTCAATTTACCCCTCTCTAGTGTGGATTACTCATTGGAGGTGTTCGATTTTGGACACTGTGGTTTGCGATAACCCGGTGCGAAGTAAAATCAACTGTTCAACAAAAATCAAAGGTGATTTTTCTTATTCTCATATAGTTATATTGTGTATTCATGGCTAGATCAGATCTTATGGTTAAAAAAATTTTAAAATTCCGCTCATATATGTGATGCATATAACCATCAAATTTCAACAGAAATAAACCATTTATTTATAATAACATTCAGATTATGTTCAAGATTCAAATTTATATAGGGGATTCAAATATCCCCCAAACAACTATGGACTACTCACCAGCCATTACAAAAATAATAAGAGAGGGAAAAAAGAATAAATCCAAAATTTTCATGGTGGAAGAAAACCTAGCTGAGACCCAAGCTTCATCAACCTTCTTCAAATCTTCCGTGCAAATGAGCTCCAAAATGTGAAAGAATGAAGATCTAAGCTAAAAATTATGTTTAATCTAAGTATTTTGCTAGGTTTTGTATAATCTATGTATATGTATATATAAATGAAGTAAAGAATGAAAGAGAAAGAAAAAAAATACCTAACGAATAGCTCTTTTGGAGGAGGAAGTTAAAAAGGGACAAAGGACAAGGAAAAAAAATTAAGCTATTTACAAAAAGGTATGACAAGAACCAATCCCTCAACGAGCGAGCTATGACCTGCCCATCTATGACCCCTCAACTACCCTAGTGAATCTTTTTATGCATGTCCTATACATCTCTTTTGGCATTCTCCTTGTTTTCATTTTGTAAGAGGTTTAAAGGACCCAATGTTAACATGGAATCTTCCAAAAGATTTCAAGATTTAGATAATTTAAAAAAAATCAAAAAGTATTTTGATTCAAGGAGTATTAAAAAAAGAAGATTGAAAAAAATAATAATAATAAAATAAATTATCTTTTATATATATATATATATATATTTATATGTGTGTGAATATGTATGATAATAAATGTAAACAATATGATGTAAAAAATGAAATAATAAAAATGGAAAAAAACAGAAAGATTATGAGAGAAAAATAAAAATAAAAAGGGAAAAATGTTGACATACAGGACATATAAGGCAGTCGTATGTCGCCGGCGACACACGCCCTGCTCGTCTATCATTTGAAATTTTTAAAAATAAAAGCTTTTCCTTTTCCTCTTATTCTTCTTCTTCTTTTTCTTATTCTTCTTCTTCTTAACTTTTTTAACCACTATTGATGATTTGTCAAAACATCCTCTTGATTTTTTCTTCCTTTCTCTCTTGCTTCTTACTCGTTTTGCAAACCACTCGCATTCAAATTCTCCTTAGGATGACACATATCTCGCAATGGAATTTATTTCATCTTTCATTGCATCTTTTATACCCATTTTTTTCCTTTCAATATGCCATGCATTGAGGCATAAACTACACCAACTCTACCCATTTTAGGATGGATGACCCCTCGATAGGCTGACAGATATCAGGCCTTATCTCAAATACAGTTCCATTATAGCAACTTTATATCCCGACATTTCCTATAGACTATAGAGATGCCTGAAGAGCTTGACAGACTGCTCGCTGCTGTAGGAAGGACTTTGTTTTTGCTTCATCCTTCTAGATGAATCCCAGCATCACTAGAGAGTTCTTAGCCACTCTTCATTACAGGGCTACTAGAGATCGGATACAGATGAGGATTTAGTCCAGTTCAGAGTGAGGGATGTGAAGTACAGTATCAAACATCATCACTTTATAGAGGCTATGGGCCTTCCGGTGGGACCAAATGTCCTAATCCAAGAGAGTGGAGTATTGAGAGAGCACTAGGCAGCTATCACGTTTTCTAGGGCTATGTTCTAGTGAAACACGGCCAAGTGTATGATGTTGGCCACACAAGCTCTTAGGTACATTTTGAGGGTTTTGTCTACTTCATACCTCAGCTGCACTGATGGTCTTAGGTTGGTCAACACAGTTGACACAGTACGCTTATAGGCCATGCGTAGAGCCAAAAGGGTAGATATTATGCATGAGATCATTGCCACCCTACTTAGAGTTGCTACCCATCCTACATCGCATTTATGTATTAAGGGAGTGGTGACCTAACTTGTAACACCCTATTATAGCATCTCTATCATATGTTATGAAGTCTACTTAAGTCATGTTATGTTAAGCAATTAACCCGATTAATATCTACATGCATTCACGTCACCTAATCCGTATAATCATATAACTTGTATTCTAACTAGGCTTCTCACATCTTTTATGTACATTTCATTTTGAATAAGCACAATGACTCATTATGCAACCCATTATCTTAATCATACTAGATTCAATTATCTTAGTCATTTCACTATCATGCATAGCATGCAACATTCCAACACATTTAAATAATATCATTCTAGCTTCTAGATGCATGCATATACTAGTATTCTCACTAAGACTTATTACAACCTTAACCTCCATATGACTTACAGATATAATATAAACATTATACATATTAAACATTTAAGGAACTATACTAAATTAATTAAAATTTCTACATAAACTCCAATAGACTAGTGTTGACTTGTCCTAATGCAAAGAACGTTCTTGTGCAAAAGCCTTGACTACCAAAACCTACACTGATCAAAATAACTCCTACTAAGCTACACAGCTTAGTGGGGATATTAAAAGTGAAGGACAACCACTCACAGTGATCGTCAGGTTCAGTAAATAATACAAAATTTATAGAACACTTAAAATAACATATAAACGATAAGCATATGATAAATATAAAAATATTTTTTATCAGCAATGTAATCTTGCATTCAAGTAGTCTCTATAAATTCAACATTTTATAAAATGTTCTGTATATATATGTAAATATAAGAATAAGATACATGCATTAGAAAACTCAGTTAAACAAGATATTTCATAATTTATATGCCTTGTTATACTATAACCATTTATGATGTATTTATACTGTAACATAGCCTACTTAACTTCTAAAGGTTGATAATGGGAACGGTGGATACCCGAGTCTATCAAAATAGTGGATATCCAAGGATATTAGATCTATGGACCAAATGGGTCGTTTGTACGGTGGAACGGTCAAAAGGACCAAATCGGGGTCAACTAATAACCCAAATGGCTGTTTATGATCCTATAGGATCAACTGTACTTTCGACCTAAATAGGTCGAATGTGGCAGCTGCAAAATCCCTATAGGCGCCTATCTATCCACAATTGAACTCTACTTGCAGGTAATACTTTGTTTAATTATGTTTTCAAATGCCATACTTGCACTTAATTAAATCGATTTGCATACATATAACTATAGTGTAAAAATATTATTACTATAACATAACTATGTATACAAAGTTTATGTACATTGATTCACATAGTTTTTTATCGTGTTATCATTAGTCATCATATATAGCTTGATCATAACATGGCAATCAAGTAATATTTCATACCTATTTAAGTGCTCAACCTAAGTCATGCCTTGTTCTTAGAACTTTTCAATACAACACAACTTAGGTATATGATCATGTAAAAAGATCCAAAATCTCTAATTTATATAAATATATGTAACCAATTTGCAATTTATCATTTCAATGTTTTGCCAATTAAGCATATATTATTTGAATAGATACCATAACATGTTATCCATAACACATTACCTGCGACATGGTCATACTATTATATTCCTTATTTCATAGCATAGGTACATGTCAAAATATACATTTATTCATTGTAGGAATTTCATACATAAAATTAATCTTGCATTTAACAATCATGTAGAAATTTAATTACAAATATATATATATATATATATATATATATATATATATATATATATATATATATATATATATATATATATATATATATCTTCATCAATAATCTTTACCTATGTGCATGTATGAATGTATATGTATGCATATAACCCCTTTTTTTTCTAATAGTCATATCGCATGCCATATCCAATTAATTATGTATTCACATAGACACATATTTAACTTAACTATGTAAAAAAAATATAAGGTAAAATACATTAAAAATTTGCACGGGACAACATTCTGGACCCAATTTATGAGCCACTTATTTCCATATGTGTCTAGTTTCCAAAGCATTAAAATTCACCTTACTATATCATCTATAGTTCGAGATATTTGAGAAAAACTACAGGTTGTTCATAGAACCAAAATAGTATTTATTATCACATATAAAAATTTATAGGGTAAAATGAAGAAGGAATAAGACCGGCATGTCTGCAACAAAGTTGTACTCCCAGATCTCTAGTGTTACCAGAATTTTACTTTGTAGCATTTTAATAATTCTATAAAAAGTTATGCCCAAATTACTAAAGTTTATTCCCTAGCAGTACATCCAGTACCTATGAATTTCAAGTCAACATTTAACATGCTTGCATACATTTTTAAGTCATACTTCCTTCATAAAAAATGTGTATTTATGATTATATTTTGTATAGAAATTAACCTCATGTTATTCTGATCATTGTACACACAAATATCTCAAATTTTCCACAAAATATTCAAGTATTGGAATTAACAGTTCACCTAACATTCAATAAATCATAAAAATTTTTTAGAGGCAGAATTAAGCCTAGGTTCCTTCTACATTCTTGTAGGTATATGTCTATTTTAACTTATGCTAAAAGTTCAGATGCTAGGTCAATAGGTTTTCATCTCATCCTTGCATGTACACTTCTTAAGTATTTCCTCTCTTTAATTACTCAAATTTCAGGACATTCACAACATAATTCTATCAATACAGCCACAAACAAATAGGAAGGCTCTTATCCCATACCTTTGAAAGAAATCCCCTTTTGCTTTCAATCTCTAGAAACTCCTTTTCCTTTGATTTTTCTACTCTCCTCTTCTCTAATTAAAATTCCAGCACCATACTCAACCATTACTTCAATAAATTGAGAAAGAAAAGGAGAAGAAGAAGATGAAATTCAGTAGAGATTATTTACCTTAAAGTTGTAGACTTAATTGCCTTTAATTAAGCAACATGAATTATCACTTAAATTGCTTGAAAAAGATTCAAAGACATTGAAGGAAAATGAGAGGAAGTATTTTCTTTTTTTCTACTCTTAAATGGCCAAACCATCCACCTCACATACTTCTCTCTCCTCTTATAAATCTTTATTATATAGTGACATGGAAAATATCTTTATTAGTCCTTCAAAACTTTGCATGTCACACCATGAGCACACACTTTTTGCATGCTACAAATTGACCCCACCATTTAATCTATTTATTAAATCAACCTTTCCATTTAATCCTTTTTTTAAATTGCCCTCTCGATTTATTCTTCTATTCATAATTGACCCCTAAACTGCCATAATTATAAATTTACCCCAAATTAATACTTTTTACTTCAATTATACCCTTGAATAATACTAAACTATAATATTAAATTTTATTTTCATACAATTGATATAATAATAAAATAATTTATCACTTTTCCCATACTTTATATGAAATTCTCATTTTAATTTAATCTTAGTCAAATAAAATCCTACTTAAAACATGCAATTTCAATTAGGGTCATGTTAGGGGCCTCACAAATCTCTCCCCTTTAAGGAATTTCGTCCTCGAAATTCATACATGGTTCAAACAATTAAAGATATTGCTTTCTCTTAGCTGCCTCTACCTCCCAAGTTACTTATTGTACACCATGATGTTGCCAGAGTACTGTGACCAGATGAATCTGCTTGCTCCTCAATTGTCTGATTTTCTTAGTCGGGATTTCTTTCAGTTCCTCATTATACATCAAATCCAGTTGTACTTGAATATCTTAAACTTGCAGCTTATGAGATTCATCTAAGTGATACCTTCTAAGCATAGACACATGGAATACATCATGGAGCTTGGCTAATTCCATAGTTAGAGCCAACCTATAAGCCACCGGTCTGACTCTTTGTAGAATTTCATATGGACTAATGAATCTCGGATAGAGTTTCCCCTTTTACCAAACCTAAGCACTTTTCTCCATAGGGATACCTTAAAAAACACCTTGACACCCACTTGATACTCGATATCCTTTCTTTTTAAGTTAGCATAAGATTTATGTCAATCACTAGCTTCTTTCAGCCTTTGCTTGATAACTTGAACTTTTTCCTCTGTATCCCTAACAAGGTCAGGACCAATTATTCTACCTTCGGTTGGCTCAGTCCAACAGACTGAAGTTATACATTTTCTGGCATACAGAGCCTCATATGGGGCCATCTGAATACTCTTCTGATAACTTTTATTGTAGGTAAATTCCATTAAGGCCACATATTTGTCCCAACTTCTAGCAAACACCAAAGCACTTCCCATCATTATATCTTCTAGAACTTGAATAACCCTTTTAGATTGTCCATCTGTTTGAGGATAAAAAGTTGTACTATACTTAAGCTGTGTTCCCAAGGCCAGTTGTAGACTCTGCCAAAATTTCAAGGTAAACCTTGGATCTCGATCTGAAATTATGGATACCGGTATACAATGTAACCGTACAATCTCATTCACATACAATTTTGCAAATTTATCCATAGGATAATCTATTTGAACTGGTATAAAGCGAGCTATTTTTGTTAACTTATCCACTATTACCTAGACAGTATCATATTTTCTTTGAGTAAGAGGCAACCATTAACAAAATCCATTGTAATGTCTTCCCACTTCCACTGTGGAACTGGGATGAGATTCAAAAGACCTAAAGGAAATTGATATTCTGCTTTCACTTGTTGACATGTTAAACATTTAAAAACATATTCAACAATATCCTTCTTCATGCCAGGCCACCAGTAAAACTGTTTTAACTTTTGATACATCTTATTCCCACCTGGATGCATAGTAAATGTAGTATTATGTGCTTAATGCAACAATATTCTTTTCACATTTTTGTCATAAGGAACACACAACCTGTTATGGTAGTATACACCACCATCATCTTTCACTAAAAAATTTGATTGATTTCCTTCACAAACTGCTTTCACAATTTGTTGTAACTTTTCATTATCCTTCTAAGCATGTACCATTATCTGCCTAACAATGGGCCTCGCTTTAAGATATGCTATTAACGCACCATCCGATGCAAATTTCCATCTGCACTATTTTAACATCAATACTGCCATTGTCGTACGACTCAAGGCATCAACAAACACATTCGCTTTTCCTAGGTGGTAGTTAACTATACAATCATAATCTTTGAATAATTCTAACCATCTTCTCTGCCTCAAATTAAGTTCTTTATGAGTAAGCAAGTATTTGAGTCTTTTATGATCAGTATAAATCCTACACTTTCCCCTATGCAAGTAGTGTCACCAAATCTTTAAAAGAAATACCACAGCTGCCAGTTCTAGATTATGAGTCAGGTAGTTCTGCTCATGCGGTTTCAACTGTCTAGATGCATAAGCTGGAACTTTACCATCTTGCATTAATACACAACCCAAACCAACCTTAGAAGCATCACTATACATTGCATACTCCTTCCCTGCCACAGGTTGAGTTAACACTGGAGCTCCAGTCAATATCTTCTTTAACCATTTAAAGCTTGCTAGACAATGACCAAACCATTCAAACTTAATATTCTTACTTAACAACTTAGTGAGGGGTGAAGCAATGACAGAAAAACCCTTCATAAAATGATGAAAGTAACCTTCCAACCCAAGAAAACTTTTAATTTTATGTACATTCCTGGGTGGTCTCCAATTAACAATCGTTTCAATTTTATTTGGATCAACCCTAACACCTTTAGCAGATACAACATAACCTAGGAAGGAAACTTCCTTAAGTCAAAAGTCACATTTACTCAATTTGGCATACAATTGATTTTCCTTTAAAGTTTGCAATAAATGGTCAGCTTCATTTTTTGAGTAAACTAATATGTCATCAATAAACACTACAACAAATTGATCCAAATAGGGTCTGAGTACCCTATTCATGAGATCCATGAATGCAGCAAGTGCATTAGTCAACCCGAATGGCATAACTAAGAATTCATAATGTTTATATCAGGTTTTAAATGTAGTTTTAGAAACATCCCCATCCTCTACTCTGAACTAATAATAACCTGATTGCAAGTCTATCTTTGAAAACACACCAGCACCACTCAACTGATCAAACAAATCATTAATTCAAGGCAAAGGATATTTGTTCTTCACTGTCACTTTGTTCAACTATTGATAATCGATACACATTCTCATAAACCCATCCTTCTTCTTAACAAATAAAATCAGAGCACCCCAAGGTGACACACTAGGTCTGATGAAGCCTTTGTCTAACAATTCTTGTAATTGAACCTTTAACTCTTTCAATTCAGATGGAGCCATTCTGTATGGTGCCCTAGAGATTGGGGTTGTACCAGGTAATAGATCAATAGATAACTCAACATCTCTTTCTGGAGGAAGACTAGGTAATTCCTCATGAAATACTTGTGGAAATTCATTCACAATCAGTATATTCACAAGCTTCACTGTATCCCTTTTTGAATCAAGGACTAAAGTTAAAAATGCTTCACATCCTTTTATAAGACAACGTCTAGCCTGTATTGCTGATATAACATTAGTCAGTGGATTAAAACAACAGCCTTCTACTACCACTTCCTTTCCTTCTTTATCCCTGAGAGTTACTATTTTTATTTCACAATTCACCACTGCATGATGCTTGGATAACCAATCCATTCCCTAAATTACATCAAACTCATGAAATGGAAACACAATCAAATCTACTGAAAACTCTCTCCCCTGAACTACTATAAGACAATCTTTACACACTTTATTAACAATTACACTATGCCCCAATGGACTAGTCACACATACATTAAAATCTAACTATTGTATTTTAAACCTATCTCTACCCAAATACCCAATACAAACATATGAATGAGTTGAACCAGGATCAAAAAGTGTATGTATGTCACAATTATAGAGAGAAAAAGTACCAGCTATAACTTCTAGAGCATTCTGTTTCTCCTGAGCTTTCATTGCATAAGCCCGGCTAGAAACCACTTGTGCAGGAGGTCTATAAACTGATTTAGACACATTCTGAGACTAGGACCCATGATGAGTCGATACACCCCTTCCTCTGCCTCTACCTCTACCAGATGGGGGTGTATTAGAAGTTCCCTTGCTACCTTATTATTTAAAATCTTGATTCCATTTCAAAGGACAATTTGCCATAAAATGATCAGCACTGCCACATCTAAACCATTTTCCAGCTAGTTTCCTGCAGTTACCCTAATGATGCCTGGAACAATGTGGACATTCAGGTGCTTGACCCCCGCTCTATCTTTCTGAAGCTTCCTTCTCAGATTTAGACTTGGTAGAGGACTCTTGTTTCTTTCCTTTATTAGCAGAACTAAAAATAGACTCTATAGGCTGACCTCATTCAGCTTCTCTAAATCTTTTTTTCCAGTGGAAGATCCTCCTCTAGAACTAAATCTTTTTTCTCCCTCTCTCTTTTAGCTATCTCATTCTTTTCAACTTTCATGGCAGTCATAACCAGTTGATTAAAATCCACCACATTCAAAGATGTAAATTCGCATAGTTTTTCTTTGATTCAATCATTCAACCCATCTTCATAGTATCTGCATTTAAAGACCCCTTTCAACATCTCCTTGGGAACATACTTGCATAACCAACTAAATTATTTTTCATATTCAGCCATAAATATAGCTTTATGTCTCAGATTTATAAACTGCTTCAATTTCTCCTCCTTGTAAGCCTCAATAACATATTTCTTTCTTAACTCCCCCTCAAAGAATTCCCAGATAAGTGGGTATGTTAATTGAGGTAGTCTTAATATCATCTTTTACCAATCATAAGCCATGCCTTAAAGTAAGGCCACAATACAATATTCCTTGTGATTTGCAGGGCAGTTAATTTCATCAAATATCCTCTCCAGCCTTTCCAACCAGAACTTAGCTTCTTCAAATTGTACTAAATTAGCGTACATAAATTCTTGTGCCCTATGCTTCCTAATTTCAGATATTGGAGCTTTAGACATAGTCATTATTTGTAGAATATGGGCCATATCCTGAGAAATTTTCAATAAGGCTTCTCCAGGAACTGTAGCAAAAATTTCATTTTAATGTGATGATGAACTCATTAGATTAGAAGGATTTGATCTAATTGGAAAATTACTTTCAGCCGATTCTTCTATAGCAACCTTAGAGGAATTCTCCATCTTTAATCTATAAGAAAATAGGAACTTCTGCATTAGGCCAACACAACACTATCTCATATTATAGAATCATATACTCAAATTGCCAAGAAATGACTAAACCATGCTCTGATATCAAATTGAAACACCTTATTCTAGCATCTCTATCATATGTTATGAAGTCTACTTAATTCATGTTATGTTAAGCAATTAACTCATTTAACATCTAAATGCAGTCATGTCACCTTATCCGTCTAATCATATAACTTGTATTCTAACTAGGCTTCTCACATCTTTCATGTACATTTCATTTTGAATAAGCATAGTGACTTATTATGCAACCCATTATCTTAATCATACTAGATTTAACTATCTTAGTCATTTCATTATCATGCATAGCATTCAGTATTCCAACACATTTGAATAAAGTTATTCTAGCTTCTAGATACATACATATACTAATATTGTAACTAAGAGCTTATTACAACCTTAACCTCCTTATGATTTACATATATAATATAAACTTTATACATATTAAACATGTAAGGAACTATACTAAATTAATCAAAATTTCTACATCAACTCCAATAGACAGGTGTTGACTTGTCCTGATGCAGAGGACGTTCTTATGCAAAAGCCTTGACTACCAAAACATACACGGATCAAAATAACTCGTGCTAAGCTACACAGCTTAGTGGGGATATTAAAAGTGAAGGACAACCACTCACAGTGATCATCAGGTTCAGTAAATCATAAAAAATTTATAGAACACTTAAAATAACATATAAACGATAAGCATATGATAAATGTAAAAATGTTTTTGATCAGCAATGTATTCTTGTATTCATGTAGTTTCCATAAATTCAACATTTCATAAAATGTTCCGTACATATATGTAAACATAAGAATAAGATACATGCATTGCAAAACTCAGTTAAACAAGATATTTCATAATTTATATGCCTTGTTATACTGTAACCATTTATGATGTATTTATACTGTAACATAGCCTGCTTAAGTTCTAAAGGTGGATAACGAGAATGGTGGATACTAAAGGAAATCAAAATAGTGGATATCCGAAGATATCAGATCTATGGACCCAAATGGATCATCTGTATGGTGGACTGGTAAATAGACCAAATCGGGGTAAACTAACAACCCAAACGGCTATTTATGATCCCATAGGATCAACTGTATTTTAGACCTAAATAGGTCAACTGTGGCAGTTGCAAAATCCCTATAAGCGCCTATCTATCCATAATTGAACTCTAATTGCAAGAAATACTTTGTTTAATTTTGTTTTTATATACCAAAATTGCACGTAATTAAATAGATTTGCATACATATAACTAGAGTGTAAAAATATTATTACTATAGTATAACTATGTATACAGAGTTTATGTATATTGATTAGCTTAATGTTTGATCGTGTTATCATTAGTCATCATATATAGCTTGATCATAACATGGCAATCAAGTAATATTTCATACTTGTTTAAGTGCTCAACCTAAGTCATGCCGTATTCTTAGAACTTTCCAATACAACACAACTTAGGTATATGTTCATGTAAAAAGATCCAAAATCTCTAATTTATATGAATATATGTAACCAATTTGCTATTTAACATTTCAATGTTTTGTCAATTGAGCATATATTATTTTAATAGATACCTTAATATGTTATCCATAAGACATTACTTGTGACATGGTCATACTATTATATTCCTTATTTTATAGCTTAGGTACATGTCAAAATATACACTTACTCATCATAGGAATTTCATACATAAAATTAATCTTGCATTTCACAATCATGTACAAATTTAATTACAAAAAAAAAAAATATATATATATATATATATTTGATATCTTCATCAACAATCTTTACCTATGTGCATGTATGAATGTATATGTATAAATATAACCCCTTTTTTTCTAATAGTCATATCACATACCATATCCAATTCATTATGTATTCACATAGACACATATTTAACTTAACTATTTAAAAAAAAACATAAGGTTAAATACATTAAAATCTGCACAAGGTAGCCTTCTGGTCCCAATTTGTGAGCCACTTATGATTTTGAAAATGTCATTTTTAGGCTAAATGACCTTCTACAATCTTATTTCCATATGTGTCTAGTTTCTAAAGCATCAAAATTCACTTTAGTATATTATCTATAGCTCGAGATATTTGAGAAAAACTTCAGGCTATTCATAGAACCAAAAATAATGTTTATTATCACATATAAAAATTTATAGGGTAAAATGAAGAAGGAATTAGACCAGTATGTCTTCAACAAAGTTGTACTTCCAGGTCTATAGTGTTACTAGAATTTTAATTTGTAGAATTTTAATAATTCTAACAAAATTTTAACCCAAATTACAAAAGTCTGTTTCCTAACAGTACATCCAATACCTACGAATTTGAAGTCAACATTTGACATGCTTACATACATTTTGAAGTCATACTTCATTCATAAAAAATGTGCATGTAGGATTATATTTTGCATAGGAATTAACCTCATGTGATTCTGATGCTAGCACCATCGTCTAATGGCATTTTAAATAGGTTGTTTGCCATAGAGGATGCTTTTAAGAGATAGGACTAGACTTTATAAACCATGCTAGCCATAGTGCAATCCTTGTAGACTTAGCATTAGCCTAACATACACATCAAAGTAAATTTACTAGCTGCTGGGTAGAGATTTGATGTAACCTTGCAGGTGGTTGATGATTCCCTCACACAAATCATAGAGTAGAAAAGTCGCATCAAAATAGAGGTCCCTAGGGATAGATAGGTTATAGTTGAGACAAATAAGCAGCTAAAGAGGTAAATTAGAAACCCAAGAGATTATTTAAATGAGGTATCTGCACCAGCACTCTTGGGCAGTCCCATGGATGGGTTAGAACTCAAAGTTCTTGGTCGAGATGATAGGACAAAATTTGTAGCCACTGTCTACTATGTTACCTAGATTTAAGTTTAGATTCAGACAATTGGAGAGCAACCACCATCACAACCTCAAGCAGTGGTATCACACAAACCTCTCGGGCCTTAAATTTTCCATCCTCAATCTAGACCATCCTACCGTAGAGGACCAAAACCCTTTTCATTGTTTTATTTTGTATTCGGGGATTTTTATAACTTTTAGATATTTTGATGTACATAAAAATTATGAAATGTATTTATACATTCCTTTTTGTTTTATGTATGATGTATTTATGATTGCTATATCTAAAATAGAAATACATTGTAAAACTAATAACAAAATGCATGATAAAAATAATGACAATTGAAAAAGATAAAATGGCAAGACAAATGACAAAATAAACCCCTCTCAAGAGGTACATATTCCACATTTCACATAATTTAAAATAGGCATATTTTTTTATTATAGAATGGGGATAGTACCCATAGCAAACTAGATTAGAAGGATAAAGTATTTGTGAATGGAGAATAGATAAGAATCTATGATGTTTTTGCTATTTGGTCATAGTTCCCTAACACCTATAAAGCTACAAAGAGTCGCCTGAATAGGTTAAAATCAAAAGAGATACACAGTAAAGAGAAATGTGTATGTTTCTTTGACTTTAGAAGGATTTAAAGGAGATTGGCATAAGTCATCCTTGTTCTCATTGGACATGGGAATAATTGAACTGATGGAAGACTTCACTAGTGGTTAATCCACATGGATGGAGATAAAGTGAGAGAGTTCACTAGTGATTGATCCACATGGCTGAAGATAAAGTTAGAGACTTCATTAGTGATTGATCTACATGGCTAAAGACTAAGTTCAAAACTCCACCAACTATTGATTGATGTGGCTGGAGCTAAGATTACAATATAAAATTAAAGCACACTAAAGGAGGGATAGTTTAGAAGGATGTTGTAACTTCAAATGATGAGGGAAAGAATGATGTTTTAGTGCCTTTAAGATAAACCTATTAATCCTAAATGTTATTTTAACTTCCAATGATGAGGGAAAGAATTATGTTGTAGTGCCTTTACGATAAACCTATTAATCCTAAATGTTATATTAACTTCCAATGATGAGGGAAAAAATTATGATGTAGTGTCCCCAAAGTTATGAGCACATGCTGTTACTGACTCCTCACAAATGTATATTTGATAGAAATTCTCCAATAAGAGTATTGATCCAAAGGGATTGACACACCTAAAGAAGGCATCAACCATCATAACTGTAAGGTTAAGAATGCCTATAAATGGTATCAACCAACCATTCTACATTCTCATTTGATTCTGCATGCTGATAAACTAGTGTAAATCAAATACACTAGCTTTATCTGATTCTGCATGCTGAAAAGCTAGCACTAATAAAAAATAATCAACTCATCTCGATTTTACATGCAGATAAGCTAGCACTAATCAGATAGATAAACAAGTGTTAACACATTGACAAACTGGTGGTAACTATACAACCAACGGCTAAAACATTGACAAACTAATGGTAACTCCCCAACCAATGGTTAACACATCGATAAACTGATGGTAACTACCTAACCAAGGGTTAACATAACGACAAATTGATGGTAACTATCTAACCAAGAGACCCACTACCTCAAATGGCATATGTTTTAGAATAATCAGAGATTTATTGCCTCATATATGTATCTTTTTCCTTTACTCTGAACTTTAGCTTACTTTGGCACTAGTGCACTAGTTCCTTAAAATTGGGGGCAACTGTAGACACCATGACCTGATGTAGCCTAGATCAAGATTAACCAATAATGAGAAAAATAGTATATTTCTTATGGGTAGCACAAATTTTAAATCTCTAACCTTAATTTTCACATATTCATAAGAACTATGTGGTTTTCTAAGTGTTATTTTAAAAGGTTTTGACAAAAGAGCATAAAAAACCATGTTTTTGGCCTCCGGTAATGACAAACAGAAGTCTATCATCGGAGGGACGATCGTCAATGGTCACCTCCCTCCAATCCAAGTTAGATAAAAGTCATTTTTGTAAATTATAGGAATTATGTAAGGGACAACTGTATGTCAATGACGGATGCCTGTTTGTGGGGTTATTTTTAGATTTCCCACATTTACCAGTTTTGAAAACTGAGATAAGGATGATATTTGATTTGATTCCAAATTTAGGGGGATTTAATCCTTCCATATCTAGCAAATAAGAGTATTACCTAGCTAGCCTCCAACTCTTCTCCAAATATAAAGAGAAAAAATTAGGGTTTTTCGAAGGGGAATTTGGAAAGAGAATAGTGTTCAGAGAGAGAAATTAATTCTCTTTTCTCAAAACAAAAGTTTATTACAAATCACTCAAAAAACACATAAAATCTCTTTATTTTTTAGCAAAAAAATCAAAGAACATAGTGGAGATAATCTTACAAAATTAGAATATCCTGAGGGTAATATTCTAGGTTAAGTTTTCTCTCTCTAGATTATCATGACAATCGTATAATGTGCTTACTATTTAATGATACTGCAATGCATGCTGTATGTTTGTTTATTTGAATTTGTATAATTTTTAGATGCCATGCTGATTTGTGAGTGTTTAATGTGCCATAATAACATGCTAGGGTTTATTCTCCTCCATAAATATGCATGTGGTTTCTTGTGTTAAGTTATGTTTTGCATGATATTTATTCCTATTATTTGATTAAAAGCATGTTTTAATTATCATAGTTAGTTTTGGTGAGTGTTAGAGTCTCAAAACTACACCTAAGGTGTATAATTTTTTTTATTGATTTTCAATTTGAAAAATTATTTTCTATGTTTGTTTCCAAGTGACATATGAGAAGAAAGCATCAGAGAAGGCCATATGTCATTGCAACAGTTGGGACGATTTGATGCTTTCTTCTCGTCCTGCCCCTCCTCTTGCTTGAAGCATCTATCGGTCTCTAAGGATGTCTGTGGGTTAATATCCTCTAATTTTTAGTATATTTAACGCCTTTTATCTTAATTTACGTCATTTTCTAAATATTTATGTTATAAATCTTTTTTTTTCATCTTTGTAAGTTTATTTTTTATTTTGCATTTATGTCTTTATTTTTAGGACGATTATGCTATTAATCATTTTAAGTTATTTTAATATTTATTTCCTTTTAATTTGTTAATTAATTTTATTTCTTGTGTTTTGTGTGAGCAACTTATTTTATGTGCTATTTGGAGTTCTCAAGGGAAGATTATGCATCGGGAGCATGTCACAATCGATTTCTTTCATTCTCTCCTTCTTTGATTTACATTTAGATCATTTTTATCATTTATTTATTTATTATTGCTTTATTTATTTAATTTTGATATTTTATTTTATTTTTAGATGTATTTTTTCTTTAAGGATGTAATAATGTAGGAAAAAAGAGTTTTTTTTTGTATGTTAAATTAACTAAGCCACTTAAAAGGTTTTATACTTAATTAATTTTATTTTTCTTAATACAATAAACCAATGTCCAATTTTAACCCAAAAATCACACCATAAAAGAGATCTTCATTTTCCCTAAAATTGGGGTCGCTCAACCCATTCCATTAAAATTAAGCAAAAGCTTTCTATCATTTTTTTTTAAAAAAACATATATGAATGAAGCAATGTTCCCAAAAATTGAATTAACTTTTCGTTTTATATATACCATTTTATTTTGTGTATTATTTTTTTCATTAGGATAATTTGCTTATTCAATAATTTAAGTAGGATTTTTATTTTATTTATTGCTTTCTTTGAATGCTTGAAATGTTTATTTAAATTTATCACAATGTATCGTGTGCGAAGTGAGGTGGTGGACTAAGGATAAAAACTTGATTATAAGAAAAGGCCTAACTAAGATGTTAACTAAAAGTCATATCCCAAACACCATTCTTTGTTTAGGCATCAAAAGGTTGAGAATCATTTCCCAACATTTTGTTAGGTGACAACTCCATGATACCTACCTTTCTTATCCCACTTTAAATGCCTTTATAGGTTAACCATTAATAATAAATAAGGTCTAAGCCCTATTTGTCGTACAATGACCAATTTATGAGATATATTGAGCCTCAATTCAATCTTAGACCCTAA